>JAFJYI010000364.1:0-587536 GCA_019022655.1 Acacia acuminata | reverse complement strand
TCATTGATTCACCACCCGAGAAACCCAGAAACTAAGAATCGAGGATACCACAGGCTGAAGTTCCTATTCAACGAAAGATCGACCAGAGGCACGACTCGGGAGACAAAGAACCAGTCGTTGCGCCTCATGACAGAAATTTGCAGTAATCTCCCAAAATAACCAGATTAGAAAAGGATTTGCAATATAATGTAACTTGGGTCGCTTCCCAACGACTTTAGCATGGCTTCAATTCGCACAAAGAATAAAACAAAGGATGATGAGAAATGGGGGTTTCTTTGATTCGAATAATATTAAAGACGAAGTAATGAGACAAAATGAAATAACACAAATTGAATAGAAAAAACAGGATTAAAGGATCAACCCACGATTTCGGATTCACCCACTACCCTTCCTCGTACGAAACAGATTTATAACCGAACTTCGTAATCGACTCTAGACAAACCGAAATCTCTGCATTTGTCTAGAAATTCCCTCAACTGAACAATCGTTCAGAATTTGTTCGAATCAGTGGCATATCTCTGTATGATCACACAGAAATACTTTAACCTGACCCGAACTTCGTCGTTGGGAAATATCGATTTGGGTTTTCAATCAAAAACCCAATCCGAACCAAAATCAAATCTGATTAAGGGATACGTAAACGAGTTAGATGGTTACCGATTAGGCGCGAATCCTTTGGATAGTGGATAGAACCCTCATCGTGGATCAATCTCATAAATTTAGCCGAACATAATTAAGAAAGACAAAACACGATGAAGAACGCGAAGAACACGAAGAACATTGCGAGAATTTGAAAACTACTATTTTAATCCTCCAATTCTAAAAACGTGAATGACTCGAATGTTTGTGGCTGCTGCCTCGCTTAACCTAAAATGGCAAAACGAAATGGGCTCCAATCCACAATTCAGGCCCGAACGAAAATAAAATAAAATGGGCTTTAATTACAAAATTCGAGCCCAAAAATACATATGACTTCGGCTCCAAAATCGACTGCCCTCTTTGTCCGAATTTTCTCTTCATGTCTTCATAACAATTGTAGCTCTCTGAATCATCTAAAATATGAGACAAAAATGAGGCAAATCTGATGTCTGGTTCAAGAGTTATGGTAAAAATGGTAAAGTAATGTAAAACTGGAATTTATTATTAAATAATGGCTAAAATATAATAAAAGGCCCAAAGCCCAAATAAGTATAAAAGCCATTTTTTATTAGCTAAAGAGTCCTATATTAATCAAGAGACAAAAAGTAGTGTATGAAATATTCAATTATCAAATCCCCCCACACTTATCTTTTTGCACTCCTGAGCAAAATTCAAAGAAAAAGACCTAAATGAGAAACTCTTCTTTTCTAACAATTGCTAACAATGCAAAAATTGAACAAGGGACACAAAGCTCCAAAAGATCAATCAATCAAGACCACAATCCCTTCATCTCAAATTAAAATTCATGGTAATCTCAATCAATGATGCTAATCACATAAGATGGTCTCTCAAATGATGCGCTCAATCAATCAATCAATCTCTCAAGTGTTTAAGGTGAATAAGTGTATCGCTCAAATTCTACTCAAGAAATTTGCTCTACCATAAGCTTGCTCAATTTCTACGCCTCCACTACTCATAACACATGCATGCACAAATCAAGAGAGCTTGTTATGAAAGGTTGTAATGAGGTTAGGGTGAAGGTAGGTAATAGTATGGAATGAGAGGCTAAGCACCAAAGAAATTCAAAAGAGCACTAATTAACACAATCATTCTCTATGTAAGAAAATTTTTATTTTGCTTATATATCTCTTTTCTTTCCTATGTATTTTCTTTTTCTATTTCTTCTTCTTCTTCTTTTTTTTCTTTTTCCGCTTTTTTTTTTTTTTTTTTTCTTCTTTTTTTCTTTTTTTCTCTTTTTTTTTTTTGAAAAATGAAACTATACTATATACATAATCACAATGACACAAAAGCAAACACCCCCACACTTAAACCAAGCACTCCTCGAGCAACCTCTACACTTAAACGCAAAACCAAGGTGAAACCAATGCTCAATAAATTTTCAAGGTGCGGAATAAAATGGTTTTTCGCTTAGGCTTGTAATGTGGCTTAGAAAAGAATGAGGCAAAAAGGCACAAAGGGCTAGCAAAGGAGTCATAATGCAAGGGAAAGGCTATTTGGCCAAAGTGAGGAAAATAAAAGAAAGAAAACAAGCTTCCATCATACTTATGCACGTAAATGAAAAATGTAGTTTCGAAAAGAAAAGGAGCAAGTTCTAGAGAACATAAATCATGAGTAGATGCACACATGAAAGAAAGAATGGCAAAAGATGAATTCCATTCATGCAGGCCTAAAACCTCACAAGGTCAATACCAACTTAGGCAATCAACGACATCAAATCAACGACCAAGACATGTAATCGAAGAGTCAAGAATGGCGAGACCAAACAAATGATCCATTAAAACCAAAATGTCCAAGTTCATAATATGTAGCAATCATAGAAAGAGAGACTGTATTTATTTCAAAAAGCAAAGTAGAAAAAGGAAAACAAATAGAAGAAAGAGGGAGAAAGAAAGAAGAATACTCCTCAAGGGGTTTATGGAGGATAAGTGGCATCAATGAGGAGAATCTCTCGCTTCCTCAGTCGTCCGCTGATCCCTCATGAAATGGCTTGAGGCGATGCCCATTGACCTTAAAGGTTCGTCTGTGGGTGGATCACATAGCTCAACAAAGACCAAATGGAAAAATCTTAGTGATCTCAAAAAGGCCATCCCATTTAGATCGAAGCTTACCAGGCATAAACTTCAAACGGGAGTTAAACAGAAAAACTTTCTGGCCCACAGAAAATTCTTTCCTCAGAATATGCTTATCATGAAATGCCTTAGTCTTTTCCTTGTATAATCGCGAGCTTTCATAGGCATCCAATCTAAGCTCATCCAACTCTTGCAATTGTTGCTTCCGCTCCATCCCGCACTTGGCCAAATCCATGTTACACCGTTTAATGGCCCAATAGGCTTGATGCTCCAACTCAACCGAAGATGACATGCCTTACTAAAGACAAGCCGATAAGGAGACATCCCAATCGGAGTCTTGTAGGCGGTGCGATATGCCCACAAAGCATCCTCTAATCGCTACTCCAATCTTTCCGAGTAGAGTTAACAAACTCTTCTAAATGATTTGCTTAATCTCTCCATTTGAGACTTCAAACTTGACCGTTGGTTTGAGGATGGTATCTTGAGACCTTGTGAAGCACTCCATACTTGCGTAACAAGGCACCCATGCTTCTAAGTTGCAAAAGTGGGAGCCTTGGTCACTGATAATAGCTCTAGGAATGCCAACCTACAGAAAATGTTAGACCTAACAAAATCCACCACCATAGAAGAATCATTAGTCCGGGTGGCTTTCGCCTCAACCCATTTCGAGACATAATCAACAGCTAGCAGTATGTAAGTATAACCATATGAAGCAGGAAATGGACTCATAAAATCAATACCCCAAACATCAAAGATCTCACAAAACAATATAGGGTTCTGGGGCATCTCATGCCTACCTACGGAAATACTCCCCGCTCTCGACGTTATCACATGACTTACAAAAACAAACATGGGAATCATGAAACAAAGAAGGCCAAAATAATCCACCGTCTAATACTTTCCTACCGCTTCTTTGTGGTCCAAAGTGACCAACACAAAAGCATGAGCAAAAAATGCAATATAGAGTGAAACTCATGATCGTGCACACATCTCCTAACTACTTGGTCACTACAAAATTTCCACGAGATAAGGGTCATCCCAAACATAATATTTAGACTCACTCTTTAATTTAAGGGTTTGGGCCCTAGTGGAATCTACGAGCAAAACATCGGCTACCAAGTAGTTAACCAGATCGGCATACCATGGAAGCTTACCTTGCGGTACCGTAGAAGCTGCTCATCGTGGAAATCATCCCGAATAGAAGAGGGGTGAGAGGTAGAATGAGTGATGCGACTCAAGTGGTCGCCTACCCAGCTTTGTGCTCCACTTCGTCTCGAATCTCAACATCGAACTCTTGGAGCAATAACATCCACCGGATGAGTCGTGGCTTAGCATCTGTCTTTTCAAAAGAAACTTCAAAGCAAAGATGGTCGGAGAAAACAATTACTCGCTTGCTAGCGGATATGACCTAAACTTATCAAAAGCAAATACAATAGCCAACAACTCCTTCTCGGTAGTGGTGTAATTGATCAAGGCGGATCCAAAGTCTTGGAGGCATATGAAATCACATGAGATGCTCTATCAACTCGCTGTGCCAAGATAGCACCAACCGCATAGTTGGAAGCATCACACATCAACTCGAAGGGGAGGCACCAATCAGGGGCTTGGATCACGGGCCGTAGTCGAACACTTCAAATGATCGAAGGCCGCCTTGCAAGCATCATCAAATACAAAGTCAGTGTCCTTATGCAGAAGGTCGGACAAGGGTCGGACAGTCTTGCTAAAATCCTGAATGAAACGCCGATAGAAACCTGCATGACCAAGAAAAGAGCGAACTTCCCGCACAGATGCGGGGTAAGGCAAAGAAATAATTACATCTATCTTAGCAAGATCTACCTCAATCCCTTTCCTAGACACTATGTGTCCCAAGACTATACCCGACTCAACCATAAAGTGACACTTCTCATAATTCAGCACAAGATTAGACTCAATGCACCTATGCAAAACTCTAGACAAATTAGCTAAGCATGCATCAAAATCGACCCATATACAAGTGAAATCATCCATAAAAACCTCCATGCAGTCCTCTAGAAACTCAGAGAAAATGCTTACCATACAACGCTGAAATGTGCCAGGTGCGTTGCAAAGGCCAAAAAGCATCCTTCGGTAGGCATATGTTCCAAAAGGGCATGTGAAGGTCGCCTTCTCCTGATCCTCAGGAGCAATATGGATCTGGAAGTATCCGGAGTAGCCATCCAAGAAGCAGTAATGGGACTTCCCAGCCAAACGCTCTAACATCTGATCAATGAAAGGTAGAGGGTAATGATCCTTACGAGTGGCTTGGTTGAGTCTCCTATAGTCGATGCAAACTCTCCAACTATTCTGAACTCGAGTAGGAATGAGCTCATTCTTCTGATTGGCTAGCACAGTGACTTCGAATTTCTTAGGAACCACCTGGACCGGGCTAACCCACTGGCTATCAAAAATGGGATAGATGATACCAGCTTGCAGAAGCTTAGTGACCTCCTTCTTCACCACATCAAGGATAAGAGGATTAAGGCGTCTGCGGGGCTCGCCTCACCGCTTAGAGTCCTCTTCCAACAGAATTCAATGCATACACATGGAAGGGCTAATGCCAACGATGTCAGCTAATATCCACCCAATGGCTTTCTTGTTCGCCCTCAATAAGCTTAGCAGCTTCTCTTCTTGGTCAGGAAGAAGATTATTTGCCACAATGATTGGCAACTGTTCATCCACCTCCAGAAATGCATACTTCAGGTGATCTGGAAGGGATTTCAACTCAAGCTTAGGTGGTTGCTCAGTGGAGGGAAGAAGCTTGGGTGGTTGTTGCAACAACTCTGATGTCATCACACTAGAAATGCCTCGAAACCACATTCAAAGAAACAAGAATTGGTCTATACAGCTCAATGTTAACATCAGAATCAAGCTCATCAAAATCAGAGTTAAGCTCATCAAAATTAGAATCAGGATGCACATTAGGATCAAGATGAAGCTCAAACTCAGAATCAATATCAGAATCCACATGTAATGTAGAATCACCAAGCAAGTCGAATCACCAAATAATGCAAAGCATTAAGCAAATCGGTGCAAAGCAGAGCACCATTCATTATCAAGACATGCACAAATGGGAGAATCACTCTCGAGATGCAAAACTAGGATAATCAAGACAACAATCGGCAATAACATCATCCACAAGATCATCAATCACATCAATGCGAAAAACAGTGTTCTTCCCTAGGATGTTTCATGGCATCAAAGATATTGAAATTCACAGATATATCACCAAACTCCATGGAAAGAGTACCAGAATGCACATCTATCTTAGTCCTAGCTGTTTTCATGAAAGGCCTCCCTAGAATGATTGGTGACCTACTACTGGGAGACTCATCCTCTATATCTAAGATGTAAAAATCAGCAGGAAATATCAGTTCATTAACTTTGACTAATACATCTTCAACTAAACCAGAAGGATGAACATTACTCCTATTAGCTAGCTGAACAACAACACCAAAGGGGACGTAAAGGACCAAGACCAAGAGATTTATAAAAACATGCGGGCATGACATTAATAGAAGCACCTAAATCTAGCATGCAATCATCAAATCTATAGTTACCAAAACAATAAGGGATAGAAAACGTCCCCGGATCCTTGCACTTGCGAGGCATTGTAGGCCGGATTTGGATGAGTCGATACATTCTGGTTCAAACTCACTCGTTCACTCCCCTTCGCGCCTCTTGTTGGTGCACAACTCCTTCAGAAACTTGGCATATTTAGGAATTTGTTTGATCGCATCTAAGAGAGGAATGTTGATCTCTACTCTCCTAAATGTCTCAAGTATATCCTTCTCTTGTGCTTTTTCTTCCAACTTCTTGGAATGAACTGCTCTCTGAGGGAAAGGGAGAGGAATGGGGATGTCTTCCTCTTCACCTTGCTACATCGCCTTTTATTTTTAGAGTCAATCTTCACATTTTCGACTCTCTTTTCGATGTGGAAGTCACATCTCATTAGCCGGTTTAGGTTCCTTCAATTGCTTGCCGGATCGAAGCGAGACAAAGACTCACATTCCCCTTAGGATTAGGAATTGTTTGTGAAGGAAGAGTGTTGGATCCCTAAGGTTGAAGTTGGTTCAATGATGTTGCCAACCGCCCAATGTGTTTGCAAACTCGAATGGAAGTGTCGGTTTCTTTGTTGGAACCGCATATTGGCTATGACAAATTGCTTCATCATATCCTCAAGGGAGGAACCACCACTACCACTACTACTAGCCCGCTTTGTTGTACTTGCCGTGGAGGTGCACATATGGTCAGTCGAGGAGGTGGTGCCGGCAAAGGCAAAGGAGGTGCAGATTGTTGTTGGAAATTACGTGGTCTCGTCGTCTCTCGTTGGTAATTCCCGTGTCTCCGCGATATTGGTTACTCGGTTCCAACGGAAATTAGGGTGATTTCTCCAACCCGGATTGTAGGTATTGGAGAATGCATTATTCTCACGGTATTGTGGCTTTCCCGGAAAAGCACCCACGAAGCTACCGATCGGTCTTGATAAGCGGGATCATGCAAGGTAGGACAAGAGTCGATAGAATGGTAAGGGTCGAACGGAACCCACATGAGTAGCCAATTGAGGAGGAGAAGATTGCACTTCGTGTCATACATCGCCACCGCCTCACCCGAGGTCGATCATCAAGTCTATTCTCTAATCTCTGAGAATCGTACTGGATTGGAGGTGTTTGAACATGGTAAACAGGAGTACTATTGGCCTTGGTGCCAAATTGCTGAGAGTTGGCTGCCATCTTGGATATCAATTCTCGGGCATCTTCAGGTGTCTTGTTACGCAGAGCCCCACCGCTAGAAGCATCCACCAAACCTTTGTCTACCGGTAGCGACCATCATAGAAATGAGTAATCAAGAGTTGCTCGGTGATGCGGTGGTGACAAAGTTGCACATAACCTTTTGAACCTCTCCCAAGTACTCATGCAAAGTCTCCCCATCGGGCTGTTTAATGTTGGCAATTTCCTTCTTGATCGCGGTTGCTCTTGAGGCGGGGTAATATTTCTCCATAAATAACCTCGAACATCGGTCCAGCTCCCAATAGATGAAGGTCAAGGTACAACAACCGATCTTTGGCTCCACCTTCCAATGAGAAAGGAAAAGCTCTCGGCTTGATTTGATCTTCATCAATGGCATGAGGTTTCATTGTCTTTTACACACTAGATGAAATTCCTTCAAATGCTTAATGGCACACTCACCGAAAGACCATGAAACTTAGGCAAAGAAGTGTATTAGACCAGATTTAAGCTCAAAGTTAGCGGCAAAGGGCGGGATATTGGATGCACAAAGGTTGATAATTAACATCGGTTCATTCAATTCCTTTAAAGTAGGACTATTTTCCCGTTCTTCGCCATAATTTCGAGTTAGGAAAATTGCTACTAGAATCGGTGAAAACAACAAGACTATCGAAGTACTATCAGAAACACAATCAGAAAGATCAACAGTATGGACACAATCAGAATGGCCACAATCAGACTTAAGTTCAATGTCCAATTTAGTATTAATCCCACGACTTAGCCTAACAACTCTTCTAGCGGTAAGAATTGTTCTTTCTATTTCGGATCAAATGGCAACAAGTCTTCGGATTGATAGTGCTCCTAGTACTCATGCGGCATAATCACAAGGCGAATTTGCAAAAAAATCAGAATTACGAAAATGCCACCAGCCAATCAAATTACGAAAATGCCACTAAAAGTGGTAAAAAAGTAGAAAAACACTAAGACACACAAAAGCAAACACAAAAACAAAAACCTATGGTAGAAATTGACTGAACAAGTCCCGAAACACTATCAAATGATTTTTAAAATTTATGGGACTTGGACAGGGCAACTCCTAGACCATTGGGGAACCCAAAAATGGAATAAAAAAACTTCAAAAATTGAAAAAGTGGTCTAAACGATAGAATTTGGCTTATATCTCAATACCACAGTGCTTTAGCCCTGTGTTCTATGCTAAATAACATTTTCCTTCACTCACCAAAATCAGCTCAATCGGAGTAAGTCAAACAATTGCTAAAATACCCGATATATCCTACCGAGACCAAAAAAATAGTAAAACGGGGTCTAAACGATGGAATTTGGCCAAAATAGGTGAGACCTCACTTCCTACTTAGGAAGTGACTCTTGCTTAGAATGCCCAGTTCCTTGTGAATAAGACTGGGTTGAGTGATGCGGGTCGAAACATTTCGTCCGGCCCACCCAAACCACCTAAACTACGAAAACGACGCTATTTTACACTAATTTACTAATCAAACCGATGCAAATTCCCGGCGGGCGCCATATTTTGACAGAAATTTGCCGTAATCTCCCAAAATAACCAGATTAGAAAAGGATTTGCAATATAATGTAACCTGGGTCATTTCCCAACGAATTCGCCGATCGGTTCAATTCGCACGGCAATAAAAGCGATGGAAATAAATGGGGGTTTTTTTTGATTCAGAATAATATTAAAGACGAAGTAACGAGACAAAACGAAATAACACAAATTGAATAGAAAACAGAGGATTAAAGGATCAACCCACGATTTCGGATTCACCCACTACCCTTCCTCGAACGAAACAAATTTATAACCGAACTCATAATCGACTCTAGACAAACCGAAATCTCTGCATTTGTCTAGAAATTCCCTCAACTGAACAATCGTTTAGAATTTGTTCGAATTAGTGGCGCACCTCTGTACGATCACACAGAAATACTTTAACCCAGTCCGAACTTCGTCCTTGGGAAATATCGATTTGGGTTTTGAATCAAAAACCCAATCCGAACCAAAAATCAAATCGATTAAGGGATACGAAACGAGTTAGACGGTTCTTGATTAGGCGCGAATCCTCTGGATAGTGGATGGAACCCTCATCGTGGATCGATCTTAGAAATTTAGCCGAACATAATTAAGAAAGACGAAAAAGATGAAGAACGCGAAGAACACGAAGAACATTGCGAGAGAATTTGAAAACTACTATTTTAATCCTCTGAATTCTAAAAACGTGAATGACTGAATGTTTGTGGTTGCTGCCTCGCTTAACCTAAAATGGAAAAACGAAATGGGTCTCCAATCCACAATTCAGGCCCGAACGAAAATAAAATAAAATGGGCTTTAATTACAAAATTCGAGCCCAAAAATACATATGACTTCGGCTTCAAAATTGATTGCCCTCTTGTCTGAATTTGCTCTTCATGTCTTCATAATAATTGTAGCTCTCTGAATCATCTGAAATATGAGACAAAAATGAGGCAAATCCGATGTCTGGTTCAAGAGTTATGGTAAAAATGGTAAATCAATGTAAAACTGGAATTTATTATTAAATAATGGCTAAAATATAATAAAAGGCCCAAAGCCCAAATAAGTATAAAAGCCATTTTTTATTAGCTAAAGAGTCCTAAATTATTAATCAAGAGACAAAAAGTAGTGTATGAAATATTCAATTATCACCTCACAAGAAGAAAAAGGTTGCAATTTCGGATGTTCCGGTGCAGCGTCCAAAGTTCAAGCGAGCTCAAAAGTGGAAGCTTCGGTTCAAAGGCTCCAAGTTGTTACCGAATAGGAGGCTCGGTCTTAAGGTATCCTCCCAACACAAATATGTTTTCAAACCACCAAACCTTGAAAGACCACCAGACTCTGAATTTATCACCTCTCCTACTCCCCTTACCCCAGCACAACTAGCATATTTTAAAAAGAAGTACCATCATCGTAGCTTTTGTCTGACAGTGTATGTCAATTTGGAAAAACTTAAAGAACAATGCAATCTTGATTTATCTCCTTGGTTAGCACAATTCGAGACATCAGCCATTGACATCGCTTATTGTCCTTCTCTTGTCAAACATTTTTATTACAATATGACCGTACGACAGTGGATAAGAAGGGTAGAATCATAGAGGATAAATGCGTTACTTCTGTTAGGGGCAAGTCAATTACTATCTCTGCTGACATACTCAATAACCTACTGTTTATTGGAAATCCTCCTCCTGTGCCTAATATTAAGTATGATAAGGAGAAATTCTTCAAAACCCTTTTGCCTGACAAACCATACAAAGGTGTTCTTAAACTGTCTCCAGTCGATATGTCCCCTACTTATAGAGCCCTGTGGTACATCTATTCTAGAAATCTTGTTCAAAAAAGCAAGAATTTTACTTACTTCAATTCCACAGATTATATGCTATTTGCCTCCCTCATAAACAAAGTGTCATTCAACATAGGTCACTAGGTTTACCAAGAGATGAAGAGGTTCAAATTTCAATCTGGTGATTATGCACAAATTCCTTTTCCTAACCTCGTGTCTCTCTTGTTGTACACCAATAAAATCTGGTATCTTGACTCTTTTGAAGACCCAGTTAAGCCTCAGATGTTTGGTCAAACCCACTTGAACTACATGAATATAACCTTCCTTGAGGGTTCAGGGCAATCCAGAGCACCTTCTAGATCCAGAGCTTCTGTCTCTAGGCCACTTGAGGCTGAGTCCTCTCTTGGACCTTCTCAGTCTCAGCCGGCTCATCAATCCTCAAGCCTCAATGTAGAAATTCAAGACATTGTGCTCAAGGCTATGCAAGAGACTTTTGGCACTCTCCAAACCACCATGACAGCTCAGTCTATGAACTTGCGATAAACTTGAGTCGAAAATTGGAAAGTTGGTCCAATCGGTCACTTCTACTGCATCTCAGGTTGGGAAATTGGCTAAAACAATTGATTCTACAGATGAGAAAGTTGACTCCCTGGATGAGAGGTTGGCCAATGTTGAAGGTCATTTCGATGATCTTGGACATAGATTTGAGAGTATGCATGTTTTATATCAGCTATTGGACACCAAGGTATCCAAATTGCTCAAGATTGATGATGGTGCTGGTCCTTCGGGTGGGATTCCTTCTCCCAGACACTCTCCTATAGCATCTCCTCTACATGTTTCACCCCATTTGTCTCCCAGAAATTCCCCCATTTCTTCTCCTCCTCATCAGTCTCCACCTCACCCTTCATCTCGTTCCACCACTCCCTTCTTATCTCTCTCTCCATCTCATCCCGACTCCACACCCATTTTACCCACTCCTCCTATCTCGACTCCATTCATCTCTTCGCTCCTCCCACTATTAAACTCCCCTCTCTTCCACCCTTTTACGCCCACTCTCTTCTGGTGACACAGCAGACTTGTTTGATGAACACTCTTCTAGCACCTCTGTCTCACCCCCTACCTCTCCCAAACCAACATCTCCTCCATCTCTCACTTTCCCACCTACTCCACCATCTCTGTCTCTTACCGTATACTCACCCTTGCCTGTCCTTCAAGCCCTCCGTGCTTCTTTGGCCTCTGACCCTCCTGTTTTGCCTGATGACAAAGGGGGAGAGAAATAGAAGAAATAAAAATGAAGACTGCAGCAGCCTAGATTTGTTTTGTTATCAGTAGCTTTGTTTTGTTATCAGTAGCTTAGCTTTCTTTTGGTTGTTAACAATGTAGCTTAACTTTGTGATCGAAACTCGGAAGATACTATGTTGTTTTTGACAATTAGTTGCAATATATGAAAGCACTTAACCATCCTTGATTCTATGATTATGCATAATGTCTATTTAAAGTAACTTTTTCATACTCTTGTGCTCTAATTGAAAAATCATTTTCATTTTAAACTACAAGTGTTGTCATCATCAAAAGGGGAGAATGTTAGTTCTCTTAATGTTTTGATGATGCCTAACAATTGTATTCAGTGTTAAAAAGAATTGAAAGAAATTTTGAGTTGATTTGAAAATGTTTTAGAAAATGGATAACTCAAGTTCTTGGTTACAACTCAAGTTACATTTTTCGAAAGCCAAATTCATCGCTCAAAGTAACTCAAGTTGATAAATCGTAACTCAAGTTATAAGTTTAAGGAAAATCAGTTTTGCAGAGATCCTAACTCGAGTTACCACTTAGCAACTCGAGTTATGGCTGTACTTCATTATTCCAGAAAGCTTCTCGCGATTTCAAATTTTCATCAGCGAAGGTAACTCGACTTATCTGATATAACTCGAGTTATAAGCATACCGAGAAATTGAATGATGAGAAGTAACTCGAGTTACGAGATAGTAACTCGAGTTAGAATATTGGCCTTTGCTCTCTGTCTGAACTTAGTGTTGACATAACTCGAGTTATGGTGTCTAACTCGAGTTACATAAATCGAAGAAGCTTATCGTGCAAAGAAGTAACTCGAGTTACTTTGTATAACTCGAGTTACTCCGAATGTAATTTCTTCTCTGCTTACACTGATTAAATCATAACTCGAGTTAAGTATTGTAACTCGAGTTATCCTTTCATTTAGACACATTCATTGGGTATAATCATAACTCGAGTTATCATGTGCAACTCGAGTTATCTGCATTAGTTTTGAATCTCACCGGTCTCGAAATCTGAAATTCTATCTTGATTCAATGGATACTTTTTTTTATTGATTCTTATCATTTCTAACCAAGTTTAATTTGTTTGCTAGTATGTTTCAGACATGATTAACAGGTTTAAACTTTGAATTAACAAAAAGCACGAATCTTTCAGAAGCATTTAATGCAAAGTGAACCCATTCACCATTTTGGCAAGAAACCGTCTGAACAAGCAAAAAGCAATCCAGCTGTTCCCTAGACAACATTCTTAGTATATTTCAACGGACAATTTGAACAAAGAATGTCAATGGAGAATAACGGACGAATGTCGGAAGCGTACGAAGAGACGGAGCGACGTAACCTCAACGAATATATTCATCACTCACAACGGCTCATTTAATCTCATCTCAACGGTCATAAATGCTATCATCTATAAAACCCAGAAGCATTGAAGTCTCCAACCACCGAAACTCTGCGCATTCAATTAGCAATTAAGTTCATTTACTGTTTCAACTCTTAGAGCTAATATCTTCGGATATATCAATCTTCAGTGTTTATTCATCTACTCTTTTAGAGAGTTCTTTATTGATTATCTATCTTGTAAGAATCTCAAAGTATTGGGACTTTGGGATTGGGATACTTGATTACAACTTGTAAGGGGGACTAAGTTCTGGTGAGAGAATTACTTCTTGAGTTACAGAGTGTGTAATCATTTGAGTTAGTGAAATCCCTAGAGAGTCCGGGACTCGCACGTAGGTCAAGGATTTAGACCAAACTAGTATAAATCGCTTGTGTTCTTTCTTCTTCTACCTTACTCTGCTCATCCCTATTTTTGTTACCTTTAAACAGAGCATTTTCGGAAGAAAATTTTATATCCCCAATTCACCCCCCCTCTTGGTGATATTCCGTCTTTCAGAATGTGTTGTCATGGGAGGTGATTTTAGACAAATTCTACCTGTTATTCCCAAAAGTGGAAGAGCTGAGATTGTGGATGCTTCTATCAATGCCTCTCCTCTTTGGCATGAATGCCAATTATTGCAATTAACAAACAAATATGAGATTGAAGTCTTCCACAGATCCAGTCGAGCAAGAAAGAATCAAAGCATTCTCAGATTGGCTACTACTTGTAGAAGAGGGAAGAATTGGATTACCACACGATGGTATTGCAAGCATAGCATTGCCACCTGATTTGTTGCTTCATGACGATGACAACCCAATAAGGTGTATTGTTCAATCGACATACCCAAATTTAGTTGAGTGTTTGTACGAAGAAGATTATCTAAACAATAGATCAATACTCACCCCAACTACGGAAAATGTTGATTCCTTAAATGAGTACATTTGTTCTTTGTTGCCAGGCGATGAAGTAGAATACTTTAGTGCTGACTCTATCAATCGCTTAGATTATGCAAGTGATAGTTTTGATGATCTATATGACACGAGTTTAGAATACAATTAAATGCTCTGGTATTCCTCATCATAAATTAGTTTTGAAGGTTAGAGTTCCAGTTATGTTGATAAGGAACATTGACCAAGCATCAGGGTTGTGCAATGGTACGAGGCTTCAAATTACACAACTTGGCAAGAATGTCATTAAGGCTAAGGCGTTGAATGGTACAAGCGCTGGTGACGACATCTTGATACATAGAATGGACATGAACCCGTGTGAAACTAAGCTTCCATTCAAGATGACACAACGACAATTTCCAATCATCATCTCATTGCGATGACAATTAACAAGAGTCAAGGACAATCAATGTCAAACGTCGGTCTTTATCTTCCTAGTCCATTTTTTTCACATGGCCAACTCTATGTCGCATTGTCACGAGTGAAGAGTTTCAAAGGTTTGAAAATTTTGGTTCTGAATGAGTTCAATAAGTGTATTGACAACACTGTTAATGTTATATATGGGGAAGTTTTCCAAAACATGTTACCACATTGATCAAAAGAAGGAACTATGTAATGGAATTATTTGTCAAATTTATCATGACTGTCTTTTGCCTTTAATTATGACATGATATTATTTTACAGGACTATGTCATGGAAATTTTAGTTCACTTCAACAATTTGTTTACCACGTTTTGAAAATTTTTAATCATGACACATAAAAATTGATGTCATTTATTTTAAACATAATACGAAAAGACGATCAGGTGCAACGCACGGTAGGACGTCTTGTTTTAAAAAGAAATTTCTATTCGTGATATTTTCTTTTATCTCTTGATAAGACTTGGAGGCATATTCGGTAAAAGATAAGATTTGAAGACCTCTCTCTTCTCTTGCTTTTCTTTTCTTTTTGAAATTGACAAACAAAGCTTGAAGGAAGGGATTGAACCTGGATCAGAGGTATCACGCCTAGAGCCTGTAAAACGCCCTGGCCTTTTAAGGGTGGGGCTTGAAAAATGGACGAGATATTTGAAATTAGCCCTGGAGGGCCGGCCCTAACGAGCCTCGAGCTTAAACGGGCCAGCCTGCGGGCCCTTTCCTTAGCTTTTTCTTTTTTTCCTTTTTAAATTTATTAATTTATATATTTTTTGTATTTTTTATAGAGTTATTTATCCATTTAACTACAAATGCATAATAACTATACTTTACTTTTATTTTTTTATTATTTGTTGCAAATAAAGATTATGGATGTGTTTATGATGCGGGAGAAGAATTTCATGATATTCTTACTCATGAGCCAGAGGCTACTACTCAAAGTGAAGAACAATTAAATGTCGTTAAAATTGATGATAGTGACGAAGATGACGACAATAATAGTCATTGAACTAATGTCGTTTAGTGATATGTTTTTTATGTTTTATGTGAGTTAATTGTGAACATAGTTTGCTTTTGATTATGAATTAGTGACTGTGCTTATTTATTGGATGATTCATGTTGTAATTTACTAATTATATTTTTTAAAAAAAGTGGAGAAAAAATAGTTAAAATTTGGAATAGTAATTTCGGGCGGTCACCCTCGACCCTAGTGCTCTTGGGCCGGGCTTTGAAAAACATGTGTTTTTCTTACTACGGCCACGAAGGGCCGGCCCCATATAGCCCCGGCCCTTCACGGGCCGACCACAGAGGACCAGGCCGGCCCCGATTACTAGCTCTAATCACGCCTAATGTCATACCACTGTACCACCAAAGTTCCGGTTCTTGCTTTACTCATCGCCTAAGATTAGCTCGCCTTAAATATGAGAGTTGCGTTGTAATAAGATGGATGGAGCTGTCTTGTATGGCCTTTGTTTGGGCTAGCTTTTTAATCAGCGTTATAGTGCAAAAAAATCGGTGACTTTTAAGCAAATGATCGGTGAGAAAAAAAGCCCACCGAGCCATTTGGATTGGACGGTGACTTTTCTCATTTACCAAAACGCCACTTTGGGCTTATCCAACACTCCAATTTGGAGCTTATTTGCCAGACGCACCGGATGAATGACGAATGAGGGTCATTTGCCCAAAAGCCCACTCTCACTCTCCTGTAGCATAATCAAAAAGGGGTCATTTGCCATCCACCAATAATCATATTCTTCCTCTCTTCCTCTCGGTTACGGCGTGGTGTTTTTTAAAAAAATTCTTTCCTTTTTTTTCCTTTTTAACAATTTCTATATTTATTCTTTCAATTTTAATATATGTAGTATCCAATAAGACTCATGCCCTTTTAGTCATTTTTCATCTCAATTCACTTTTCAAATAATAATCCAAACACTCTTGAGTTTGGGGAAAAAAAAACCATTTCTAGAAAAGCCAAATAGGCAATCCAAACACAAATCATTATCTATAACCTGACTTTTTTCCTACCAAGCTTTTTTTAAGTCAGATGGCTTTTAAGGTATCGTTTCCTACCGCCAACCCAAACAGGCCCTATATAGGTGAAACTATATACTCATTGGGTCATTTTTTATAAGAAACAATTATTAATATTATGTAGTTTGGTATATTAATTAAAAATAATAAATATTACAATTATGTATCTATTTTCCAATTATACTCTTATTTGTAAGGAGAGTATATAAGAGATAATAAGTGAAAATTTATAGCAAGATAAAAAGTGACATATGTTTAATGAAATAAAAAAAACTAGTTTTAAATTTCCAAAAAACAAAAAAAAAAAAACTTTCTCATGACCCACATAGTTTTTCTTTATTTCCAAATGTTCCACATAATCCCGACGCGGTAAACAATCATCGAATTAATTCAAAATTAGTGAGCGGGGATTCAAAGGAGTACAAGACCGAAAACTACCACCACCAAGAAGACTCATTTACATGGAATGCTTATTTTTGGATAAAAAATTGCTTGTATAGTTGGCTTAATGGGGAAATAGGATCGATTAATTCAAAGATCAAACATGGATGAGAGTGAAAAGGACAAGAACGTGAAAAAAGCAGACTGAAACAATTACCGGAGTTGCTTTGGGGACGAGTAGAAAGTTTCGCGTAGCCTTTTCGACAGCGTGCAACCGGGTACACCATGAAAAATATGGGAAAATCCATTTAAGGGCCCTTTTTAGAGAAAAAAATCTCAAAAAGGGCCCCAAGATTCTGAAAATCCCAAAAAGGGTCCAAGGGTCCTTTTTGTGATTTTTAAAATCTTGGTGAGTTGTAAATGAGACAGATATAGTTGTTAACCGGGCTGATATTATTGTAAATGAAAACTGATTTAGTTGTAAAACAATTGTTGTAAATATGACTGATTTAGTTGTAAACGGGTATTGATTTTGTTGTAAATTTGGCTGATTTAGTTGTTAAATTTTAATGAATTTATCCCAGAAAGGGTCCAAAGGCCCTTTTTGGGATTGTCAGAATCTTGAGGCTCTTTTTAAGATTTTTTCTCCAAAAAGGACCCCATATGGATTCTCCCGAAAAATATATGTCTTATTCTTGAAGTTTACTCACCGACAGGCTCGTTGATTGACAAGTAAAAAGCAAAAGCAAAAGGTTGCGTGTAGAACAATATTTATATACCAATATCATTTTTTTTTTTTCTTTTTTTTTTTTTTAAAAGTGAAATGCAAAGCATTCGAAGAATTTCAATACTTTGGAGGCATATTCAGCTACCAACTTCAACCCTTTCTTTTTTTCTTTCTTACTTTCCTCTTTGCGTGGGATCGTTGGACGAGGTTTCATTGAGACGTGAAACTAGGTTCTACTCGTCTCTCTGTTTTTTCTTATAAAAAAAAATTCTCATCTCCACCCATCAAAAAATGATATTTTAGATGTAATATTGGGTTATGGTACATCCAACACCTAAAGAATTGTTTATATGTATTTAGACTCTTTAAAAACAAATAGTGAATTCAACACTCTAAAATAATCATTTTGAGAAACACCTTAAAATATTGTTGGTATATCCAAAAGATCAAGACAAAAAAAAAACAAAGAAAACTTTAGAGTATTGGTCATATATGAAAAAACTATTTTATGGTGTTGGATACAAAACAAAATACTTTTAATTGCTGGATGCATATGAGGAAATATTTCAAGAAGTTGGATGCAATTTAACCCTTTAGTATTTAAATAAATAATATATATATATATATATATATATATTATTTGAAATTTGGCTTCACAGTTCATAACTCTCTAAAAGAATATAGAAAATAATTTATATAATATTATAATAATAATTTTGTAAAATATTAAATTTAAGACATTTATTTTTTGATTTAATAGGATGAGATTCTAGGAAAAAAAGGATTAGAAAAAATTCGGAAAGGAGTGTAGGCTTCATTTTTTTGGGGGTAGGGGTGAATAGGTCATGCCCTTATTAGGCGACCTACGACTAGCTTTGTTTAGGGCACAGTCGGTCGCCCGACCTGTTAAGGTCTAGTCAGACCTGGCCTGTTTGTTTAAAAGGTCAGGCCAAGGCCTATTTGAAAGCCTATATGTGTAAATAGTTCATGCCTATTTTGTTAAGGCCGGACCTATTTATACATATTATATATATATATATCATATAATAAAAAAATATTTATTTTGTCATTCTTATATTTATATAGATTTTGATAGGCTCAAAATGAATGAAACCTACTTATGACCTTCAAGGTCTGCAATATGAGGCATTTTTAAAGGCATACATTGTAAGTAGGCCTCTAAAAAGACTTCAAGCCTAATTAGGCCTTATGAAGGCTAAGGTCGAGCAAAAAAAAAAAAAAAAAAAAGTCTCGTCGGGCTCGACCTTTTAACCTCATTATCTTGGCTCAAACTGTTTAGCCAAAGTCTAGCTGGCCTAGCCTATTTCCATACTTCTTGGGGGTATCCATGCAAAGAATTATGTTTTTTTTTTTTGAGGCGGTCAAGGACTTCCAGTTATTGTCCTAATTAAAACAAACTCGGATAATGCATTATTGCTCATCGAGGAAATTGCTAAAAGTGATAGTATTCAAAATGACTCCTGGTTGCAATAGATGTAGTCTCTTTTATACATTCCAATGTCTTTGCTCAAGATCTAATTTCTTTGATAAATTTCCTCTCTAACTTTTCTTTAGGGTATGTTTGGTTTGAGGGAAGGGGAGAGGAGAGGGAGTGGGAGGGAAAGTTGAGAGAAATTTTTTTGTCTCATCTTTACAAAATTATCCATAGATAATTTTCAATATTCCTAAAATATACTCTCAACAAAAAAGAATATTGTTCTCATTAATGGAAAAATGGAAAATGTCCTCCTAAAAGATTTTTCTCTCCCCTCCCTCCCCTCAAAGCAAACTTACCCTTAGGGCGTGTTTGGTTCCACGGAGAGGAAGGGAAGGGGGCATTTTAATGGATGGGAGGGGATAGGAGGGATTTTAATAGTACCTTATTTGGATTGATCAAAAGGAAGAGGGTTTTAATGTTACCTTGTTTGGTTTAGGAGGGGAGGGGAGGGAAATTTTTTCACATTGACAACTTTACCCTTATATTATAAGAGAAATTTTAATATTACATTGTTTTTGATTCGGGAGGGAAGAGGAGGGAAATTATCTTCACATGAACAACTTAACTAATGTTATAAGTGGTTTTACTAAACTTTATTACATGTATAATAATGTTTAATTATAAATAACATTTTTATGCCTTAAAATGAAAATTAACATTTGAAATATATATATATATATAGTTATTTATTGAAAATCAAGACAATATTTTATCAACCTATACAAATCAACCATGAAGCTAAGCATTGGCATACATATGACACCATAATTTTGACAAATTAAGTGTAGAAATAAAATACACACAAGTTTTTTTAAATGGGTAAAAAATGTTCTTCATATCAAAACAAAACCAAACACCGTACCAAAATAAGAAGTTCTTCATACCCAAATATGAATAGTGGCATCAAATGTCATCACAAAGCAAATTACAATATGAAAGGTAGCATCAAAATCTATCAAAAGACATCCATCACAAGCAAAATAAAATATCCTCAAATTTATTTTTTAACTGAATGAGCTAATCTAATCATCGAAAACCATTTGCATAATAACTTGCTTGCGCATAGGAGGGGGCCCACTACTACAGAAAATGGCTTTAGCGTCCTTAATTGGCGTCCTATTATAGAAAAAGGAAGTAAAAAAGAACGCGGTGGCATTTTTGTAATTATGAGGTGACTTTTGGAGTCTAATTTTAATACTTAAACGCCAAAAGTGTAGTTCTGGCGCAAGAAACAAGGGAAAACTGCGCTCTTTGGAGTCTAAGTCCCAGTATTAGACTCCGTAGGTAAAACATTTGGAGTCTAAGTCCCAGTATTAGACTCCCTAGATAAAACATTTTGAGTCTAATTCCCAGTATTAGACTCCCTAAGTAAAACATTTGGAGTCTAAGTCCCAATATTAGACTCCCTAGGTCTTTTCCCCACACCCAAAACCCATTCCCACGCGTGTTGTCTCCCGTGAATCCATCGATCGATTCTCAATCTCTCAGGTTTCTTCTCAACCCTAGTCCGCCTTGTCTCTTCCCTCACTCCACCATTGCTCCGTCATCCCCCTCTCCACCGTAGCTCCTTCCATCTCTGTCCTCTCTCTCACCGTCCTCCTTGCCTTCTCTCTCACACCATCAGACCTCCGTGGTCCTTCCCGTGCTCGTTGCCTTGGACATTGCCGCCTTTTCCTTGGTCGCCGCTGTTGCCATCGCACCTTCAGGTATTTTCTTCCTCATCCCATTTATGCCAAAACAAGCAAATGGGTCGCCGTTGTTGCCATCGCTCTACTGCACATTCTGTTTTAGGTTTAAAATGGCTGATTAAAGAACCTTTACCATTGCGCTTCAACAAAAGGCATGTTCTTAATGCTTCGATTTCCAATGAAAATGGTGGATTGGAATTAAATGCAGAACAGAGTTCTAGAGTGCTTGTTACTAGATATCATGGAGTGGAACCATTTCGTGGAAAATCAGGTTCTGTTTCTTTCTATGGGTTAACACACCACGCAATCGAAGAGATAAAATTGGCATCTTCTCCTTTCCAAGAGGGCAAGGGCTCTCTCCTGGGTCTTAGCCCCGCTTGCGTTAATAGCGTCTTTGATTCTTCCACAATTTTTCCTTGGCAATGTGATTGAAGTGTTCTTCAAAGATGAGATTCTAGTAGGTATTTATAGAACCTTGTACTTGCTCTTAACATTCTTGTCAATTCAACACGTCCTTATACTGTGGTTGTGTTTCTGTGCATTATGATGCTTCTTTATTTTGTCTATATTAGAACTCCATTGCCAGAAAGTAACATTAAAACTTAGAACATCTATTTAGGTTCATTTCATTAATGTTTGATGAGAAGTTCGATGATACAAATTTCCTGAAAGTTGTAAGATGTGTCGACTCCAACACGAGCCTCTAATTTTGTGCTAACACTTAATCTACATTCTTATGTAACGCACATCATTATTGGCCAAAGAATAAAAAACACACGCACACATCATTTCAAGTTACTACTTGTGTGATCACCAAAGGCCCAAGTAGTCAATAGTTTGAAAATCGACTTTAGAGTAATATTGTGTTTACATGCTTATTGTATCAATTAAGGCAAATGTAGACTGAGTTGTAACATTAGATTTTAAGATTTCTGTAGCTTCCTTTATCCAAGCTTTTCCCATCTCTTCTTGTTTAGCTAGTCCATATATTATTTTGAATGAACAATGCATTCAAAATTTGAGTTTAGGTACCTAGCACTGTCTTCTGGCTCAATTCTCTTAGCTTTATATGATTTACTTGTATAATAGTTGATTGAATTTCATTTGAGCTTTCAATACCAAAAAAGAAACTAGAGTAAATGAATTTTGTGGTGATACATCTATAACAATATAATCTTCATTTCCTCACCTATCCAAACAAAACAACGGGGATGAAATAAGGAGAAGCTTTGATTTTTGTTAGATCATCCGCGAAGAGAAACAAAGTGAACTGTACAACGAGATATTGAAGAATGGCCTTGTTACTTTTGTAGAAGAATGACCATGATTTGTTATGAATGGATTTTATGTTTTTTTACCGATTTGCTGCAGATTCGACTTGTTTCCACCTTTCCGGTGCCTATGCATACTTAATTATGCTCATGGACGTTTGGGTTGAGATACACACATCATTTGCTTATTTCGGTTTGACATGTTTATGTAGTTTACGTGTTTGTGTAGAAAAAAATATCCTTAGTAGGTTGGATAAAGCTTCTCTTTCCATTGACATTCTTAGTGCAAAGAAGTTGAATTTTACATTTGATATGGTTCGATTGTAAAAAATCTTATAAGCAATTGTGTGGAAATATCTCTTATAATCATTTCCATGTTCAATCAAATTCGAGATATCGTGAGTTCACTCTCTTCGATGTGAGCACACTTGTTAATGCATTTCATATTTGCTTCCTTTCTTTGTGTGATCTTTCGGTTTTGCTTCGACTCTTCCCTTGTTTGTGCAACTTGTGAAGCTACTTGACCGAGGAGGCCAATCATATTGAGTTTTGTAGAATAAAGCATGCACTTGATGAAATACTGTTGATGTATAGAACCCCAGAGCTCAATGAAATATTGAAACTTTTGATTGATCCCACATGGGTAGCGACTGGCTTGAAAATTGACTTTGAGACCTTGGTGAGTCACCTAAGTTGCGTATGTATCTGTAGTTCAACTTGGCCTGCTTTCTGCAAAATGAAAAAGCCTTGCTTCTAAATAGTACATTCTTTTTCATTCACTTGGTTTCTCAAATATTAGATAATTTATGGTTTATTATGTTTTGCTTCAGATATTACACGATTTTTATTAGTTAAGGAATTGTAGTGCATTAAAAGTTTCATCCTTTGGTGTCATTTTATGGTGATAGTATTATATAAATTGAGTTTGAGGGTTCAGTGTGTAAATGGAGCTATATACCCAAGAGGGGGTGAATTTGGTATTTTAAAAACTTTTACGAGAGTGCTTTCTGTTTTGACTAAGTAAAAACAGATGATAGCGAAGGAGTAAGGGAAGGAAAGCTTGCACAAGAGAAATTATCCTGGTTCGGTCTTATCCTTGACCTACATCCAGGTCCCCTGAAGCCACACTTGGGATTTTCAATCCACTATACTCACAAACCGATTACAAACTCGTACTCAAGAGTAGTTCTCTCTCTAGAACTCACTCCCCTTACAAGTTGTAATCAATACACCCAACCACCAAGTCCCCGACTTGTGGTTATCTCAATCAATGAATGATTTACGAGATAGAACTCTCTCACGAGCGAGATAAAATGAACACTGAAGTACAAGTATCGATTGATACAATACAAGTGAAAGCCGAACACAATAAATGACACTTAGTAAATTTTCGCTCTCGGTAGGTGTATCGGCTTGAGAAGAAGTTAATGAACTCTATTTATAGGTAGAGAACATTAAATGACCGTTGAATGATGAATCCAACCGTTGTAGGTGATTAGCATTAAGTCTGGTCATCTTCTCTCTAAACTCCAACTAATCCAGTGCTAATATGGTCGATGTGAAACTCGAGGATTTGCCGTTGGAGAAGAGTTTACTTGATGAAGAAAGCATTCTTGGCCGTTGAGAATGCGTGCTCGGATGGATTATCCAAAAGAAGGTTGATTTGCGAAGTGCATTAAATGCCTTTGTACCCTTTTGCTTTATGGCTTTGACCTTCAATAATCTTCATCTGTGCTAACTGAAATTCACTCAATAAACTTGTTAAACTTATCTGGGAACATAAGTGAATGATTCATGAAAGCAATTGGAACAAACAAGAGTGATATGCGAATTCGTGAAATTCGAATATTGGTTTTCACCGTTATCTTGCGGTTTGTTCTTGCTTTACTTAGCGGTTTTTACCTTTGTACACAAGTGACCATACTGCAGTATCCACTTGGAAACTCGAGTATGCACCTTTCAGAGGAAAGCCATCGCGTCTTATGTT
The DNA here is from genome assembly GCA_019022655.1 of Acacia acuminata. NCBI lineage: Eukaryota > Viridiplantae > Streptophyta > Magnoliopsida > Fabales > Fabaceae > Acacia > Acacia acuminata. The sequence continues at coordinate 563,128 of JAFJYI010000364.1, read as the reverse complement.
TTGAAAGATAAATCCTATACTCGAGTTTGATTCCTTTACTGTAGTAAAGGCTTAACTTGAAAAATCACTTTTGCTCTCGGTAAGTCCAATACTCGAGTTTGGCTACGCAAACTGCGAAGATTGACTTAGTTTGAAAAATCCTTTAACTCTCTGGAAGTTCAATACTCGAGTTTGCAAACGCAAACTGCGTGATTGACTAAGTTTGAAAAATGCTTTAGCTCTCGCGAGGTTCAATACTCGAGTTTGCCAACGCAAACTGCAGTATTGACTAAGTTTCAAAAACTTGGTTCCTTTCTGGATGTTCAATACTCGAGTTTGGATACCAATACGCGGTATTGACTTTGTTTGAAAAACTTGGTTTGCTTCGGAAGTCCAATACTCGAGTTTGGTTTTGTAAACCGCATATTGACTTTGTTTAAAAATCTTGGTTTCATTTTGGAAGTCCAATACTCGAGTTTGCAAATGCAAACTGCAGTATTGACTTTACTTCAAAATCCTGGTTCGCTTCTAGAAGTCCAATACTCGAGTTTGCCTATGCAAACTGCAGTATTGACTGTTCCATACTCGAGTTTGCGTACCAATACCGCAGTATTGACTTAGTTCAAAAACTTGGTTGTCTTCTGTATGGCCATTACTCGAGTTTGGCTATGCAAACTGCAGTATTGACTGGTCAATACTCGAGTTTGCAAACCCATACTGCAGTATTCAATTATCAGAACGTTTTTGACTGATTTTGTAAACTTTAAAACATGTTTTACATTTGTTGTTAATCATCAAAACACATTGAGAACTAACACGGTGCCTCTGTCACATTTTTATTTTTCCTTTCCTTTTTTTTTTCCAATTTGTATGTTTTGGTTCAAATTCTTTACCTCTCGCATCTCGCTCTCCAAATATTTCAAAAATGTTATTTTCTAGGTTGTTTCATGCGTATCGTATACGGAGGACTTTTTTTTCCTGAAGAAAGTATTTGTGCAGGTAGAGGAAGATTTTGTTCCAATAATTTCTAGAATAAAAGCTACCGCGGCTCCACTTGGAGGCCCAAAGGGAGAAATATTATATGCCCTAGGAGCATGAAGCGGTTTGGTTTAAGGGCAAGCGCTTTGCTCCAACTTTTCAAAATAAACATCCTTGTATTTGCCTCCATTTCTCTTGTTATAGCCAAAGCACTGTTTTCTCATGTGAGGTTTGTAACCGTTTATAATTGCTTCTGCTAAAGATATTATATCTTATCATGGTGCACTTATTTATTTGGCAAGATGAGATGAATTTGATTAGCATGACTGTTATAATTAGATGTCTTCATTTTTAAGACTTCGTTGCAAATATATGCAAAGAATTTTGATGACAATATTTTGTCCGTCTTCTAGCTTGCTTTAGTTTTTTTTTTCTTTTGCCCAATAGCTTGCTTTAGTTGGAACATGACATTAGGGCCTGAAATTATTTTAAGCTAAAAAGTTTCACTATAGCGAGTTTGCTCAACCAATTAAATGGGATGGCAAAGCATTAACCAAGTGCAATGAATCTTGTAGTCGAGAATCCTTTCTAGTCTCGTGTAGTGTCACAAATGATTGACTCCTATGGGAAGAAAGTGAATCATACTTCTTTAAATGAAGTTGTAGCAGAAATTTTAACTTGAAGTTGATGAAAAAGTACATTCTTTCACTTTCTTTTGGAACGTGGGTAAAATATCGATCGATGTGCTATCTTATTATTGGATGGATTCTGATTTTGATCATTGATGACTTACGGTGAAGGAAGAAGGAGATGCTTCATATGAAGTCATTTGATCTATAAGCATAGTTCCCCACTTCCTTGTTAATTGGTTGGTGCTCTACACTCGGACTTAATCATAATTTGCTATTGATTTTTTTCTTCGGTGAGATGGATGTGGAACAAACTAGGTTTACTCATAACACTCAAAGGCATGCCGGTGTTTGTGAAACTTTTAGCCGTTTTAAGATTTCATTGTCGGAATTTGTGGTGGCTGTTAAAAATGATTACACCTTTGGCATATTGGTTGCATTGATCTAGTTTTGCTATAATGTATTATTGCATTGCGGGCAACAATTGCTCTCAAGAGGAAAATAGCAACGTTAAAAATTCCAAAAAGGAAATAGAAAAAAAATGCACAAGTTCTAATGTCCCATATCATTAATTTTATATTGTTCCCATTTATTGATATACGCACTTGTATTTAGATGCGGGAACTTGTACCTTAGCAAGCTGCTTCAAATGATCGAACATTAAGGCTATGGAAGGTAACTAGAAAAAAAAAAATTATAACTAGCATTTTGTTAAGGCTTATAGATAACTTTTATAAAGATGCAAAATTTATATTTCGATGTTAGTTTTGTTGCATACGTTATCACGTGTATTTAGATTTGTCTCGGTTCTTGGGATTCTACCATCAAGTTGTGGCAAACTGAATTTGACGCGAGAAGGTGATGTGTCTATTAGAAAGAGGAAAGTGAAAGATCAAGATGAGGAGTCACAATTAGAGGTCAGTATGTCACTTTAATGACGAAACTGTAATATGATTTAATTTGTTTCACTCATGGGGTGATATCTATGACGAAACTGTAAGTATAGGAATTCTGAAATCTCCGGCTTTTACGAAATCTCAATGAAATCTTGTAAATTCTGTTTGCTTCAAGAATGGGAATAACTTGGTTAGTATATCTACTTCTGCATTAATTGTTTATATGAATAACTTGGAGCACTGATTAAGAAGTTCTAGAAGTGTAACGTGCATGGTTTTGGCTTTCTTTGTTAATTCAGATTATCTATTTAGTTTCTGATGTGAAATTAGTGCTTCTAGTTGTCACATGTATTTTCTTCTACTTTGACATGACATTAATGGATCGGTTGTTCATAAATGCATTTGAACTCATACATCTTTTCTCTCAATCTTTTGCATTTTAGATGTTTTTTTACTTCAGAAGGAAAAGGATGGGGTCTTCGTACCTTAGAGGAGCTGCCAAAAGGTGCATTTGTGTGTGTGTTTGTGGGAGAAATATTAACCGTCAAGGAGTTGCATGAGAGGAACATTCAGTGTGCCTAAAATGGAACATACACATACCCAGTTCTATTAGATGCGATTGGGATTCGGGAGATGTAAATGATAAAGAAGCTCTTTGCTTGGATGCAGCATCTTATGGGACTGTTGCTAGGTTCATAAATCACAGGTATCATAATTCTACTCCTGATTGCTTGTAAGGATTCATATATTTCTGTTCCTTTTGTGAGACCTTGCTCCTAGTATATCTTGTGGGGAACATGGAAATGAAATGGTGGTGGTGCATGTATTCTGTTTCTGGACAAGGTTAGCTGAGCTAACCTTTTAGCACATAGCTAGGTGTTGTATGCAATTATCACATTCTGGTGGTGCATGTATTTTGTTTATGTAAGGATGTTTTTTGCAAGGAATTCTGGTGGTGCATGTATTCTGTTTCTGTACAAGGTTAGCTGAGCTAACCTTTTAGCACATACCTAGTTGTTGTATGCAATTATCACATTCGGTGGTGCATGTATTCTTTTATGTAAGGATGTTTTTTGCAAGGAATTGTGGGATAGTGAATATACGAAGCAATTATTTAAAAAAAAAAAAAAAAAAAAAAGAACGCTTAAGGAGTCTAAATATTGGAATTAGACTCCTAAAGTGAGACTTATGGAGTCTAACTACTGGAATTGGACTCCTAGAGTGAGACTTAAGGAGTCTAACTACTGGAATTGGACTCCTTAAGTGACATCAAAGAGCATAAATGTCATGACTTAAGGAGTCTAAGTTACGAGAATTAGACTCCTTAAGTGAGACTTCTGGAGTCTAACTACGGAATTGGACTCCTAAAGTGAGACTTAAGGAGTCTAACTACTGGAATTGGACTCCTTAAGTGACATCAAAGAGCGTAAATGTCATGACTTAAGGAGTCTAAGTTACGGAATTGGACTCCTTAAGTCATCACTTAAGGAGTCCAATTTCCTGAAATTAGACACCTTATATTAGGCGTCTAATTTTAAAATAGGACTCCTTAAGTTTTCCCTCTTTGCGCCCCCGGATAGACGTCCCCCCCGAATTAGACGCCAAAAGTACAAAAAATAGGACTCCATATCCCTGTTTTGTAGTAGTGGGACATTGAATCATTGCTATGAGTTTGCTCAAATCTTTCATGAGGAAGCAGTAGATGATAGAGATCTTATCCTCATCACATCCACTCTCTCGAATCAGCTTAAAAGTGTCCTCCACCAAAATTTGTTATGCATATCTATCTCGAAAAACTTGATTTCCTTCCCTCATAGCACTTACCATACCTTTTATTTGCTCTGCAATTAAAACTCGATCAAAAGAAGTGTCTTTTGCCTTCTTTGCACCAACCTTTCTAGTCTTCTTTGAGCTTTCACTTTGTGCTCCATAAAAAGGATCATCAGCTTCCAAATGTCCACATTGACAGGAAAATCCCGAAAAGTCACATTATTTTGGGATAGAAGTGGATCAACCTCATTCTCAACTGGTGATGGAGGACTGGAGTATGCTGGTGGATGAATTGAGATACGCCTTTTGTTCATATTTTTCTTCATATTTGAAGGAGTGTCACCATCGTCACCAGTGGCTCTATTATTTCCATAAAAAGCCAACATATTTTCATAATTTGGGAGGAGTGTATTTCTCCAATGAGCATCTTTTGGTTTTACCTGAAAAATCAGATTGCAAGAATTTAATTCAATATCAATACTATTTTGTTGGTCTTGGTAGGGGAACAAAGGATTTCAAACAATAAACACTAGTGCAAAAAAGGGGTTTTAAGACTGGACAAAAGAGGCATCGTAAGACCGGACCCCCGACCAGTGTTGTTCCAGGCGGTATTAAAAGTCTAACATTTAAGACCGGACTCGAACTAGTCTTAAAGAAACTCTTTTAGACCGGACATTTAAAACATTAGGTCTTAAAAGTCGTACTAAATAAACCTGAAATAAATACACCGGTCTTAAACACCAACTTTTAAGACCGGATGATAAATACATCCGATCTTAAAAATTGAATTTTTAGACCAGACGAATAAATACACCGGTCTTAAAAGACCAACTTTTAAGACCGGCTTAATATCAATGTACACCTGACCTTTAAGACCGAACATATTTATATGTCCGGTGTTAACAATTGAACATCTAAGACTGGAATATTTATTTCTGGTCTAAATTTTCCCGAATTTTTTTCCACATTGTTCTTCCCGATCATATTTAAGAAGTTCTTGATATTTACAAAACTGCCACCGGTCATACCTTTAAGACCGGTGTCGATAGTTCGGTCTAAATGAGGCGGTCTTAAAACCTTTTTTTTTTTTGCACTAGTGAAAAATAAAATAAATGACAAAATAACTTCTACAATAGCATAAGTTTATTTATCTCACCTCAATCAATTGCTCCCAAACTTGGTCCATAGCTTCCCATGTATGAGTAGATGAGTTCCACGAAAATCCACTCATACCCCCTTGAGATATCATAAATTTTAGAATATTTCTTCTTCAAAGTCTTCCAACGATTTTTCACCTTGTCCTTATCAACTTTAAATCCAAACGACATAGTCAAATATGCAATTATGTTATCATATGCCGTGGTTGTAAAAGTCCCATTCACCTTGTGACCCAAATACATCAATCAAGGCATCTATCATCGGCCAAACGAGGGGAGGGGGCTAAAACCCTTCCATCCTCCCCCTCCCCTCCGATCCCCTCAAACCAAACGAGACCCTTATATACTTCGGACGTTTTTCTTTCTTTATGAAGTCGATGCCTCTTTTCCATGAGACAAAAGTTTATTGTGTTGTATATTTTGTTTATTTATCTGATGTATTTTACTTATAAAAAAAATCATCAAAACAAACTCCCCCTTAATCTCTCTGTTGGGGCAAAATAACAAACTTTTGATTCATATGCACACAAACATGATTTAATTTATAGGGTTAAAGTACAAATATACTCATGAGTTTTAATCAAAAGTATGCCCAGCATTATATGTTTTTTGGAGGTGCAAAAATACCCATAAATATTTAAAATGAAAGCAAGAATGCATGTATGACATATTTGGGCAGTTAATCTTGATCCTAAATATTTATCATATTTGTCAATCTTTTCTTATTTTACGCATATTGATGTTTTCTCAACAATAATTAAGAGGAGAGAAAATGAGGGAATTAAGGAAAATAACTGTGGAGTGTTAGAAAATATATGTTATATTAATTAATTTGATTAACTTTCTTAATCTAATCAAATTGGGTAAATATGTCTTATATAAAAGATTAGAGGAGTATATGAGTATTCGAATCCAATTCCTTGTGAGCTCATCAATTGATTGAAAGATGGAAACAAACGAAACAGTAGTTGCCACGCCCAAAGCGGATCAAACTCGTGTTAGAGTGAAAAAGTTGATGCATCTAGACTGCTTGTCATGTGCATTATAAAAAATATCCACATCTAATAGTCTTTCAAGTTGATTCATAGACATGCTTGTTGATTGCTACGTAAAAAGGAAAACATCTAGAAAAATATCTATTCGTGATAGCATATTCTTTTTATCTCTTAATGAGACTTAGTAGCATATTCGCTAGAACATTAACCCTTATCCTATATTTGGATCAAAAGAAAAGAAAATAGGGGTAAAAAATAGGGGAGGAAAGAAGTTCTTTCATAAGAGGAAAAATGGGGGAGCCACCCCATTTTCCTCCAAAAGTTTCTCTCAAAAAATGAAGAGATCTAGGAAAAACGTGTTTTCCGCAATAGCCCCTACACCACGCCTCACATGCCTTTCTCCCATGCATACATAGTCGTTTTTTTTTCAAAAAAAAAAAAGGAAATAAATAATATTTAAAAGAATTGTTTTTTAATTTAGGTATACTTAAATTTTTTTAAAAATGTATTTAATTTTTTTAATATTACACTTTAATTCTTTCATTTTTTATATTTTTTAAGAAGACCTGCTCGCACCATAAATAAATTTTGGATGCATAAATACCTATTAAAAATTTAAAGGGCCAAAAAAATACTAAGGCCAATTTATTTGAGCAACGTTGACCGTTTAAAGAGAAATTTTAACTAAAAATGCTGATGTGGATTCTTATGTGCCATAATAATATCCTAGTTGGACAAAGTAAAAATGTATGATACACAACCCGAGTCTTAAGCATATGCCTTGACAGAAGAAAGAAGAATAAAAATAATGGATGACAATGATAATTGTTCTGGTGTAGAACACAGATGTCTAACCCGATGGGCTAGTGTGGTTGATGTTGGATCAAATAGCTCTGTATGGGTATCTATTAGGCAGATAATCAGAAGAACTAGAGATCACTGCACACAGACGAGGCTTGTGCCCAAGGAATGGGGTATGTGCGCAGTGATGACTGTAGGTAAATAGTATGAGTTAGAACGTGTGCACCTTAGGATTTGGCCTCCGTATTTATAGAAGATACCTTAGGTTGGATATCGTGGGCCCTGTGATTCGAGGCTCCAGTATCGTAACCATCAGATATAGATTTAGATATACCTGGATTGTCTTGCTTAGTTAGGATCTCCCTCTATCATAGGTAGATCTTGATATGTGATATATCTATTCCCTGTTGGGCTGTCCAGGCATTAGGCCTAATGTAGGTCCGTCACAGTTGCCCCCCAGTCCAGTAGTTCAAGCTTTTGAGCTGTCGGGGTGTATCATGCCATTCTTCCGAGGTAGGATACTGAGGGGGGTTAGCGCTAATGGACTAGCCCGGTTGATGTTTGGTTAAATCGGGCTTGACCTAGGAATAATTCCTAGAGCCTACGTACCCTGTTGAGGGATCAAAGCCTATGTAGTTCGAGATTTCTACCGTCATTCACCTGCATGGAGGGTGTGACGCTCCAAGACGGCTTAGGTCAAGTCAATGCCAGCCTTGGCTATAGAAGCCTTTTGCTCGAGAATCCAAGGTCATATCTCAGGATCCGAGGTCATGCCTAGAGGCTCGAAGCTTCGAGGTAATGTTCTGGAGTGTGCGTATCCGGGGTCTTTCCTTAAGCTCATTGTGCTGAGGTAAGATGTAGAGGTTTGATGGTCCGAGCTGATCACTAAGGGTTTCGCATGACTTCAAGGTGAGGACTGAAATGACCCTTTCTCACAAGATAACAATTAACCATAAAGTTTTCTCAAAACCGGATTAGTAGGTAATCATGGAAAACCTTCGTTTTCAATACACACACCTCGGGGTCCAGGGCACAAATTTCACCCATAAACCCACAACAGAAAAACCATAACTCAGGGCACAATTATCGAACAAGAGGTTTAATAGCCCACAAGTCATACAACACGAACCCACAACAAAGGGTCTACACAAGACAGGGGTCACAAAGATATAATGGTGGATCCACGATGATATGATAGTGTATAAAATAAGGCCTTCGGAAAATCAACAATCATCCAAAAGTGGTTAATGTAGTATTTCAAAAAAATAGACGAGGGCCCTATGATGGCAATATATAAGTCAATACAACACTAATACCAAAAAGAGGCCTACAGGTTTCGCGACGACTATGCCTCTGGCTGCTTCCCTTGTCCTCTAGTAGGGTTAGAGGTCTCACCTGAAAAATTTAATAATGACGAGGTGAGACATAAAGTCCCCGTAACTGAAATTAATTTATCAAATATGCAAGAAAGGATTGCAAGTCTGAGAAGCAGGTTTATTATCATAATTAAAATATCAATAATAATTAAATAATACATAATAAATAACAATATTTAAAACCATCCCCACTCATCCATCCTGCTCCTCCTTATATCTTCTAGACGTGGTACAGCCTATCAGTGCTAGTATACCCGGCCAAGTTTAGCTAGTCACTTCAAGAATACTTGTCCCCTCCCATGCTACCACTAGGGGTCCAGGGGTACAACATTTTTCCCACAAACCCACCACCAATATACCGTAACAGGGAGGTGTCCGCCCAAAACACTCAACTCAAATCCGGGCCAGGAATATGAGAGAGCCGATGGGCACAATTTCACCCTAAATCTCTTCCACACAACCCAACATATCCCACAACAAAAGAAGTGATATAATAATAAAATATTAAACAACAATTTATTAAATTATATTCCATATAGGTCATCTCACAACAAACATTATAACCATCACAACAATAACAATCCCCAAGAATAATAATCACTTAAATACATAGATTGAAAAATACACTTCTTGAATTAATTTTTATATTCAAACCTACACATAATTTTTCAAAACACATACAAGTAATATATATGAAAATTAAGCTTAGAAAAATACCTCACAGTCCAAAACAAGCATATAAAATAAATTAGCCCTGGTTACCTCAATCCCAAGCTCAACCTTGGCTCGAAGAACACAACTCGTACAATCACCGCTTACAAGAAGGCTCTACATACATTATCACAATTATAACTTATAATTTCCTATAACTAAAAGAAATACAAATTCTAATAATAAAATTTTTATTTTATTCTTATAATAATAATAATAATTATTTCTAATTAATTTAAACTTTCGAGCTTATCTCCATACTTTAAATTAGGAGTTTAGTAAAAACCAATCATTATATAATTTATGCTCTTTAGATAAAATCAAATATACTCTTTGTATATTTATAATGTAGTATCTAATTATTTTAAATGCATACGATTAGCATGTTATAAATATATATATAGACATAGATATGGATCAATTAAGATATCTATATCATAACAACAAGATTATTTCGGTTTATTATTATCACTATCATATTTAAGAAAAAGAGGAAATAAATATTAAACTATATCTATTATTACTTCCGTATTCCCATGGTTTACTATTCCTCTCCATTTATCATGTATCCAGTGGAGTTTTAGGTATAGCTTTTTATATGATAATAGAACTTCTTCTCTTTCATTTTTCAAAGCCAAAGCATCATATATATATATATATATATATTTACGTGTAGTTCCAGAAAGCTTCTTCTCTTTCTTTCACATGCAGGGCCCACACACTTTTATATATATATATATATATATAGGCAAGTTACTTCTTGTTCCCAAGTGTGCGATGATTACATTTAAATATACCAACAGCAAGCTTAAATATAGAAGGATTCTCGTTTTCCCTGATGCTCTGCAACGTCTATAAACCAGCAATGCTAATATATATTATACCATAGCAAAGTCTAGCGTCAAATAAATATATCCATATATATTAGATAGAAAACTAATATATATGGAATAGATGCAAATATGCCCACATGTTCCTAGACACAAAACACGAGTTTTTTTTTTTTTTAGACGCAACCCATCCCTGTTTTCTGTTAAATCTTGCAGCAACTTGTGGCTTGATTCCTAAGGTTTACTACTCATGATTTTTGTTGGGGAATTGACAAAAATTAGAGGGAAAGAAGCTTGGTATCTTACCTTCAACTTCGGAGCTTGTAAAATAGGATCCAAGTTGAAACGCAATACCCCGTTCGGATGCAAAAACGCGAGCAACAAAACAGTTAGACCCTCTCCTTCTTCCTCTCTCTTTCTCGTTTTCTCTCGACTCTCTCTCTCTCTCTCACTCTCCTTTACTCTCAGCTCTCTCACCCTCAGACTCGCAACTCAGCTTTGGTTCTTGCGGAGATAGTGTGAACATAAAGAGATCAAGTGCAATCAATTTATGATACTCTGATGGTCCAGTTCGGAAGAAGGACTAATGGTCCGTGGGTGTACTGCTCGAGAAGGATGGGGGAGGGATGGCGTGGTCAGTTGGTGGGTGGCTCAAGAGATATGGCGTTGTTGTTGAGTGTGCCGTGAAAAACGCTGCATAGATCTCCTCTTCTCTGGCCGCAGATGATACATATATTTACGTGCCTGCTGTTGCGTTTTAGCTTAATAGGTTGTTTTGTTTCTTTTTCTAAAAATTTAAAACAATAAGCTCCTGGCCAAAAGACGCAGAGGAGGGATGATGATTAATAGCAATGGGTTGGGTAATAGAATACTTACTGGGTTGGGTTCAGCTTATGGCCATATGTGTAAAACGCATGGCAGAAAAGAAATATTGGATTGATAGAATAATGGGTTGGTGATGAAGATGGGCTTATGTTTGATCAATGGGCTGAAGAAGAAATAATGAATGGAGTTTGTGTGTGTCTTCACTTGTCCTATTTGACAATTAAATATTGAATTCAAATGTTGTACAGAAGGGGTCATGTTCTTTTCTTTTGCTCCAATAACCCTTTCCATAATGAATTAAAAAATGAAGGAATAAGGTTACGTGGTGGTTTGCATGGGAGATGAGTGGTGTGGGACCCATCCAAAAAGTATCATCCCATAATACCACAATTTCATGTTCACCTTTTCTCTCTAATTTTAACTATTAAACTTCAATAATTCCTTTTCCAAAAAAATTCAAGGAAAATAGACCTTGACTTCTAATGATTATTTTAGGCTATAAATTATCCCTTTTAAATATTCCTTGAATCTTCTTTTTTTTTTTTTTCCAAAAATAAATTAATTAAGGGAAAAACATAAGCCTAAATTTCCAATTATTAATTTCATAATTATACTTAAATCCTAAAATTAAAATTAGGATGTTACAAGGACCCTTCTACCTTCGCCATCATTGCCCCCTGACACCTGGCTTCCCTGGATTGGCACAGGGTTATAACCGCCATACCTAGACGCCTGCGATTTTTGTGCGCATTTGATGCGTCCATCACACGCCGTACGTCACCCCTACTTTCAGGGTGAATATACTCCTTTACCCCTGACTCTTCAATATTGAAACATTCGAAGGAGTGTACTCGTTCATAATTCATATTTCCCTCCATTCCTCAAACTCTTCTCTTTTGCCGTTTCTCTCTTGTCTTCTGTTTGTTCTTCCTTGCAACGATTGTCTCTGCGCTGCCTTTGGATTTTTCGTTCCATACTTCTTCGACACTCATAAACTCAGGTATACCTATCATCTCCCTTTATTTTCCTGGTTTGTTCTTGAACTTTAGCTGTTCTATGGTATTCATTTATTGGTTTCGGGGCTTTATGGGTAGTTCTTGAGTTTTGGCCTACCTTCCCTCTTATGTCATATCTTTGTACATGAGAACGCCTTTGTTCAGCCCCCCTTTATTTCCCCCTCCTTATCCAGCCTTTTGTGCCTCTCTAGGTCTTCATTCCTGGTGGCGATGGATAGGATTAACCACTTGCCCCCTTCGTACCAGCCATTGACTCCAGAAGAAGAGGAAGCCTTGCATGCCTGCTATCCTCACACTAGTTAATGGATTTTTGGTTCTCCCCTTACCGAGGAGCAAAAGTTGTCCGCCTTGCTCTGGGGTGGGTCTGGTAGGAGGAGCGCCACGGAGTCTCGACCCGCCGCCGTTAGGGCTCAGAGCGTTAGTCTTGACTACACTAGGCCTTATGCCGGGAGTCGGGCCAAGGCCGAGGCCTTGTCGGTACAACCTATTAACTTCTATGAGGCTCCTCCTCCCGTAAGGTTGGAATCCCTTCCTGGTGGGTACCTCAGCCCTTGCTGGGATTGTATTGCATCAAGTTCCTATTACATCGCGAGTGGCGAGGACTCTCTGGCCAACCTTACCCTAGGTTCCTGCAGTCATAGGTCGTCTTCTGACCCTAGGTCGACTGCTGGGGATCGGCTTTCTCTGGGCCCACCAACTCTTCCTCTCGCCATAGCTTGCATATGTCAGGTATACCCTTCCTTACTAACCTCAGTCTTTTTATTTGCTTTTGTTATAGGTAAATGAACTCGGTATCTTCTCCCCATAGCGCCTGATCCGATGCCGAGGAGTCAACTTATCCAGTCCTTCTGAGGCTTTGTGTAGGAAATATAAATGGGTGGCACATGAGGTTTTAAAGACTCGCTCCTTGATGTCCGAAGTTGATATTGTCCGACTCGGTCTAAAGGACTTAGATGGGTGCTTTCTAAGTCCTCCCAATGATGATGAACCTATTTGCTCAACTAGGGAAGTAGGATGCACCAATTTTTTCTTTTTCGATCGTGATTACATGATCCGGCTCGGTATTCGCTTCCCGTTTACCAAGTTCCAAATCTTTGCCTTGAACCACCTCCATCTAGCACCTTCGCAGCTTCACCAAAATGGGTGGGCCTATCTAGTAGCTTTCAAATGCTTATGCGGCTCTTTTCCACAACCCATTCCTTGTATAGCTACCCTTTTTTTCTACTTCTTTTGCCCTTTTACTCCTCGCTCCAGCAAAGAGTCGGAAAAATTGATAGGACTGACTTCCCTCCGAAGTGATCCAGACAGGAAGCTTTTGACCGCGTTCTCTAACTCCTTCAAGCACTTTAAAAACGGCTTTTTTAATGTCATAGCTAAGCCTAGAAAGCAGCCGTGGTTTCTCAAAGGGGCCGGGGCTAAAGACGTCGAGTGGAGGTTCCCGCTGTACTGGACGGAAGACCATCATAAATTCCCCTCTGCTTCTTACCAGGTTGAATCTGATGATCTTCCGGCAGATGAGGTCTCCTCAGTTGATCAGTTGACGTCTTATGTTGAGACGCACATCGTCAAAAGCGCGACTTATTTTATTAATGGGGTCGGTGCCGCTAATATGATGCCTTTATTTATTGGTCATTAGCTTGTATTCATATCTTTGCTTATGTTTTTGTCAGTGCGAATTCTAACACTTATTTTTTGGTGATGCAGCTCAAGATATGTCGAAGCTACCTCGGTACCTATCCCACGTCAACTCGGATATTGGTGCTCCGAGTAAAAAGGCAACCAAGAAGCGCACCGCCCCTGATGCAGGGAAGGAGAAAGCCAACCCGGCTTCTCAGCCAACCCAGGCCAAGAAAACAAAGAGCTCGGTCTGCCAAGGAACCTCTCTCGCTCCTTCAGTTGGACAATCTTCCGGGCAAGTCCTCCTGGCCTGTAAAGGAAAAGAAGTACCTACTTCAGACCCAACAGCTCCTCCTTCTCTAGTCTGGACTCCTATGTCCCTCCTTCTGCTCCCAAGATGGCCCGTGGCCTTGAATGGGAAAAGGGGGTGACTGAAGAGCTTGAGTTGCGTTTCTCCCCCCGATAGTTTATGAATGCCCTGCCTTTAGCCGACATCGATGAGTGGTTGGTCCTCGACATGCAAAGTCATTTATGAAAGTCTATCGGATTGGTGCAGGCATTGCTCCATCTGAAGGGTAAATACATCGAGGCCGAGGCCGAAGTACGGCAGATGAAGTTGGCTAAAGAGGAAGCCGAGGCAGGGAAGAAGACAGCAGAAGAGGAGCTAGATGTTGCTAAGGCCACCGCTGGGAAGGCAACCGAGGAGCTTCTACTGACCAAGGAAGCTTTAGAGAAGACGAACTCAGAGTTTGCCCAGTTGCAGGAAGCACATGCCAAGAGCTTGGATTCCGTGAAGGTCTTGCAGACTCAGCGTAATGATCTGTTCTTAGAGCTAGCACGACCAAGCGCTCTTGCTGCGGAGAAGCAGGCCCATCTGGACTGTGTGGAGTCACTGAAAGAGGCTGCTACGGACTGTTTCAAGATGGCGTTGGCGCAGATCCGACATCCGAACCCTACAGTTTCCTTAAACACGGTCGGGTATGACTACTGAGCCTATGTCAAGGATGGTGTATTGGTCCCGCCACCTCCATCGCCCGAGGATGAATCCATATCCTTCGCGGATGAAGATGGGGGTGGCGAAGAGGGTCCCGAAGCGGATGATGGTGAACCACTTGGTGCCGAGGCTTCTGCCGAGGTCTTACTCGAAGGGGAGGGAGCTCGATCCAGAGACGCCGCTCCTCCTTCCTAAGTGCCGGAGGCTTCTCTTTTTTGGTTTCTATCCAGGTGTATAGTACCGGTGTTATTTTATTTAAAAACTGTTTGGCCCTAAATGGACCCATTGTTAATATCAATTTCACCTATTCTCTTGTTAAGTATAGGTTACTTTCGCATGCTATATTCCTCCTCGTCTCAATTTTTCTTTTGTCAACGCTAGACTGAGTTAGAATGTGTATGACTGGGCCAAGATCTTTAGATACGCAGAATCTGCTTATAGTCTTCTAGTACTAAGGACTGGGTATTAAGGGTAGGGTTTTCATTTTAACCGCACTACCGAGTTCCAGTTCCGTTGTCTGAGATCATAACAGGATAAAGGCAAACCGTCACATGTCCAACCATGGGGTTTGAAACGCACGCTTAAACATTTTGACCTGATCAGGGTCGGAATGACAATTCACCTTCTTATCTAGGAGCGATTTTTTTAAATGCCGCTACCTAAACCGTGATATTCTCGGACACCGATATTCTGAACGAAGTAAAGCCAACTCTGATATTCTTCGTTCTCGCATTAAATGCCATCTCACAACGGAAAAACAAAAGGAATGAAAGAGAATGTCGGGGCCTGAAAATTTCCAGCTGTACCATTCGAACGAGCGAAACTCTTGACGAAAGCTTCATCAGTCTAACGGACACATTCGAGAGTCTAAACGGCTATTTTATGAACTTCACCAACGGTCTTTAATGACATCAACTATAAATAGCCGAGGCATTCAATTCGCCAACTACCGAAACTCTGCGCATTCAACTCTGAGTTATTATCATTAACTGTTTCATTCAATATCCTTAATATTAATCGTTGTACTTCAGTGTTCATATTGTATCTGCTCGTGAGGAGTCATTAAATACCATTCCTATTCTTGTGTGTAATTCTTAAGGTTGTGAAACCTTAAGAGAGGGTGTATAAATTACAACTTGTAAGGGGGAGTGGAGTCGAAGAGTGAGTGACCATCCTTCGTTTACAGAGTCTGTAATTGTTTATGAAACTTAGTGGAATCCCAGAGTGTTTTAGGACCGGACGTAGGTCAATGTTTTGATCGAACCAGTATAAACTTTCTTGTGTTCTTTTATCTTATTGGTCTCTATTTAGTTTACAAGAAAAGATTTTAAAATATCAAGAATCACCTATTCACCCCCTCTAGGTGATATTCCACCATCACATATAAGGCTTTTGAACTTTTTAAACCCCCCATAACTTAATTAAAATGTCAATCAGCAACTTATAATCCCAAATCCACAATTTTAATCAGCAATCCTTCGGGTTCCATGAACAAATACCTTTCATCATTTAAATGATTTACCCACCCACTTGTACAGCAATGTGTGAGCCCTTACACATTTAGGTAACCCACCTACTTCCCTGTTTAGCTATCTATTATAACCAATTAGGATGAATAGCTATTATATAGTGAGTTCAAATCACTCTTGAACAGAACCTAGCGACTCATGGCATGATTTTATATAACTTAATTCACTGTTCTTTATTTCCCTTAGCTAAACCCACCATTAAAGCCATTTAAGATTTGAAATCACAATGTTTCACAGGTTTCCTTCAAGCAATCTAGCTAAGTGCATATATTAATGATTTAAAATGATGCTTCAGGGTCACACAAGTTGCACAACCCTTTGCGAATGTTTATAATTCGCAACTTTGCATATCCAGACACTCACATATACCCGATGCAATATAGAACAAAGGATTAGTTCAAACAAATCACTTCTATCCGTTGCTTAATCAGTCAGGTAGCTACTTATAAAGCATACAGATAACCATATAACATTATTCTCTTATATTATTGGAAAACTTTGTCTCCTTACCCCTAATATATATATATATATATATATATATTTTTTCTGTTTTCTTTCCTCATGCAGCAACTATACATATATATAGCAATAACCCCATAATTTTCTTACTTTTAAACTTAACTTTAATTTCTCAGAATTTTCATTAAACTTTGAAAATCCATAATTAATTCCCTAGATCTCCGATTAGGGTGATTCAAATTTCTATTCAAAGTTCTATAAGTCTAGTTTAAGGAAAAATCAGTTATCAAACCAATTTATGACTGTATAATTCCCAGAAATTCAAAGAGTAGACGTTACTTAAGTCTGCACCAGGATTTTTCAGATTTCCTAAACAAACTTTGAAAAATCATATCTCTTAGTCTACACGTCCGATTTAGGTGTTCTTTAGCTCGTTGGAAAGTTCGAGATGTCTAATATTTACCGTAAAAATTTCAAGGAAAAAATCAAATGTTCAATTGGTCCTAAATGCAACGTCATTTTGTTGCTCCAGAATCATACTAAAACTTTCCAGATTTTTAGCTTATCTTCCAAAAATCATAACTGGAGTTAAAAACGTCATTGCTGGGTGATCCAAAGCTCCTTTTAAATATCATGATGTGTACTAATTACCCACAAAATTTCACGTTCAAATGAGGTCATTTACCCTAGGTTTTACTTACCCAAAGATTAATGCTCCAGCTGCAGAACTCAGTTTCCAGAAAATAGCAGCTTATTCTCTTCCACGTTTTGCATTTCGTTTTTCATTATTAAACCTGACTCCAGCTCTTCTAAATAAGGGCTTTAGGTTCAGTTTATGCTTCAAACAGAACCACATAAAATTATCCACCTATGTTTATAGTGTAGTGCTTTTCTAAGGAAACAACAAGTAAAATAATCTTTCCCATGTTTTCATGTACATACATTTATGACAGTTACCTTTATTTTTATTACAGCAAAACTCTTTCTTTTCTTTCCAAGTTCAACGACAAGGCAAAAATGACGGCTTGGTCTTTCTTATACATGTGAAGCAACCTTAATATTTTTGTTTCAGAAACTAGCAGTATATACTCAATAATTTATATCAGCAAGTTGTCACTTGTATCTATATATGAGCAACTTACAGCAAACCCTCAAGGTTTATTGGTTCTATATATTTATAGAAGAGCCATGCTTTTGCGTGCTGGCCCACAACACAAGGCAGTTTGGCTTTCTCTAAATAAAACAAAAGAAGACTCTATATTTTATGCGTATAGGTGTGCAGTGAGAATACTCTATTTCATTACTCATGTGGCAGCTAGCTCAAAACTCATACCCTATGATATATTACTCATAGTTTGTGCTGAAAAATGACGGAAACCTGAGGAACGAGAGACGCGATAATTTACCTTGGGTTGCTGGTTGGTACGTTAGGATCTCGCCTGGAATTGAACACCCCTATTTTTAGAATCACCATGCAGAGCACCAAGGAAATGAAACTCTCTCACTCTCGGTTTCTAACTCTCTCTTTCTCTAACTGTCAAACTCTCTTGCTCTCACTTAGCATTCAACTTTCCTGTCTCTTGTTCTCAACCCTCACTGTTCACTTTGTGCAGCACGATGAGGGCTGAAATGATTTTATGCAGAATCGAAAATGGGAAGTGGAGCATAGTGTGTCTGTCTGAATGCACAGGTGCGCACAAACTGCTGAATGGAGCATGGGTGCTGCTGAAAACGCCGAAGACAATGGAGTATGATGGTTACTTAAAACAAGAGAGACCGTGGTGTATGTATATGTATTGCGAGCACAGACCGGACTGAGAAGAAAATACACAGCGGATATGGGTGTTGTGCTCGAGAAGCATGGAACTGGTTTGCGTGTGAACAGTAAGGCCAAAAGTAATATCTGAGATGCGGCATGATCGACGCTGCTGAATCTTCTTTTGATCTAACGTGTTCGGCTCGTGTACAGTGAAGGAAGAGAACTGATGTGCTGATGTGTTTTTCTCTTTCTTTCTTTTTTCTTTTCTCCGTTGAACTCTCGCTGATTGTGTTTCAGCTGGTGCCTCTTGCTGCTGTGTTTTAGTAAGGCGGGAGGATATGGGCTGATGATCATATGATTTGGGCTACAAGGTTATTTGGTTTGGGCTTCGTCTTTTTGGGTTGAAATGAAAAAGAATAAGACGCTGGATAGTTCACATGGGGTATGAGGTGAATGTTGTGTTAGGAGGCCTATGCTAATACCTATTTGATCCTCTTCAAGCCTTTTATTTGCAATTAGGTCCTTCACTTATTTAATTGCAAACATTGGATTAATACTATAAATAAATCCTTAGTTCCATGTAAGGATTGCTCCTCCTTAATTAATCTCTCTTTGGCCATAAAATATGGATTTCTAAATTTTTAGGCTTAAATATTTGAATTATCCTTTTCCCAAAATAAATTAAAGAAAACTAAGCCTAAATTTCTAATAATTATTCTCATAATTATTTTAAGCCAACATTTCATAATTAATTTTGCACCATAATATTTCTATATTCTCGAAATATTATTTCACACCCTTCCCAAATTCTCAAGGTCCAAAATAATTTTAATAATTATTTTAAACTTTTCCTTATAATAAGCTTAAGACTTTTGGCCTCTACTGATAAGAAGCCTTCTTATCTCAGTTTTATTTCCAACCTTATGGTCCAAAAATTTGGGATGTTACAGATTATGCGGAAACACATGTTCCATTTGAAGGGTTGGATGCTATCTGAACACTTCTAGCGGATTTCAAATTATATCAAACCAATGTCAATAGCGATTTTTTCAATAGAAATTAAGATGGAAGAAGTATATGCGAAATAACCTGAAGGTTTTGAGGATCCAATTAAATGAGATTATGTCTACAAGCTGAAGAAAGCTTTATCCAGATTAAAGCAAGCTCCCAGGTTAAAGTATGAAAGATTTAGCAGTTTCCTTCTTGAAAAAATGCTTTATTAGAGGTAAAGCTGACACTAATCTATTCATCAATAATAATGATATGGTCATTGTTCAAATTTATATAGATGATATCATCTTCGTAGCTACTAATGAGGATCTTTGTCAATAATTTGCAAAGTTTATGCATGGAGAATTCAAAATGTCAATGATGGGAGTATATATTAAATATTTCTTCCTTATACTACAAACTAAGCAAATGAGGAACGCAATATTAATATCTCAAACAAAATGTTTAAAGCAGTTCAAGAAGTTTAGGATGGATCAAACTAATGGAGTATACACTCCTATGAGCTCAATGGAGTAGCCAAAATATTTAAATGGATGCTAATAAGAATGGAAATGATTTTGTTTTTTCTAAGTATAAAGGCACGATTGGGTCACTATTGTATCTAATAGCAAGCAAATCCGATATAATAATTTTTAGAGTAAAATATATTAAGAACCCATCTATTTTGCCTAAATTACAAAAACATCTCTCTACTTTGAAAATGTATATAAACCTTCCTCAAAATTAAAATGTATATTACATTAACCTTCCTATATATTTGAAATTCCATTTTCATTGCTTAATCAATAGTTTAGAATTAAGTTTGACTCTTAAACTTTTGTTTTGACTAAATAGCCCTATTTAACATAAGAATCATTAAAAAAAATTGTGTTAAATTTCAAACTAAATTTCAAGGCACTGAACCACCTTAATAAGCTTCTTTAATTACTGGAGAATATGAACAAAAAAATGCACAAGCTTAGTTCTTAATGCTTCATATATTACTGGAGAATATGAATGTACACAAGAAAAACAAACTGAAAATTATCAAAAAAACAAGAATATAACTGAACATCCTAAAGCTTATTATCATCCAATGCCTTGGCGATATCGGCGTGAACAACATTAATTTCCCGCCGGAGATCAGCAAGTTTTATGTCTTTGTTGCATAAGCCACAATGCATCATTAGAGGAAAGAGGCGAGGGGTCAGAGCTAGGCGCGCTGGGGCCAATAGGTTGGAGGGGGCAGCAGGAATCTCTTCATGGTCTGAAGGCTGGAGGGGGTTGGCAATCTCTTTACCATCAAGAATATAGAGGAACTCAGCATAGATAGGGTCAGCAGAAGGATGGAGGGGGTGCGGCAATCTCTTCATCATCCGAAATAACAATGGGTCCAACGACCTGAGACTCTTTGTTCGCAATAGAATGCACTCTCGCTGGAGGAGGAGTACCATATAACGATCTAAGGAAGACACGAGCTTCAGGAGTAAGAGTACCCCTACGAGCGGTTCTCTTGTATCTAACCATGGTTTGAGCAGTTGGGGCAGAGAGCTATGTAGTGTGGAGTTACGAGGTAGTGAGGAGTTAAGAAGGACAGAGATAGTTGTTGGTTATGATTAGTTTTGATGATGTCTTATATAGATATCATTATTAAAAGCAAAAAGATTGAGTAATATAGTTATCTCCTACATTGACTAACTACTGTATTTAATGTAGATTAATCCAAGTTGAATGACGGAGAACGATCAACAAGAAAATCAATAAAGAAGTATTGAATTAGAGAAAGAAATTGAATCAAAGAAGATGAGAAGTTAAATGATAAAGAATGATCAAGAGAAGAGAAGAAAGAAAGAGTTGAGTAATAGAGAATGATCAAGAGAAGAAGAAAGAAAGAAGAACTTGTTGAATGAAATGAAGATATCATTATTCAATGTTCTTAGATCAATACTAGAAGTGTCCAAGATCAAATGGAAGTTGGAATGACTCAATTTGGAGTTAAAGTCAGCAAAAATCCGCTTCAGGATGAGAAAACTCGAGTTCACAACTCAAAACTCGAGTTTCCTACTTCGCTACAGTGATTGGCTCCTCTGGTACGAGAAAACTCGAGTTAACAATTCAAAACTCGAGTTTAGGACTTCAAAACTCGAGTCAGACATCAAAACTCGAGTCAATGAGTATCTTCAGCATCTCTGGTGTCTCTGGACTAGGAAAACTCGAGTTTCCAAGTGAAAACTCGAGTTTACAGCGCTAATCAGCACCTCGTTCTACTTTGTTTCACATTCAGCTCGGGTGACGTCTGGTAATTCAATAATATCTCTTAAACCAGAAATAGGATTGAGGTGAAATCAGTGGCATATGAAACTAGACTCCCAATGTGTCATTTTGATATAAAATTCAAGCCCAAATGAGTTCAGATCAAGGAGCTATAAATTTTTGAAGTTGACAGTGAAATCCACGCCACACAGCAAGCCAAGCTTCAATGTTTTGAGTGTATCTCACAAACTACAAATCTGATTGAGTGAAAATTGGTGGCATATGAAAGTAGACTCAAAGGGCTTTCCATCAAGATTTTAAAAGACCAAAACGGAGTTCAGACCGAGGAGATATGACCTTTGAAAGTTGACATTCAGTTCAAGAAGGCTCAACAAAGTCAAAACTGGAGTTTATTAGTTGGAAACTCGAGTTTCCATCAGACAGAGAGAAACGAACTTGAGCATCTTCCAAACTCGAGTTTTCAATTGCAAACTCGAGTTTTCATCTCAGCTTCAGAAAATCACCGTTTCGAAAATCCTGATTTTTCTGATAAACATCTAGATGATTACCCAAATGATTTATAACACTTCTTAACATTATTTATATCATTTGTGTACATGTTTCAGATGATCAAACATTGTTAAACTGAAGATCAAGAGTAAAGTAAATGCTGATGTCATAGCTAGTTCAGAAAACGAAGTTCTAATGGCTAGTTCCATCTGAGTCTAACGGCTATATTTCTTTATCCAACAGTCATTGAATCTTCTCAACGGTCATATATTGATCTCTACCTATAAAAGAAGAAGCATTCAAGGTTGATTATAAAGAGCTTGCACTGTCAAGATGCCAACATTCTGAATCCAACATTTATCTCACACACACTCTGTTTTTCAATGTTTACATAGTTTATCATAGAGAGTGAGATGACTTGTATTGTACTTCAGTGTTTATTCATCTTATTTTTAGAGAGAGCATTTCTGATTATTAAATCTTTGTAAGATCTCAAGTCGTGGGACTTGGAGATTGGGTTATCAATTTACAACTTGTAAGGGGGAGTGTATCCTAGTGAGAGGATAACTTCGAGTACAAAGTGTGTAACTGATTGAAAGGTGTATCTGGGTGAACTTGTACATCTGTATAGGCTTCTCTTATGCCCAGATAAACAAGAGGGTGGTGGATTGAAAATCTCAAGTGGAGCTTGGGGACTAGACGTAGGTCAATGAATGGGTCGAACCAGTATAAATCAGTTTGCATATTCTCTTCCTTTATCTCTTATATTTCCAAAGATATATATTTGAATGTGCATATATATATATTTTTGACCGATTATCACTTTATAAATTACTTTTGTCATTCAAATTGCTTTCAGTAAGTTGCGAAAAGATGTTCAAAGTAACTAAAGTTTTATCGAACACCCAATTCACCCCCTCTTGGGTGATAGCCAGGTCTTTCAATAGTGCGAGGAGTTAATAAAGGCAGAGAGTAGGAGAGATATGCAATTGATATATAGATGAGACTACTTTAAGAGTGGATTTTATAAATATGTGGTCCTAAAATTCTATTATTTATTTGTTCAATTCAATTACTTTTAAGATCTACCTTTTATAATATATCCGGTCCTAAAAGTCTATTATTTATTTTTTCAACCAATTCTATTACTTTTAAGACCGACCTTTTATCTTGTATCCGGTCCTAAAATTCATTTATTTATTTTTTTCAATTCAATTTTTTTTAAAGTACAAATTTTTTCTAAAAAATATTTCGTTAAGAACGGTTGGATTCATCATTCAACGGTCATTTAATGTTAATCACCTACAACGGTTGGATTCATCATTCAACGGTCATTTAATGTTCTCTACCTATAAATAGAGTTCATTAACTTCTTCTCAAGCTGATACACCTACTGAGAGCGAAAATTCATTGATTGTCATTTATTGTGTTCAGCTTTCATCTATATTGTATCAATATGATACTTGTACTTCAGTGTTCATTTTATCTGCTCTGTGAGAGAGTTATATCAGTAAATCATTTATTGATTGAGATAACCACAAGTCAGGGGACTTGGTGGTTGGGTGTATTGATTGCAACTTGTAAGGGGGAGTGAGTTCTAGAGAGAGAACTACTCTTGAGTACGTAGTTTGTAATCGGTTTGTGAGTATAGTGGATTGAAAATCCCAAGTGTGACTTGGGACTGGATGTAGGTCAAGGATAAGACCGAACCAGGATAATTTCTCTTGTGCAAGCTTTCCTTCCCTTCCTCCTCTGTTATAATCTGTTTTTACTTGGTCAAAACAGAGCACCTTCAGAAAAGTTTTTAAAATACCCAATTCACCCCCCCTCTTGGGTATATAGCTCCATTTACAGATTATGAGGAAACGTATGCTCCAGTGGCTAGATTGGAAGCTATACGAGTACTCTTAGCCTTTGCGTGTATCAAAGGATTTAAACTCTATCAAATGGATGTTAAAAGTGCTTTTCTTAATGGTTTTATTCAAGAAGAAGTATATGTTGAACAACCTCCTGGCTTTGAAAATGATCAATATCCAGATCATGTTTATCGTCTCAAGAAAGCTTTATATGGTCTTAAACAAGCTCCTAGAGCTTGGTATGAGCGGTTAAGCAAATTTCTTCTTGATCAAGGTTTTGTCGAGGAAAAGCGAGATACAACCCTTTTTATAAAAAGAAATAAACTTAATGAAATTTTAATTGTGCAAATTTATGTTGATGACATAATCTTCGGTGCTACTAATGATATTTTGTGTGAGGAATTTTCAAAGAAAATGCAGGGTGAATTTGAAATGTCAATGATGGGAGAGCTCAATTACTTCCTTGGACTGCAAATCAAACAACGGAAGGATGGAATTTTCATTTCACAAACTAAGTATCTCCGTGATTTGCTCAAGAAGTTTGGAATGGAGCATTGCAATGGAGCTGACACTCCAATGAGTTCCACTGCTTCTCTGGATACCGATGAAGAAAAAGGAAAGGACTTCAACATAACCAAATATAGAGGAATGATTGGCTCCTTACTATATTTGACTGCCAGTAGACCAGACATTCAGTTTAGTGTTGGTATGTGCGCAAGATTTCAAGCCGCTCCAAAGGAATCACATGCCGAGCATGTGAAGAGAATTTTTTCGATATCTTTCAGATACAAAAGAATTGGGTCTTTGGTTCCCAAAAGGACAACAAGAATTCTTGGTCGCATATTCGGACTCGGATCATGCTTGGATACAAACTCCATTTAAAAAGCACCAAATGGACAATGTGAGCTTTTCGGAGGTTCACTCGTATCGTGGTTTAGCAAGAAGCAAACTACTGTGGCTGTGTCATCCACTGAAGCTGAATATGTTGCCGCCTCCAGTTGTTGTGCACAAGTCCTGTGGCTAAAGCAACAATTAGCTGACTTGGGAGTTCATCTGAAAGAAATACCAATCCTTTGTGACAACACAAGCACAATCAGCTTAGCGAAAAATCCAGTTCAACATACAAGAACCAAGCACATTGATGTGAGACATCATTTTATCGAGATCATGTGCAAAAGAAAGATGTTAAAGTGATGTTCATTCCTACTCATTTGCAACTCGCTGACATTTTCACCAAGCCTCTGGCCAAAGAACAATTCACATTCATCCGAAGGGAATTGGGAATGGTAAATCCCAATGAGTTGTAAGTAAAATGTTAGTTTAATATTGATAATCTTGTTTCGATGACAAATTAATAGCTAACTTAAGCATCGGAGTATTTAGTTCTTGTTTTTGCGGGACTTTGGAAAGAAGAAACGAAAAACAGGGATGCCTCGTTCGTAATTTCAAAAGCGAGAGGTTAACAGAGACATATCTTTCGTAGCCTGTGGCGGTAATCCTGGCCTTTTCTCTCTTTATGTTTTTTTTTTTTTTTTTTCTTTCCAGCCTTGACTTTTTTTTCATTTCCTTTTGCTTCTTCTTGTTGTTTCTATTTCATGATTAAGATAGCTAGAGATTTCTACGTAGCTTCATTTCTGCCCTATTTGATTTTTTTTTATTTAATAACTTATCAGCTTTTTCCTTCATAAATAAGTTTAGAATTAAAAATTATTATTTTGAATAAATACATATATTTTTATATAAAAAAAATTTCACATAAATTTTTTTTTTCGAATGAATATCTTTTGACAAAAAAAAAAAAAAAATCTTCATTAAAAATTAATAATAATAATAAAATTTGTATTGCGTTTAAATTTTTTTTAAAAAAACATGTTCGAATACAAAAGGGAACTGATTAATGCTTATCAAGAACAACTTTATAGATGAATATTATACTCTTAAAAAGGACATGAACGAATATAAATGTGACTTGATCAATGCCAAAAAGAAAATCTGCACTAATGCCTTTTATTATGTCAAATTTTTGGACCCACAAAGCATTCATTTTCAATGTTCTCTGCACATTTTCAATGCTCTATGAGAAGGGACAAAAACATGTGAACCACAAAATACAACAACTCTCCAGAAGGAACAGTATGCGTCAGGCATCTTTGAATTAAATTTCACTTGATTTGCTATCTTCATTTTTCATTGAATAACCAAGCTTTTTGACTTTTCACATTACTACTTTGGATCCTTATGTCTTCACGTTGCATCATTCTTCAATCTACACTACTCACTTTTCTTATATTTTAATATATCCAATTGTTTAATATATCCAATTCATACAAATAATTATCCGATCTTTTCAGCAATTAATTTTTTTTTTTGGGGGCTTAACTAGCGTCATCTCTTCTTAGTCTAACCTCCATCACGATTGCTCTGAGAAAAACTTGTACAGGGATGGTTCACCACTGTAATTTCTCTTATGCTTCCTACATCCCCGGTTGGTAGTTCTTTCCTTCCCTAAATTCTCGTCGCGTCATCCTCCTTCAATCTACCCAAAATGAAATCTAAAATCCCAGCAAAGTCCATCAAATCCTCCGACCTTCACACGCATCAATTCTCTTCTAACCAAAATTCCTCTTCTCGGCCCAATCGCGTGAAGAAGCCACCAAAGAAATTCAAGGCAAAAGTCGCAAATGACAAAGTGTTTTCTCCAACATTGAAGAGGAAATCAGTGAAGATCAAGGAACCTCCAGCGAATATTACTTCTGCATCAACGCGATCAAGTAAACACGTGGTTGCCGCCCCCCGAGCAAACGAATTAGAACACCAAAATCGGTCTCTTCTTTTCGCGGTGAATCAGCGTTTAAGCTATCTGGGTCTATGCCTCTAACTCGTACTGCTACTATTGCTGGTCATGTACCTTCGTTAATTGAACCCTCTAGTTCTTCTCGGCCTGATCGTGCTCTCATTACAAATCCCATTATTCTCTCTCATGTTGATTTGAAACTTTCTTTCGTCAAGGGAATTGTGGAGAAAGTTGTAGCTGAGGCCGTGGGGTCTCTCCAAGTCTCCTTGATTACTCAACAATCAGCGATCACTGCCAAGATTGCAGCCGAGGTTGGTAAGTTAATAAATCTTGGGATTGCAGAAAGACTGGATAATATTGACAAACTCGTAAGAACTTTTTCTGCTTAACATGGACCTACTGGTATTGCTTCCTCATCGTCTCCTTCTGTTCGATCTCCGGTTCAATTTGCTGATGACAAAGGGGGAGAGACATAACATATTTGAAGTTTTTATAGCAATTTAATGTGAATATGTTCAATCTATGCTCTTTTAAAATCTGATATCTGATGTGAGTTTTGCATGAAACTTTGTTGAGTAAAATTCATATGCTTATGTGCCACTGATGATTATTTGTTATTATGAATTTTTTTTTTTCTCTCATCTCAAGTTAAGTTTCTTCAAAAACTTCAAATTAATTATAAGCGTTGTCATCATAAAAAAGGGGGAGAATGTTAGTTCTCTTGTTTTGATGATAACAATTATAATTAATCTCAAGGTAAATTCAGTGTGAATTTTCTGTTTAAAATAACTTGAAGTTATTGCAAAAGAATCCCAAGTTAAAGTTTTGAATAAGTCTTTGAATAAAACTTTAACTTCAAGTCAATTATGTTTGCCTCAAGTTATCTCGTGCCTTAAGTTTTAAATTATGTGTTTGCGTTTCTCTTTAACCTAGGCAATATCAAGTTAACTTTTTATTTGGAGTTAACTTTCTCTTTTCACGCTAATATCGAGTTAACTCTTTATTTCAAGTTAACTTTCTCTCTTAAACTTAAATATCAAGTTAACTTGAAATATCAAGTTAACTTTCTCTTTAAATTGAAAATCTTGAAGTTACGAGTATCAAGTTAACTTCATATATCAAGTTAACTCTTCAAATCGTAAACCGGAAATTAATTTTTTGATTTCATTACTCCATATCTTCCTTCATTACTATTCTTAAATGCTTTTAATCAGTTTGTTAAATGAGTTTCAGATGATTAAACCTGGGATTAACAACAGATTGTTGTAAAGCGATTTATGTGTCAGAATGCATTAAATGTTATTTCCATATCAAGACGCAATCGCAAAGAACCATATCTCTGCAATATCTCTGAGTGATCGAAAGATATTCCCGCTATTCCATCTGCGCAATTAATGCTATTTCACAACGGGCAAAATATAAGGAATGAATAAATGTGGTGCCTGTACAAATCTACCTGGATTATTAAATGGCGAAAGTGTCTACGAAGCTTCATCTCTCTAACGGCTATTTTCAAGAGTCACAATGGATTCATTCAAAGCTTCACCAACCGTCATAAATACCAGAAGCATTCGATTTCACCAACTGCTCAACTACCGAAATTATGTGCAATCAATTCGACTCAACTACATTTTACTACTTCATCAGTTCCAACGGTCATCAAGCTTCAAGTAGTATAAATAGCTGAAGAATTGAATTCATCAGACGAACAACGAACACACACAGAAAAAGCATACAAAGCGTTCAATTTCTATTCTGTTTATATCTTCGGATATTATTGAGCTTCAGTGTTTATTATTCATATACTCTGTGAGAGAGATTTATTATCTGTTTTCTATATTCGTTCAAATCTCAAGATAGAGGGATCTTGAGTGTGGGTGTACGATTACAACTTGTAAGGGGGAGTGAGTCCTAGGGAGAAAGGATCATCCTGAGTTACAGAGTGTGTAATTGTATTTGTGAGATAGTGAAAATCCCAGAGTGTCTGGGGACTGGACGTAGGTCAAGGAGTTAGACCGAACCAGTATAATTCCTCTGTGTCATTTCTCTATACTTCCTTACTGCTTTCATCGTTCATCCATCGTACGGTGAAAAGAATTTTTGAGATCACCTATTCACCCCCCCTCTAGGTGATATTCCACCTTCATTTGGTATCAAAGCAAAGGTTTCTCAGTTGGGCTTAACATCCCGAGATAGATCATGGAAGGAATATTACCTGACGGTGCTTCAATCAATCGTCCTCCTGGCTTCAATGGTGAACACTATTCATTCTGGAAAGCCAAGTTCAGAGTTTTTGTTATGGCAACTGAGTTTGGTCTGTGGAATGTATTCGAAAGAGGAAACTATCAACCAACTAAAGACAAAGATGGAGTTCGAATTGCAAAACGTGAGGAGGAATATGACGAGAATGATAGAAGACTTGTTACTCTTAATAGCAAAGCTATCTTGATGCTCCAAAGTGCTCTCAGTCAACAAGAATATTTTCGCATATGTAATTTGTCAAGTGCGAAAGAAATGTGGAAAGCATTGGAGATAGCATACGAAGGAACATCTGGCATAAAGGAAAATCGTATCAACACGTTGACAACCGAATACGATCTCCTTCGAATGAAGACTGGAGAATCCGTCGGAGAGTTCCAACTTCGATTTACTCATCTAATCAATCAACCGTCGGCTTTAGGCAAAACTTATGAGCAAAATTCTCAAGTCGAAAATCCTGAACGTTCGACAAAAGATTGGGAAGCTAAAGTCACAGCGATCGAAGAAGCCCGTGGAGAATCAATGACTTCGCTTGCTGCTCGTTCGGAAGCCTATCTGAATATGAAAGCAAACTAAAATTCAAGAAGGGTGCTGACGAAATCAACACCAATCATAACAAAGGTGTTGCCCTTAATGCCGATGAAAATGATGATGACAATGACGATGACGACGAAATGGGGATGTTCGTGAGAAGATTCAAGAAATTTTACAAAAAGGATCAAGGCTTCAGAAACCGATTTCAGAAAGGAAGCACAAGCAACAACAGACGAGATTTCAAAGACAAAGATCAAATTGTCTGTTATGAGTGCGAGAAGCCTGGTCACATCAAATTGGAATGCCCTCAGTTGAAAGGTAAAGAAAAGGACAAGAAGAAGAAGTTTAATCACTTCAAGAAAAGGGCCTATGTGTCTGCAATATGGGGAGACAGTTCCTCAGATGAAGAAGAAAGTGAGGAAGATGATGTTGCAAATGTCTGCCTCGTTGCAGAAGAAGAGCAACCTGAAAACAATGATGAAGAGGTATATGATTCTGAACCCACTTATGATGAATTACTTTCTGAGTATAATGATTTACATTCTGAATTCAAAAAGATTGCGAAAGAACTTATTGCTTCTAGAAAGAAAATCAAATTGCTTGAGCAACAAGCTAAAGTTTCTTCTCCATCTTACGAAAATGTGATTTGTAAAAATTGTCCTGATCTTAAAAAGAAAAATGAGGAGCTTACGAAATCTCTTGAAAAATTCACTAAAGGAAGTGAAATGCTCAATGTGATTTTAAAAGCACAAAGATTTACAAACGATCGATTAGGCATCGGTTACAATCCTATTTTTGATAAAAAGAAAGGGAAAAAGAAAACTGGTGGAAAATCTTATTTGAACTATTTTCAAAAATCAGTTCATACTTCAAATCCATTTGCTCATTGTAATTACTGTAACCGAAAGGGACACAGTACTTCATCTTGTTTTCATAAGAAAGAAAGACGAGATAAACCTGTTGGCAACTATCAGTGGGTACCTAAGGGAACCTATGTTCCTAAGGCCCGAACTAACCCCAAAGGACCCAAGGAAAGATGGGTACCTAAAACTTAATCTCTTCTAATTTGCAGGTTTGTCTGAGAGCATCAAGAACCAATAAGTGGTATATTGATAGTGGATGCTCCAGACACATGACAGGGGATCAATCCAAGTTCGTGGCAATGAAAGCTAAGGATGGTGGCAAGGTAACCTTTGGAGGGAATCAAATCGGAAAAATCGCTGAAATTGGCGAAATTGGTAAAAAGGAAGGACCCCTTATTAAAGATGTCTATTACGTGGAAGGACTGTGCCATAATCTCCTGAGCGTGAGTCAAAGTGCAGACAAGAACAACTGGATTATTTTCGATTGAGATGAATGTCTCATCGTGAACAAGGATGATCTTCAGATTGACAAAGGTAACCTTAAAATTTTATTTAAGGCACCAAGAGAAGGTAACTGCTACACCTTAAATCTTCCTAATGTTAATTCTGAAAAATGTTTTGTTAGCAACTTGGACGAAAGTTGGCTGTGGCATAAGCGTCTGGGTCATGTGAACATGTTACAACTAGACAAGTTGTTGAGAAAAGATTTAGTTCTTGGTTTACCTAAATTACGTTTTAAAAATAACATAATTTGTGATGCTTGTCAAAAAGGTAAACAAACTAAATCATCTTTCAAAAATAAGTTTGAAATCTCGACTAGCAAACCTCTTCAACTACTCCACATGGACCTAGTTGGACCAGCAAGAGTCAAGAGTCTCGGTGGCAATCTTTATACTCTAGTAATTGTCGATGATTTCTCTCATTTTACATGGACTATTTTTCTATCTTCCAAGGATGAAACGTTTGATCTATTTGTCGTGTTTGCCAAGAAAGTGCAAAACGAGAAAGGAGTTTGCAAAAGCATCTAAAACTCATTAGCAAAGTCATTAAACATAATTAGAAACCGTAATGAGAAATATTATGAAGAGATGAAATCCCATAGAAAGATTTAACAGTCACAAAGTTGTGGATTTCAAAACAGGGGTTACTTTGCTCGAGCAACAGCCCATGCTTGCTCGGGCAAGCTTCAGTTCAATTGTATAGCAAATGACCTTTTTCGCTGATGCTTGAGCGTGGAAATTTCTTTGCTCGAGCATGATATATTCATGCTCGGGAAAATCTAGCATAGGCGAAGGTGGGAGCGTGAGGGTCTTTATGCTTGGGCAACAGATCGCCCATGCTCGAGCAAACCATAAGGTATGCTCGGGCAAATGTTTAGACAGAGAGAAAAAAGGAAATGGATTGTTGCTGCTCAAGCAGACCTTTTCCTCTGCTCGAGCATAGTGCTCGAGCATGAATAAATCATACTCGGGCATAGTTCATTCAGAGCGAAGGTGATAAAAGATGAAACAATGATGCTCGAGCAACCTTTCTCTTTTGCTTGAGCATGGTGCTCGAGCAAGCTTTTTGCTTTGCTCGAGCAAGACTCGTCAGCCTTGAATTTTACTTACTCTGTTCGATGATTCTCGGGCAATCCTATATATGGTGCTCGAGCATGGTGTTTCAATTTGAAAAATTTTGCCTGAGCCCGATGTTGCTCAAGCAAGCTTCTCTGAACCACAGTCTATCAATTGAAATTAAACATAGATTGAGCAATCCTATTTTCAAAAACCAGATTATAATTCAATGCTTCAAAAATTGTAATCATTAAAAATACAGGAGCTAAGAAACAAGACAAAAATTGAAGGAAGAAGCTAAAAGCCCACACATAAAACACGGTTCTCACACTTAAGGTACGAAAGGAAGGACCCACATATTCAATTACGATGTTTCCTTTTCTTCAAATTTTTAATTGCAAGAACACTCCAACTTTTCTTTCTCTTTCTTCTTGTTTCGGATGAACAATAGCAGTAGAAAAATGAGCCAATCAAACACACACAACGTGCACACCCATATTTTACTAAATGCATGCTCGAGCAGCATGTTTCTATCTCTTGTTTTTAGCCTCTGGATGACTTGTGCCGAGCATGAAAATATCATGCTCGAAAGCAGAAGGAAAAGCTTGCTCGAGCAAAGATCGCTAATCATTCATCTTCTCGTCTCTAATTGACCTTTGCCCGAGCATACCTTATGGCTTGCTCGAGCATTGGCAATCTGTTGCCCAAGCATGAAGTCTTTCATGCTCGAGCAACAACGATATGAATTACTTTCTCTAAGACTCCAGAGAAGGCTGCCCGAGCAAGCTTAGATTCTTGCTCGAGCATTGAGTTGTTAGTTCTCAAAGTTTTGATGATAATAAGACTTGAAATCATTCTAGTTTTTTTAAATCAGATTTAATCATGTACCTTGAACCAGGATTAATGTATGCTTCAGATGAATACTCGAGTATTCACAATAAGATACTCGAGTATTGGCTTGTTAACATATCTGTAACCATTGTTTTTGAAGCAATACTCGAGTATTGGCTCTTGAATACTCGAGTATGCAGATTCCTCACTGTCAGAATTCCTTGCCTGTTTGTGTAATACTCGAGTAATGAATATATACTACTCGAGTATGCTGAGCTTAAATATTATACCTGCTCTCTGGATGTACGATACTCGAGTATAAGAAACACAATACTCGAGTATGAGAATTAAACATACATTACTGATTTGTCTCTACTAAGCTCATTTGTTTCAGGATAAAACAAAGAAAATTCGAGTAGGAGAACAACAATACTCGAGTATGTGAAGATACCCGAGTATACCTCAGATACTCGAGTATTAACAATGACAGGGCCTTTACCAGCAAATACGATCATCTGTAACGTGATCCTAATTTTTGATTCTTCATTCATATCTCTTTACAACTCATTCATTATTTATTATAATGTCATTAACAATAATGATGAGTAAATTTTTAGAAGATTTAGCAACAGTTAAATCCTGATGAACCAACGGGCAGAAAAGTTTATGTAAAACAGAGACGAACAGAGACAATGCATTATACCCAATTGAGGTGAGATTAGAGCGAACGGTTGAATGCTAACAACGGTCATATTCAAACGAACGAATTCAGATTCTACCAACGGCTATTTCTCTCGAACTACTATAAATTCACGAAGGACAGAGTTCATCGCTACATATAGCGTATACACAGAGAAAAATAGTCAAAGTGATCAATTCTTATTTTGTTCATATCTTTAGTATAGTTGTTCTTCAGTGTTCATTATTTTCACTCTGTGAGAGAGATTTATCAATTGTATTTACATTCGTTCAAAATCTCAAGGTAGTGGTATCTTGAGGGTGGTTGTACAATTATGACTTGTAAGGGGGAGTGGTTCCAAGAGAGAGGATCATCCTATATTACAGTGTAATTGCGTTTGTGTGATAGTGAAAAACTCAGAGTGTCTGGGTACTGGACGTAGGTCAATAAGTTGGACCGAACCAGTATAACCACACTGTGTCGTCTATATTTACTTGCTTTACTTGTTTCTCGCTTCATCGCTATACAGAAAAAGAATTATTCGTGATCACCTATTCACCCCACTCTAGGTGATATTCTGTCTTCATTTGGTATCAGAGCCTGGTTGCTCAGTTGGGCTTAATATCCCGAGAAAGATCATGGAAGGAATATTGCCTGATGGAGCCTTTATCAATCGCCTGCCTGGTTTTAATGGAGAATATTATTCATTTTGGAAAGCGAAATTTAGGGTCTTTGTTATGGCCTCTGAATTCGGACTATGGAATGTGTTCGAGAAAGGTGATTACAAACCATCTTGTTAGTTCTCGTATGTGTTTTGATGATGTTTTAACAATTGTAAACAAAATGAGAAGTTTTCTCTTGCAAATCTGAAAAACTTTTCATCAAGGGAAAACTCCAGCTTTTGAAGTAAAACTCCGCTTTTGAGTTTTCCGAGAAAATCCCGAACAAAGCAAAAACCGCGGTTTTCGTTAAAACCGCAAGTTTTCGCTTTTCATGAAAAACATGAAAACTCGAGTTTTGGCTTGTCTCGAAGAAAATATGATCGGAAGCATTACGCGCTTTTTGAGTTTTTCATGAACATATGAAAACTCGAGTTTTGGGGGAAAAAACTCGAGTTTTGGTTTGGCCGAGAGTTTTCAGAATTTTCAAATCACAAAACCTCCAAGTTTTCAAAGAGCACCGCCGCTTTTGAACATTTCAAAGAAAACTTCATTTTTTCTCGAAAAAGTTCAAAACTCGAGTTTTGGGGTCAAAAGTCGAGTTTCTGGTCCGTTGGTCGGGCACTGATTTACAACATATGAAAACCGCCGCTTTTGGGTCAAAACCTCCAGTTTTCATTTTACACAGTTTTTCATTGAGTTTTCATTGAACATATGAAAACTCGAGTTTTGGTCTCGCGAGAGCACTTAAGTTTTTCACAATGCAAAACCGCGCTTTTGAAGCAAAACCGCCGCTTTTGATATGTTCACAGTTTTTTCGAGTTTTCAAGCTTTAAGTGAAAACTCGAGTTTTGAGATCAAAACTCGAGTTTTGGGCAACCCGAGAGCATCGTATTTTTCAACTTGAAAACCTCCAGTTTTGAATGAAAACCTCCAGTTTTGATGTTTTGGACTAAAACTACATTTTCACATCAATAGTCCAAAACTCGAGTTTTGGGGTCAAAACTCGAGTTTTGAAGTTTTACATCAAAACTCCCTTTCGAAGCATAAATCGCGATTTTCATCTCAAAGAAGATGAAAACTCGAGTTTTGGTGAAAACTCGAGTTTTGATCATCGTGACGTAAAAACGCAGCCGAGTTCAAAATTACATATTTTGATTAATGCTTCAAGTTTTAAGTTGCGGATTGGTTACATATGTTTTATATGATTCTTATCTATATTTCTAACCAATCTTAACAAGTTTGCTTATGAGTTTTCGAGGATTTGAGTGTTTGACATTTGAATTATTTTAACTTATCCTCAAAGACAAAATAGCAAATGGAAGACACTGAGTTGTGGGCGATTTCTCACCTAATACAAACAACTAAGCCTCCACTAGCTAAAGCAGATCTTCAGCAACATGGGACGAATTTGAGGAGCCAAATACCTGAATATTATATTCCCAACTCAAGAAATTCAAATCTGCAAAAGTCTCCAATAGCTATATTCAAACAAAGAAAACTTTTTGCAACAAACTAGATTCATGAAGCAACACCCATAACAACTATATTTTCGAATGGGTTGAAGCCTCAACGGATCTATAACTTCACAAGCTTCAAATCACTATAAATACATGAAGATTTGAAGTTGGACAGAGAAGACATACACGTAAAAGCTTACACGAATTACATTAGTTTTTCTCTCGTTTATTCATTTGATTGTATCTCGATACATTGAGCTTCAAAGCTTATCATATCTACTCTTAGAGAGAGTTTATTTCCTTGTATATCATTCACTTGTAATAATCTCAAGTCAGGTGACTTGGAGTTTGGGAAAATCAGAGTACAACTTGTAAGGGGGAGTGTGTCCTAGGTTGAGGAGCATCCTTCGTTTTTCAGAGTGGGTATCCGATTACAGTAGTACAGCTTGTAAGGGGGAGTGTGTCCTAGGTTGAGGAGCATCCTTCGTTTACAGAGTGTGTATATGTTGTAAGCAATTACAGCTTGTAAGGGGGAGTGAGTCCTAGAGTGAGGAGTATCCTTCGTTTACAGAGTGTGTAATTGTTCTTGAGTGATAGTGGAAAATCCCGAGGACCGGGACTGGACGTAGGTCAAGGAGTTAGACCGAACCAAGATAAATCTTCGTGTCAAGCTCTTCTTCTCTATCTCCACTTTGCCTTGATATTATCTGTTGTGTGGGTGATCCGAAAAGAATTTTAAAATCCCCAATTCACCCCCCCTCTTGGTGATTTCCTTCACTTTCACATCTGTCACTAAAGATGGAGTTAACACAGTGAAGAATGAAGAAGAGTATGATGAAAATGATCGAAGACTTGTTACCCTCAATAGCAAAGCTATCCTAATGCTACAAAGCGCTCTTAGTCAACAAGAATACTTCTGTATCTGTAACCTGACAAGCGCCAAAGACATGTGGAAAGCGTTGGAGATCGCATACGAAGGAACTACTGGTATAAAGGAGAATCGCATAAATACATTGACTACAAAATATGATCTCCTATGTATGAAGACTGGAGAATCCATAGGGGAATTCCAACTTCATTTCACTCATTTGATAAATCAACTATTAGCTCTGGGAAAAACATACGAGCAAAATTCTCAAGTCAGAAAAATCCTCAATGTCTTAACTAAAGAATGGGAAGCCAAGGTCACAAAGAATCGAAGAAGCTCGAGGAGAGTCAATGCAATCAGTAGCTACTTATTCGGAAGCCTATCTCGAATATGAAAGGAAGCTCAAATTCAAAAAGGGCTTGGACGAAATCAACAACAAAAACAAAGGTATTGCTCGAATGCTTTGCAAAAGAAAAGGAACCCAATGAAGAAGACGAGGATGACGATGAGCTGGCTATGTTCGTTCTACGATTCAAAAAATTCTACAAAAAGGATCAAGGTTTCAGAAACAGATTTCAGATGGGAAGTTCCAACAACAGACAAGAATTCAAGGAAAAAGAACAAATCATTTGCTATGAATGTTAGAAGCCGAGACACAGCAAATCTGAATGCCCACAGCTGAAAGATAAAGAAAAGGAGAAGAATAAAAAATTCAATCACTTCAAAAAGAAGGCTTACATATCTCGCATATGGGGAGATTCATCAGATGAAGAAAGTGATGAAGAAGAAATAGCAAATGTCTGTCTCGTTGCCAAGGAACAAAATGAAAGTGACAATGAGGTAAGTGACTCTGAGCCCATATATGATGAGCTACTTTCTGAATACAATGAACTGCATTCTGAGTTTAAAAAGATAGCTAGAGAACTTGTTAACTCAAGGAAGAAAATCAAACTACTTGAGGAACAAGTTAAGAATGTCCCTTTGGTTTGTGACAATCATTCTTGCAAAAGTGTCTGAACTAGAAAAACAAAACTTTAACCTCACAAACTCTTGAGAAATTCACTAAAGGTAGTGAAACTCTCAAAATTATTTTGAAAGCTCAAAGATTTACAAATGATCGATCAGGCATAGGATACAATCCCTCTTTAGACAAAAATAAAGGGAAAAAGAAAAGTGGAGGAAAGTCTTACTTAAACTATTTTCAGAAATCTGTTCATTTTTCAAATCCCTTTGCTTATTGTAACTATTATAATCGAAAGGGCCATAATACCTCATCTTGTTTCCATAAGAAAGAAAGAAAAAATAAACCACCTGGTAATTATCAATGGGTGCCTAAAGGAACATATACTTTCTCTGAAATTAGAACTAACCCAAAAGGACCCAAGAAAAGATGGGTACCTGTTGGTCGAATTCCATGATGGCAAGTGAACCAGTCGAACAAGTAATAAAGAGTAAGTAGAGTATCATCCCATAGAGACTGAGATACCGAGGCATGACGGGCAATTGCTATGACAGTTGTGAAAGCATGAAGTAAATATAATGGTTGTGAGGGTTGTGTGCTTATGCTACTAGCAAACGTAAACAAAATAACTGTAACGAGAGAAGATATCGTGAGAAGTTAGGTGGACTCGGACTTATCCTTAAGTGCATCAATCCCTCAGTTGCTCTACCCAATGCTATAGCATCTAGACTGTACAGCTTCCACAATTGCTACAGCATAGCTACCATTTGCAAAGCTATTTAGTTAACCCACTTCTATGGTCTACCGAAGCTTCCGCGTTCGATACTTATGATGCTAACTATACTCCTTCCATATTCCTATGGCAACTTTCTAGTCAGAAGATCCGTGCTACGCTCAGGGTGTTATGGTTATGAGAGGTAGACCTATTCCCGAAGCCTACAATAATAGGTCTAGCCGTGCACGGGCCGCCTCTAGCAAACATCAAGTTGTTTTTAGGTCTAACCCCAACTCCTTGCCGCAAGCCGAGGCCACAAATCTAGCCCTTAACTTCTTAACCGACTAGTAATTAGAACACCGATACACAAACCAAATTTATTGAATTAAGAAACTGCAACTGGTTCATTCAACACTTAAAGATTCATCCTCATCTAGCCATATAAAGTTCAGTTCATGACTGACGAGGGACGCACAAAACAGACACTAACAGAATGACCCATGATCGAGAAAACAAAGATAAAAAGAAAGGAAAACAGAAAGCTTGATGGAATTTCCGACGGCATGGTCGAGGTCCTGTCACGTCACCACTCTACGTCTTCTTCGTTCCGTCGTACTGCAGGGAAGGATGCTGGGTTGTCTGGAAATCTCATGCTCTTGTGAGCTCTCTCACTCTTCTCTTGAGTCTATCGAAAGTTAGAATCTTGTTCTAGGGCTCTCCGACTCTGTTAGGGTTGGCGCTGCTGTTTCCTTTTATAATCGACTTTTCTTGCGGCGTAAGTTACGCCGAGCCGGGCCTTTCCTAATCTGCAGTCGATCTATCACATCTCTTGATCTGAGTAGATTGCTTCTATTGATTCTCGGGATTCTCCAAATCTTTTAGTTCCGATCCTCCGCATCTTCTATTCTCGTTATATCAAGAACCTATCTCGTCAATATTGCCCTTTATTTATTCCTGAAATCATATGGGTAAACAAAATCCGGAAAATATGCCACATAACATTGCGTCCTTTACTTTGCTATAGCATTCAGGATGCCTTGTATTGCACTTCGAATCGCTGTCAGAATGCTATAGCATCGTATCAGCCCCCGCTATACGATTTTCCTTAAAAATAACGTAAACCGTTCCATTCTTAGCACATGCAAATGATTTCTCCTCTTTAGTCCCTATACCATGAATGTATGCCTTTTTGCTTAGATTATCTGCAGTTAAGCTTGTATTTAACATTTAATTCAGTCAATAAATATAGGGAAAACGTGGTACGAATTGTGCTCATCAGTACCTAAGGCTTGATCTTATATGAATAACAGGTATGTCTAAGAGCGTCAAAAACAAATAAATGGTATGTTGACAGCGGATGCTCCAGACACATGACAGGAGATCAATCCAAGTTCATGACGATAAATGCAAGAGACGGTGGCAAAGTAACCTTTGGGGGAAATCAATCCGTGAAGATTGGGGAATTGGTGAGAAAGGAAAACCACTGATCAAAGATGTTTACTATGTAGAAGGACTATGCCATAATCTTCTTAGTGTAAGTCAAAGCACAGACAAGAACAACTGGATCATTTTTGACTCAGAAGAATATCTCATCGTGAACAAGGATGATTTCCCAATTGACAAAGGTAACCTTAAAAATCTGTTCAAAGCATCAAGGGAAGGTAACTGTTATACCTTAAGTCTACCTAAAGTAAACTCTGAAAAATGTTTTGTTACCAACTTGGATGAAAGTTGGCTTTGGCATAAACGTTTGGCACATGTGAATATGTTTCAACTAGACAAGCTAATAAGGAAAGATCTAGTTATCGGTTTGCCTAAACTACATTTCAAAAATGATATGATTTGTGACTCCTGTCAAAAAGGCAAACAGACTAAATCTTCTTTCAAAAACAAGTTCGAACTCTCAACAAATAGACCACTTCAATTACTCCACATGGATTTAATCAGACCAGCAAGAGTTAAAAGTCTTGGTGGTAGTTTATATACCTTAGTTATTGTTGATGACTTCTCTCGATTCACATGGACTATATTTTTACCATCCAAAGATGAAACATTTGATCTATTTGTTATATTTGCCAAGAAAATGCAGAATGAGAACGAGAAAGGTATGTGTATTTCAGGTATACGAACAGATCATGGAGGAGAATTTGAGAAGCATACCTTCAGGGAATTCTGTGAAGCTCATGGCATCAATCACAACTTCTCTACTCCAAGGACTCCACAACAAAATGGTGTGGTCGAAAGAAAGAATCGTGTACTCACCGAAATGGCTCGTGCAATGCTAAATGAAAACAAGACCTCTCAAGTCTTTTGGGCAGGCACTATGAGCACTGCATGCTATGTAACAAATAGAGCATATCTTCGGAAAAAGTTAAACAAGACGCCGTATGAACTATATAAAGGGAGAAAGCCAAACCTATCACATCTACATATATTTGGATGCAAGTGTTTCATCCATAACAATGGTAAGGAAAATTTGAGTAAGTTCGATTCTAAATCCGACGAAGGTATCTTTCTTGGTTACTCCAATAGAAGTAAAGCTTACAGATTTTTTAATTTGAGAACACATATTGTAGAAGAATCAATTCATGTTGTGTTTTGTGAGACTAACTCTAATAAATCTCTTGATGAAGATGAATCTATTTTTCAAACTCAACCAACTTCAAAAACTATCTTTACCCCTGAAAATTCAGAAAACACCCTAGAAATTGAATCTAAAAATGTTTGTGAAGATAGTCCCCAATCTCAACCTCTCGCCTGGAAATACAGTAAAAATCACCCATTAGATCAAGTAATAGGTGATGTAAGTGAGGGTGTGAGAACCAGAAAAATTGTTCTAAACGAAGTAACCTTTTCATCTTTTCTTTCAAATCGAGCCCTCTAAAATTGACGAAGCCCTATCAGATAATGATTGGGTTATAGCAATGCAAGAGGAGCTACATCAATTTGAAAGAAATCAAGTTTGGGATTTGGTACCTAGGCCTAAAGACCATCCAGTCATTGGCACCAAATGGGTATTCAAGAACAAACGAGATGAATCTACAATCATAGTCAGAAACAAGACTAGATTGGTTGCCAAAGGCTATAATCAAGAAGAAGCTATTGATTATGAGGAAACATATGCTCCAGTAGCTAGATTGGAAGTTATACGAGTACTCTTAGCCTTTACGTGTATCAAAGGATTCAAACTTTTTCAAATGGATGTTAAAAGTGCTTTTCTTAATGGATTTATTCAAGAAGAAGTATATGTAGAACAACCTCTCAGTTTTGAAAGTGAATCTCATCCTGATCATGTATTTTGTTTGAAAAAGGCACTATACGGTCTTAAACAAGCTCCTAGAGCTTGGTATGAAAGATTAATTAAATTTCTTCTTGATCAAGGCTTTATCAGAGGAAAAGCAGACACAACACTTTTCATTAAAAGAAATAAACTAAATGAAATTCTGGTTGTACATATTTATGTGGATGACATAATTTTTGGTGCTACTAATGATACTTTGTGCAAAGAATTTTCTAAGGTTATGCAGAATGAATTCGAAATGTCCATGATGGGTGAGCTAAACTACTTCCGTTGGCTACAAATCAAGCAATGCAAGAATGGTATCTTTATTTCCCAGACCAAGTACCTAAGAGATCTATTGAAGAAATATGGACTTAATGAATGCAATGGAGCAGACACACTGATGAGTTCAACTACTACATTAGATGCTGATGAGAAGGGAAAAGATTACAACATCACAAGGTATAGAGGTATGATTGGATCTTTACTCTACCTAACAGCAAGCAAACCTGACATTCAGTTCAGTGTTGGGATGTGTGCTAGATTCCAATCAGCCCCCAAAGAATCACATGCCGAACATATAAAGAGAATTTTCAGATATCTAGTTGATACAGAAGAATTGGGATTGTGGTTTCCCAAAGGACAACACGAGCACCTTGTTGCATACTCGGATGCAGATCATGCCGGATACAAGACGGACAGGAAGAGCACGAGTGGACAATGCCAATTTCTTGGCAATTCTCTTCTCTCTTGGTTCAACAAGAAACAAACAACCGTCTCAGTATCATCAACGGAAGCTGAATATATTGCTGCATCCAGCTGCTATGTGCAAGTACTTTGGTTAAAAGAACAAATTCTAGACTTGGGTATCAATCTCAAAGAAATCCCAATTCTGTGTGATAACACGAGTATAATAAGTTTGGCAAAAAACCCAGTACAACATACCTGAACTAAGCATATTGATGTTAGGCATCACTTCATAAGAGATCATGTTCAGAAAAAGGATATTAAAGTGATGTTTGTTCCAACTCACAGTCAACTTGCAGATATCTTTACCAAGCCATTAGCCAACGATCAATTTACATTCATCAGAAGAGAATTGGGAATGGTAAATCCCAACGAACTGTAAGTATACCTCCTCTGTTTGCTCAAATTTTGATGATTATTCATTACTAACTTAGGCATAGGAGTATCCAGTATTTTTTTCTGCAGGATACCATCTTGTTGAAATTGAATCGATAAATACTCGAGTATCACTGAGTCCATACTCGAGTATATAGGACCAACACTCAAAGAGATATGTCGGAAGTTCCGGGCATCTCAGATCATTACTCGAGTACCCATGAAGAAATACTCGAGTACTTGCAAGGTAGACACTCAATGACTGCTATGAAATGACTAATACTCGAGTATCCAAAGGAAATACCCGAGTAAAATCGAAGGGAAGGAAGCTTGGTATCTATCACCACCACCAATACTCGAGTAGGTTAGTGTAATACTCGAGTACTGGCAAACAAAAAAATTTATGCGAAGCACCAATACTCGAGTACATGAAAGCAAAGATTGAGTACTAATCTTTGTACCGAGAAACTCAACATCAAACCATTTCTCTAATGCTCAAAGACTCCTATTAAAAAAAAAAAGAATTCAAGTGCTCGCAGTGCACACTTGAAATGAGGTATTCCTGTATTTATCTTGATTAAATTCTCTCTCCTCCATGAACACTGCATGCTTGAGTGTTACTAGTAATACTCTTGGAGCAATACTCGAGTATACAAAAGTAATGCTCGAGTACTAGTAGGCCACAGTTTTGTCTGAAATCAGAATACCCGAGTATCTCAAGTGAAATACTCGAGTATTATCGTGGCTTGTCTGATCTTCTTGCCTGAATCTTATGTGGATACTCGAGCATTTAAATTCAATACTCGAGTACTGTCGGGGGTCATTCGGTGTGCTTAAACCCTTTCAACGGTTTATTTTCTTTCGTCTCTCACTCCGTCTCTTTCTCATTCATTCTCTCCTCATCTCCAAACCCTATTCTCTCTTCTTCGTCAAGCTCTCCGTCAACCTCCCGCCATTCCTCTCTTTTGAACCATTGGGTTCCCTGCAATTCCTCCTTATTTTCATCACCTATTCTCGTCTTCCCCACCGATTCTACTCTTACCCAAAATTTTATACTTGTTCTACGTTTCTCTCATTCGCTCATCAATCACAATGGCACATTCTTCATTGGAATCATCTGAACAACCATTAATGAAGAAGCCGAGATCGACCTGCCAACGAAAACCTAAATTACCGATTCAATTCAAAGCAAAAGCAAAGTCAGTCACAATTACTGAACCCACACGACCCGTTACACGCTACCAGACATACTCTCTTCCTTCAAACAAAGGAAAAAACAAAACCCAGCCTCAATCTTAGTCAAAATCAGTGGATGCTGGTAGTACTTCACTTTTCCACGCAAATGATGCTGAATTTCATGAAAGTCGCTCAAAGGACATTGAAGACAGAGTTCAGTTGCCCCAGTATTAGAAGAAACCAAAAGCTTCAAAAGGTCAAAAGCACAATCTTGAAGGAGAACTTGGACCCTTTGCTCAGAAACTCATAGGTCATATTAGTGCGCTCCACTGTCCTCCCGGTATGTGTGAAGATCCTATGATTTTTCCAAATGATCAATCTTTCTCAGTCAACTGTGACAATAGGCCTTTTTGTCCCATTGTCTATTTAAATTTTGGAGGAATTTAAAAAGGAAAGCAATTTAGATTTATCACCATGGCTTAGTTCCTACATGCCTCTATTAAGAATCCAGACACCTTATTGTCCACA
Source organism: Acacia acuminata (assembly GCA_019022655.1). NCBI lineage: Eukaryota > Viridiplantae > Streptophyta > Magnoliopsida > Fabales > Fabaceae > Acacia > Acacia acuminata. The sequence goes on along the minus strand of JAFJYI010000364.1, from coordinate 518,913 downwards.
AGTGGTCAAATTTTTTTTATCACAATATGCATCTGGCAAAGAAGGATCATAAGCATGATGAAGATGTTCTAGTTACCTCTATTCGAGGAAAGGAAATTAAATTTTCTGCTAAAAATCTTACCACTCTTTTCGATTTTACAAATGTGCCTGAAGATCCTCCTAAACTTTCTAACTCTGAGTCTATCGAGATCCTGTTTCCTAACGCAATCTTTGATGGTGATATTTTCAAGTTTAGGCCTGGTCAAATGTCTGAAACTTATAGAGTGATTTGGTATTTGTATAGTCGCAATATGGTGAACAAAGGACAGAGCTATACTCATTTTGTCCTTAAGGATTTCCAACTATTTGCTTCTCTGATTGAAAAGAAACCAAGGAATCTAGGTAAATGGATTATCTCTGAAATGCTCAACTTCTTGTCATCTTCCAGGAAAAGCACAATCCCATTTCCCAATCTTGTATCTCAAATCATTGGCTTTTATAATATTTGGTATCTCATAACCGGTCAATCAGCTGTATTTCCAAAGAAATTTGGAGAATCTCATATGAACCAAATGAAAATATCTTTTACTGAGGCTACCGGAAAGACCAAAGCAAAACAAGCCAAGCCATCCAAGCCTTCCTCCTCCAAACCACATGAAGAAGCACAATCCTCTCAGGCAGGAACGCACTCTACAGCTCCATCCTTCACTCAAGCCTCAATTCCACACCTCGTCAATGCCTCTCTTCAGCAAACTCTCAACCCTTTCATGGAGCATTTCCAGAAAGTCAACGCACAGTTACTCTCGGCTATGGAAAATGAGATGAAAGCAATGCATGATTTTGTGGAATCCAAGTTTCTATCACTTAATGAGGACATGAAAAAGGAATTTCAAGAATTGTCTTCCAAACAGAAGGATCTTCAACAAATAGTGCTTGATCTTGAGAAGACCATAGATGTCTTAGGAATTAAGCTCAACACTCATGTGGCATCAACTTCTCCTTAGGCTGCACCAATCTCTGATCCTGCACTTATTTTTGTTATCACTACTCCAAATGAGCCTGCACCTCCCTCTGACCCTTCTCAGGCACCTGCATCCCCCTCTTTGATGGATGACAAAGGGGGAGAAGAAGCAAGAGCTGATTGATTTGATTCTCTTATTCTCTTTTATTTTTCTGCTGCTGTGTTGATTTTAATCGTGTTGTAGCTTAATGTCTTAACCTATCAAAGACTTACTGTTATATTGAAAAATCATTACTCTTTGTGGAACTATGGATTGACAAATGATGAAAGGTTTATTATGTTGGTTATTCACTGGTTTACACATTGTCAGAGTATACTGATATCAAAACCTGCCTTATGTTTCAAATTAGCTATCAAGTGTTGTCATCATCAAAAAGCGGGAGAATGTTAGTTCTCAAAGTTTTGATGATAACAAGACTTGAAATTATTCTAGTTTTTTTTAAATCGATTTAATCATGTACCGAACCAGGATTAATGTATGCTTGATGAATACTCAAGTATTCACAATATGATACTCGAGTATTGGCTCTCGTTAACATATCTCGTAACCATTGTTTTCGAAGCAATACTCGAGTATTGGCTCTTGAATACTCGAGTATGCAGATTCCCCGCCGTCGAAATTCCTTGCACTGTTTGTGTAATACTCGAGTACGAATATATACTACTCGAGTATGCGAGCTTAAATATTATACCTGCTCTCTGGATGTACGATACTCGAGTATAAGAAACACAATACTCGAGTATGAGAATTAAACATACATTACTGATTTGTCTCTACTAAGCTCATCTGTTTCAGGATAAAATAGCAGGTACCCGAGTAGGAGAACAACAATACTCGAGTATGTGAAGATACCCGAGTATTAACCTCAGATACTCGAGTATTAACAATGACAAAGCCTTTACCAGCAAATACGATCTTCTGTAACGTGATCCTAATTTTTGATTCTTCATTCATATCTCTTTACAACTCATTCATTATTTATTATAATGTCATTAATAATAATGATGAGTAATTTTCAGAAGATTTAGCAACGGTTAAATCCTGATGAACCAACGGGCAGAAAAGTTTTCGTAAAACAGAGACGAACAGAGACAATGCATTATACCCAATTGAGGCGAGATTATCGCGAACGGTTGAATGCTAACAACGGTCATATTCAAACGGACGAATTCAGATTCTACAAACAACTATTTCTCTCAAACTACTATAAATTCATGAAGGACAAAGTTCATCAGTACATATAGCGCATACACAGAGAAAAATAGTCAAAGTGATCAATTCTTATTTTGTTTCATATCTTCAGATATAGTCGTGCTTCAGTGTTCATTATTTTCACTCTGTGAGAGAGATTTATCACTTTTATTTACATTCGTTCAAAATCTCAAGGTAGTGGTATCTTGAGGGTGGTTGTACAATTACGACTTGTAAGGGGGAGTGGTTCCAAGAGATAGATGATCATCCTATATTACAGTGTAATTGCGTTTGTGTGATAGTGAAAAACTCAGAGTGTCTGGGTACTGGACGTAGATCAATAAGTTGGACCGAACCAATGTCGTCTATATTTACTGCTTTACTTGTTTCTCTGCTTCATCGCTATATAGAAAAAGAATTATCTGTGATCATCTATTCAGCCCCCCTCTAGGTGATATTCCGTCTTCATGAGTGACTTCAAGCTTTTTCAATATGCCTTTTATACTGGTGCCCGAGCACACATATAAGCATGCTCGAACATGATCACCTCAGGTTTTCAAATCTACGTCTTTGTAAATCTTAAATCGTTCTGTGTAAATTCATTTCTTCTTATTATTACTCATTAGCATTGCTAATTGCTTTTAATTAGTTTATTAATGAGTTTTAGATGCATTTATCATGGATTAACCACAAATCTGCATAAAGCAAATTGTGTGTCAGAGAAGCATTAAATGTAGTTGCCAAAACTAGTGATAATCTTCGTAACCAATACTCTGATCAATGTAAAGCTTTTCACTGATATTCCAACTACACATTAAATGCTATTTCATAACGGGCAAAACAAAAGGAATGAAGAGAATGTCGTCACTGCCAATCCACCTGGATTATTTGAATGGCAAAAATATTAACCGAGCTTCATCTGTCTAACGGACATATTCAAGAGTCTAAATGGTTAATTCTCAAGCTTCACCAACGGTCATTAAATGCAACACCTATAAATAGCTGAAGCATTGAATTCACCAACCACCGAAACGCTGTGCATTCAATTCGAACTTATTGCAATTTGCTGTTTCATTTGTTTCATTAATATCTTCGGATAACTTGTACTTCAGCGCTTATCATTCATCTACTCGTGAGGAGTTTAACACTACTTGATTATCTGTTAAAACTTAAGGTTGTGGAACCTTAAGTGTGGGTGTACAATTACAACTTGTAAGGGAGAGTGAGTCCGAGTGTGAAAGGATCATCCTAAGTTACAGAGTATGTAATTGTAATTGTTTTAAGGAGTTAGTGGAAATCCCAAGGTGTGCTTGGGGACTGGACGTAGGTCAAAGTATTAGACCGAACCAGTATAAATCATTCTGTGTCTATCTCTATTTCTCTGTCTCTATTTTACTTGCATCTGTGATTAACTCGCAAAAGATTTTTTTTAGATCACCTATTCACCCCCCTCTAGGTGATATTCCATCTTCATAAATAAGGGTATTTTGGTAATTTCCTTTAAAGCTGAAGCAAAAATAAAAATCACACCTTGATTTAATGAGGATTTGAACACAGAACCCAATGAACCTTTGACCATCCCTAATACCATCAAGCTACAAGCTTCATCTTGACACTTAGCTACAACAAATAATAAATATATAATTAGTTTATAATAATATAATATAATTAATTAGTTTAATTAATTTTTTTTTCTAATTCTCAAATATCTAGGTTATTACATTCCTCCCCCCTTAAGAAGTTTGGTCCTTCGAATTTAGTCACATGTTTACCTTAACCTTTGAATAGGTGTGGGTACTTCACACATCTGTCACTTTCAACTTCTCACCTAGTGTCCTCGTGAGCATAATTCCGTCATAAAACCTCTTTTGAAGCATTTTATTGTGATCTTAACTTCTTTACTTGTCTATCAAGAATGGCCACTGGAGTCTCTTTATATGATAACTCATTCTTTACATAGACTTCCTTATATTTAAGTACATGAGAGGGGTCGTTTAGATACTTACATAGCATTGACACATGAAACACTGGATGGATGCCAAATAATTTTGAAGGTAAGGCTAAATGGTAAGCAACAAACCCATCGTATATAATAATTCAAATGAACCGGTGTACCTCGAACTCAACTTTCCCTTCTTTCCGAATCTCATGACACTTTTCATAGGAGACACCTTTAAGAATACCTTAACTCCAACCATAGATTTCCATTTGCTGCGGTGATTTTCCATGTAAGACTTCTGCCAACTTTTGTTGTTTTCCACCTTTTGCCTAATCACTTTCACTTTCTCTTTAGCATCTTGAACTGAATCTGGTTCCAAAATATAGTTAACACTAACGTCAGACTATCCAATTGGAAACATACATTGCAAGTCATACATGCTTCAAACATTTCCAATTGAAAACCTGTTTGATAGCTGTTATCATAAACAAATTCCACTAACAACAGTAATTATCCCAGTTTCCACCAAAAATCTGAGACACAAGATTTCATTATAACATATAAATCTCAAATCGTTCTTCCAGAAAAACCATAAAGTTGTGGTAATGCTTGAAGCTTCTAGAAATGCCTTCTTGAAGCACGAGTAAATTAAGGACCTTGATCCAAAACAACGAACACTAGAGCTTTATACAACTTTACAACCTCATCAATATACATTTGAACATACTTAACTACATCACAAATTATTTTAACAAAAAAGAAATACATTGACTTTGTAACACACCTACCAGCCTTGCTCTTTCGGGTGGTGGGTAGTGTGATCCGTTACTCTACTTCAATTTTAAATTATTTTCCCAGGTTATTTTACGTCATTTATCAGAGTATTAGCAGCAAAGCATGCACCAGCTTGAACAATTAAATACTGATAAGATAAAATGCTGGAAGATACATTTCCCCGGAAGGATTAAATATACAGTCATCCCACATCACAACTCCCAAAATAATTATATGAAAATACAGTCATCCTGGAAACCAAAATAATTATCCAAATGTAAACATCAACATTCTCGACCACACTAGTTCAGCTCCGGATCCTTATCTCTGTCTCCTTACTCAGATCTAGATGAACTGCCAGAGGGCTTAAAATAGGTTGGGATTCAAAATTGAATCCCAAAGTAACCATTAATCTCATATAAAATGTATAAACAATGCATGTAAGAAAACCAAGAATAAAAACACAAACCACATAGCATTTAGTATCATGCACATAGTAAGGCACACAACCAAATCTGGAACTAGCAGTCCTAATAGTACATAACACAGACTACGGTGGTCCTAATAGCACACAACACACAGCACAAACCATCGGGCATAGCACAAAGCAAAGCCCTTAATGCACGCAGCATGTTTTGGTTCCAGAGAGCTTGGAAATAAATGATAACCAAATGTAAGTAATATACATGGTAAAACATACATACACAAGTCACACAGAGTATATGAGGATTAAGGTTACTACCTGACAGTCGACTACAGATAAAAATAGTTTCCCCGGCGCAAGGTATCACGCTTAGACCTATAATAATAAAATTAATTATGATTAAATCCACCTCAGTAAATATTCCCGTTTGATGATTTAAAATAAGCCCAATTCATGTGTCCATATTTACTAAATTCCTTTTCTTATTAAGGAAATTAATATGAGCTTATATTCCCTTTATTTTCGTCATTTTTAAGGAATTTCCAGCAAACAGTGACTGATCTTCAACAATTCATAATTAAATCTAGAAAAATCCTTTTTGGGTCGTTCAAAAGCCTAATTGACCCTTATTATGTCCATTTGCAACAAAAAATACTCATTTAGGTCAGACCAAGACAAAAATCTAACGATGGGCTAAAAACACCACTGCTGTCCAGAACATTTCCAGTTTTCAGGGGCTATTTTGAAACATTTATTCCTCTTAGCACATAATTCAGAAAAATACGTGTTATCTATCAAATTAATCCTTATTATGTCGACTTAAATCTTGTAAAATTTTATGGAAATTGGACATCATTTACCATCCCAAAAATATGTCGTAACCTCGCTTCCTGCACAGGATTTTCATGGGAGATTTTAAGACTTTGGTACAATTTAATCCTGGAACTTCCAAAATTCCTACTAAATCTCTGCCCTACACGATTTTTCATTTTGAACACAATGGAATAATCAAAATGACCAAAATACCACTCCTTGACCATGTCCTGTTCAGACCAAAATTAAAGCTCAAATGTGACAATTTACCAATTCACAATTTATCCACCAAACTAGGTTCATATGCTCCCAAATCATCATATAATCACATATTCATGAATAAAGCACCATGATGCTCCAAGAACCTTAGTTGTATCAAAATATAGGATTTTAAAAAGTATTCAAAAACTCATCCAAACTTCAAACCAATCAGTTTAAAACGAAGCTTACGCTTACCTTATCGCGATTTTACAGTTGGTTTGGAATTTCGACAATAACTTAGCTAACCCAGGCCAATAACTTGAAACTCCTCCTATGAGAAAACTGAAATCGTAGGATTGAAGCTCTTGAGATGTAGAACAACGTTTATGAAGGGAGTTTTGGATTAGAGTTGGTTTAGTAGGAGATTTTGACTAGAGTATGTTTCTCTCTCTCCTTGAACCTTCTCACGCCATTGATATATATATATATATATATATATATATGCTGAGCTTCTCAATCTCTTTTCTGCTGATTCTGACCGAATGGAAGATCAAGAAACATTGGATATAATGGATATTAAAAGGTCAAAGTCGGTGGAATTATGGAGTAATTAATTGGACATTAATATTCCATTTAATTACCTTGAAGCCAATGCACTTTATTCCTACTCGTTCTAGTTGACCGAATGGCAATGAATGGAACATAAAACTTAATATTCATTAAGGGAATGGCAGTGGAATGGACTTCAATCTAATAAAATAATAATAATAGTAAAAGGTAGTGAGGTGGCGGCATAGCTCCTGTTAAAGGAGATATTTGTGTTGACCAATTTGGTTAATTGATGAGATGTGCTCCGAAAATTTCGAGGAAGAGGAAGGTGAGGTGCCTTCATTTAGAAACATGTGTATATGTGTGACTTAATGTAAGGAAGGTAGTACTTACTAATCACATTTTATCTCCTACAAGACTTTTATTTGCAACTTAGTTCATTACTAATTTAGTTGCAAATATTGGATAAATACCAAAAATAAATCCTTAATTCCATATAAGGATTTCTCTTCCTCAATTAGCTTCTTTGTGCCACATGATATTGCCTCTAAAATTTCTAGGCCAAATTATCCCTTACGATTTCTCCTTAAATTTTTGGGGGAAATAGGTCCTAAATTCCAAATAATGATTTTTATAATTATTTGGGCCAAATTTCACTTTATATAATTCCATTTATATCCACCTTTATAAATTCCATTTTGGTCAAAAACAATTGTCTAAATACATTAATTGAATGTCGACACAAATATCCCACTTTGTGCCAACATGCATGTCAATTTCCGGTTTTAGCGAAATCGGGTAAAATTGACTTTTCGTCAAAATTTCACCATTTCTTTTCTCCAAATGCAAATACATCATACATGGAATTTGTTAGAGAAAATTTAGGATATTACAGACTTGGCTTCTCAATCACCTTCTGTTGGTCGATTTCCTTGATGGCAAGTGAACCAGTCGAACAAGTAATAAAGTGTAAGTAGAGTATCATCCCACATAGACTGAGATACCAAGGAGTGACGCTCGATTGCTATGATAGTCGTGAAAAGAGAAAGTAAATATATTGGGTTGAGAGGTTTTGTGATCATGCTAATAGCAGAGATAGAAAAGAATGAAGTAAACTTGAGAAGATATCAGTAAGGAGATAGGCTGGACTCAGAATCGCCCTTAAGTGCATCAATCCCCCAGTTTTGCTACCCATTGCTATAGCATCTATACTGCACAACTTCCGTAATGCTACAACATAGCTACTAACTACAAAGCTATTTGGTTAACCCACCACGGTAGTCTACTGAAGCTTCCACGTCCGATACATATGAAGCTAACTATACTCCTTCCATATTCCTATGGCAACTTCCTAGTTAGATATGCTTTACGCTCAGGGTGTTATGGTTATGAGAGGTAGACCCATTCCTGAAGCCTACAATAATAGGTCAAGCCGTGCACGGGCTGCCTAGCAAACACGGTTTCTCAAAGGTCTAACCTCAACTCCTTGCCAGTAAGCCGAGGCCACAAATCTAGCCCTTAGCTTCCATTAATTGACTAGTAATTAATGCACTGATAAGCAAACCAAATGTATTAAATTAAGAACTTGCAACTGGGTTCATTTAACACTTAAGGACTCATCCTCGTCCAGCCAAACGGAAATTAGTTCATGACTGACGAGGGAAACACAAAACAGACACTAACAGAATGACCCATAATCGAAATACTGAAATAACAAAAGAAAACAGAAATCTTGGGCGAAGTTTCGATGGCGTGGATGAAGTCCTGTCACGTCACCAATCCACGTCTTCTTCTCTCCGTCATACTGTAGGGAAGGATGCTGGGTTGTCCTGGGAATCTCGTGCTTCGTGAAATCTCTCACTATTCTCTTGAGTCTGCCGAACGTAAAATCTCGTTCTCGGGCTCTCTTCCTTAGGGTTGGCTCTGCTGTCTTTTATAATCGGGCTTTCTTGCGGCGCAAGTCACATCGAGTTGAGTCTTTCCTAATTTGTCGAGATCTATCATATCTCCTAATCCGAGTAGATTGATTCTGCTGATCCTGCGGGATTCTTCAAATCTTTTAGTTTCGATCCTCCGCATCTTCTATTCCGTTATATCACCAATCCACCTGTCATTATCGCCCTTTTCTTTGGTTCCTGAAATCACTTGGATAAAAAGGTCAGAAAATATGCCGCATAGCATTGCGTCCTCTACTTTGCTATAGCTTTCGTGATGCCTTGTATTGCACTTCGAGTTGCTGTCAGAATGCTATAGCATCGTATTAGCTCTGCTACACAGTCTTCCTTAAAAACAATGCAAATTACTCTATTCGTAGTACATGCCAATGATTTCTATCCTTCAGTCCCTATATCATGAATATATACCTTTTTGCTTGTTTTGTTCACAGTTAAGCCTATTTTTACCATTCAATTTAGCCATGAAATATAGGGAAAACATGGTATAATTATGCTCATCAAATACCCCCACACTTAGCTTTTTGCACTCCTGGGCAAAATGAGATAAAGCGAACAACGACTCATAGCCGTGGCGCTCTTGTCTGTATAACCTTGCTTACACAATTGCTTTTAGTTCTCATCCCCCATTTGGCAATCCAACTACCCAGCACCAGCGGCTCACAATGCGTGGTATTGCTTAGATGAAGAAGTCTCCAGAGGCTCTCTAGTTCAATGTTTGCACTCACCTACCAGGGTATTTTAATTTCTCTCTTATCGCACGGGCCCAGAAGATCCATAGCCTTGTCAAAGTTCTAAGACCGCTTCCTAGTATCTGAGTATTTGTTCATCCAAAGGACTTCTAGGGTTATATTGTGAGGGTGACTAGGTGTTTGTGATGTGAAATGATATGGAATGCTATAGCAGAACAAGTAGACAAATCTTTCTGGCCTCGAACAAGTGCTCTTTCTTTGAACTTTGTGTTTCTTGCTGCCTTCTACTCTAGGTCTCCCCCCTTTTTCTGATAAGCAAACTTTTTTTGCAGCATTTTATGGGAACACTTTGCCGTAGCATTTTCACAGTTCTTCTTCTAGCTTTTCTTTCTAACTAGGTCTACTATAACACAATCGTGTGGCTCAAAGGGGTAGCAACATGGAGATGATGAAAAATGGGTTGTGTATGGGTTTGAAGGGTATGATATGAATGCCTTTATCCTACGAACTTCGACTCAGATGCCAGATAGTTTATCAAAGAACTAAGACAAATTAAGGATCAAACACAAGCTAGCAGACATGCACACAAAATAAAACAATTTGGCTCAATTTAATCCTTCCATTGTGGGTTCTTCCCTTTAAACTTCCTCACTGCCACTTTACCTCACATCAGATTAGGTAGCACCGTTAATTTCCTAAGCTTAAAGGTTTAGTTCACTTATGCAATCATGCTATGCTCAGGTATACAAACATTCATTCCATTGCTCCAAGATTTTGTTCATGCTTTATCATGTAATTTGTAAAAAATTTCAGTTTGTGCACAAAAAACTGTATGCAGGGTGATACTAGCGGCAGATTATATCACAACTCTTATCAATCCCCCCACACTTGAACGATGCAATGCCCTCAGTGCAGCAAGAGAACAATAAAAATAAAAATCGACGAGCATCAAGGGGCGGGAGCCGAAGAAAGAGCGAGAGAAACAACTTTACAACACCATTCAAAAAATTGCCCTAGGGGAAATGCCCAGAGCATCAGCAGATTGTTCTGAAAAAAAAGAAAAAAAACAAACTGAAATAAAATAACAAAAGAAAAGAAAACTACGGGGCAGGAGGAACGGGAGGGGCTGGGGCACTACTGGCTATATCGTCCTCATCCGAAGAGTCCCCGAGGGTGTTAACCACGGGGATTGCTGAGTGGGAGCAAGAGAGAGAGACAGCTGCTGGCAGATGACGGCGGTGGGCTTCAAGTTTCGTCCAAGAGTCACTCCGGAGGGTTTTGATCTCCTTGCGGAGGCGACGGAGACAACGCGGGTATTTGTGCGGAGACTTCACGTCGGTGGTTGAGCGCCAGTAAAGGGGCGCATGGATGAGGATGTAGGCACGATCAGATGAGTCGGTGGTGTTGGACACCGAAGAGGGTTCAGTGGATGAGGAGGAGGGAGAGGAGACCTCGATGGCAATGGGTGGTGACGGCTTTGCGGGTGGAAGGCGACGGGGTGGCTGACGAGCATAGGCCGTTGGGGGCACTCGGCCACGCTGTGCTATGCGTTTTACCCCAGGCATGGTATGTCTGAGGGTGAGGGAAGGAGAAGGGAGTCGGTGGGATGTGAAAAGACGCAGGAGGATGGGGTGAAGAGAATAGGCAGAGCAAAGGCATAATTTTGAATATGAAGCGTTATGACCCCTTCGTCAGTGAGCTAAATGTAGTTGGCGTGTAAAGGGCCCACAAGCGTGGCCCACTAAGATAAACGCACGGACACAATGTTTATTTTAGAGATGCGGGGCGTACCTGACTAATATTGGGCTTTTGCCGTATTGCTGTTCTGGCGCCGTAATGCCCTGCCTCGTGCCGTAGCATGGCCCTACTGGACTTGTTCCCTCTGCTGTGATGATAAGGAACTACAAAGCCTCCCATTAGCGGTTACTTTAAAGTCTTCAGTCAGACTTTGCTATAGCAATTTAATGCTATGGTAATGCAGGAGGGCTTCCTACTTCCTTGCTGTCATCTTCAGAGATTAGGTACTTCTCAGCTGGGTCTTCAAATTTTGCCGTCTTAAGGATTGAGAAGGTGACTTGATCATTATTCACTCGCATCGTAAGTTCTCCTTTTTCCACATCAATCAGCGTTCGCCCAGTTGCCATGAAAGGTCGTCATGGAAGAATTGGGACATCGTGATTTGCTTCAAAATCCAGGATGATGAAATCCATAGGGAAGATGAACTTATCCACTTTTACCAGAACGTCTCCGATCTTGCCTTCAGGTAGCACTATGGAGCGATCACCGGTTCTTGCAATGTGATCATTGTGGGCCTGGCCTCCCCTACTGCCAATTGTTTGAAAATTGACATGGGCATGAGATTTATGCTAGCACCTAGGTCGCACAGAGCTTTTCCTGAGTATTGAGGTCCGATTGCACAGGGGATTGTGAAGCTTCCAGGATCTTTTAATTTCGGAGGTAACCGACTGGTTAACTGGTGCTGCAGTCCTGGGTTAACGCTACTGTCTCAAATTCTTCCACGCCTCTTCTTAGATGGAATTTCCTTCATAAACTTGACGTAGCTGGGCATCTGTTCCAGAGCTTCTACGAGCGGAATATTAATGTGCAATTGCCGTAGCATATCGAGGAACTGCTTGAATTGTTTCTCATGTCCTTGCTTCTTCAGCATTTGTGGGAAAGGCGGGGGTGGCTTTGGCATTGCTATAGGCCCGAGATCAGGATTATGCTTTGATGATGAAACGGTAGCATTCCTTGTTGGATATTGTACGTGATCATCCAGTGCTGCATGTGGAGGCAATGTCGCGGTGCTGAGATCCTGTTCCAGTTGTGCTAGGCTTAGTCTCCTCTCGCTCCTCTGCAGGATTTTGTTCAGTACTTCCATGCCTCTCCTGAGGTTTCTCATCTTGCGGATCAGTGATAACCAGGGGTTGCTTGGTGATCTTCATGGGCTCTAAGCTTTTACTACTTCTAAGTTCGATCAGTTTGACTTCCTCTCTTCCTTGGATCCTAGGCACTTCAATGTTACTGGGCAGGAATCCTGAAGGTCTATTGTTCAGAGCAGTCGCTAGTTGTCCCACTTGAGTTTCAAGATTCCTCAAGGTCACTTGCTGATTCTGGATGATTGCATCGTTCCTTGCCATATAGTCCTTCATAAGGGTCAACATAGAGTTTTGCGGGTCTGACTCACCGCCCTGCTGCCGTGCTTGCTGGGTAACCCAAGTGGGTTTGATGTTTGGGATGAGTATTGTTGGCCCGAGGATTGTCCTGTTGCTTGTGAACCTTGAGAATTCCATGAGATATTTGGGTGCTGCCTCCATCCAGGGTTGTATGTATTTGAGTACGGATTGTTAGTGTTACTGCCTCTGTTAAAGTTGTTGATGAAGTTTATAGATTCAGGGTTTGCAGAGCACTGAGAGTAGGAGTGTTCTCCGCCACAGTACGGACAAGCTACTTGAGATGGTTGCAGCAACATGTTGCTTGATGGAAGGGTCAGTCCTTTCACCATATTGGTCAAAGATGAAACCTGTGCTGTGAGAGCAGTCATAGCATCTAGTTCATGTATCCCTGTGATAGTTTGGGAGGATGTAGCTCTGTCTGCTTGCCACTGATGACTCTTTATGGCCATGCGTTGCAGTAAATTGTGGGCCTCTTCGTGTTTGTGTATTGAGACCTCTGTAAAATGTTTCTATCTGGACCCATTCAACTAGTCCGTGCTGGGGGCATCTTCTTAGGATATCCTTGAATCTATCTCAGGCATCGTAGGTAGATTCACCAGGTTTTTGTTGGAAGTTGGTGATGTCCCCTCTGAGTTGAGCGTTCTTAGTAGGTGGAAAAAATTTCAGCAAGAACTTACTCCCCAGATCATTCCATATGGTGATGGAATGAGCAGGTAGGTTGTTAAGCCATGTGCGAGCTTTGTCCCTTAGTGAGAATGAGAACAATTTAATCCGGAAGGCGTTAAGTGGTACGCCTGGGATTGCAAAAGAATCACACACCTCCATAAAGGTTTTGAGATGAAGGTACGGATCTTCGGATGGAAGTCCTCCAAACTACCTGGTTGCATTCAGCATTTGAATCATGACACCTTTAAATTCAAAGTGTCCAACATTGAGGGTTGGTGGTGTGATGGCCGAGTTCAGTTTGTTTAGATCTGGAATCCTGAATTCCATATTGGCCTTATTCACATCTGGGTTTGGACGTGGAGGCACCTGGTTATCCCTATTTATTACTTCGTGCTCTCGTTGACCCCGCTCGTGATTGTCAGGTATATCCGCCATGCTTGCTGGGTGAAAAGATTGACTTCTTTGCTTCTGCCTCCTGCGCCTTTGCTTGTAGGTGCGTTCTATTTCAGGATTGTAGGGCTCTAGGTTGGCTAGGGGCGAGTTGTGCATACACTACAGAATGTACCTGTAAATCAAGAGCAGACAAAGATGAACTTTTTACTATGTAAATCACAACTATTAAGCAAAGGGGCATCGTCACTAGGGGTATCGCGGTCCCCCAAGAACGGCGCCAAAAACTTGTTGGTCGATTTCCTTGATGGCAAGTGAACCAGTCGAACAAGTAATAAAGTGTAAGTAGAGTATCGTCCCACAGAGACTGAGATACCAAGGAGTGACGCTCGATTGCTATGATAGTCATGAAAAGAGAAAGTAAATATATTGGGTTGAGAGGTTTTGTGATTATTCTAATAGCAGAGATAGAAAAGAATGAAGTAAACTTGAGAAGATATCAGTAAGGAGTTAGGCTGGACTCAAAATTGCCCTTAAGTGCATCAATCCCCTAGTTTCGCTACCCATTGCTATAGCATCTATACTGCACAGCTTCCACAATGCTACAACATAGCTAGTAACTACAAAGCTATTTGGTTAACCCACCACGGTAGTCTACCGAAACTTTCACGTGCGATACATATGAAGCTAAATATACTCCTTCCATATTCCTATGGCAACTTCCTAGTTAAATATGCTTTACGCTCAGGGTGTTATGGTTATGAGAGGTAGACCCATTCCTGAAGCCTAAAATAATAGGTCAAGTCGTGCATGGGCTACCTAGCAAACATTGTTTCTCAGAGGTCTAACCTCAACTCCTTGCCAGTAAGCCGAGGCCACAAATCTAGCCCTTAGCTTCCGCTAATCGACTAGTAATTAATGCACTGATAAGCAAACCAAATTTATTAAATTAAGAACTTGCAACTGGGTTCATTTAACACTTAAGGACTCATCCTCGTCCAGCCATACGGAAATTAGTTCATGACCGACGAGGAAACACAAAAAATGCATTACACTAACGTAATGACCCATAATCGAAATACTGAAATAACAAAAGAAAACAGAAAGCTTGGGCGGAGTTCCGATGGCGTGGATGAAGTCCTGTCACGTCACCAATCCACGTCTTCTTCTCTCCGTCGTGCTGTAGGGAAGGATGCTGGGTTGTCTTGGGAATCTCGTGCTTAGTGAAATCTCTCACTATTCTCTTGAGTCTGCCCAACGTAAAATCTCGTTCTCGGGCTCTCCTCCTTAGGGTTGGCTCTGCTGTCTTTTATAATCGGGCTTTCTTGCGACGCAAGTCACAGCAAGTTGAGCCTTTCCTAATTTGTCGAGATCTATCATATCTCCTGATCCGAGTAGATTGATTCTCGCGATCCCGCGGATTCTTCAAATCTTTTAGTTTCGATCCTCTCGCATCTTCTATTCCGTTATATCACCAATCCACCTGTCATTATCGCCCTTTTCTTTGGTTCCTGAAATCACTTGGATAAAAAGGTCAGAAAATATGCCGCATAGCATTGCGTCCTCTACTTTGCTATAGCTTTCGTGATGCCTTGTATTGCACTTCGAGTTGCTATCAGAGTGCTATAGCATCATATCAGCCCTGCTACACAGTCTTCCTTAAAAACAATGCAAATTACTCCATTCGTAGCACATGCCAATGATTTCTATCCTTCACTTCCTATATCATGAATATATGCCTTTTTGCTTGTTTTGTTCACAGTTAAGCCTTTTTTTACCATTCAATCTAGCCATGAAATATAGGGAAAACATGGTATAATTTGTGCTCATCACCGTCACATGTAGAATCTTTACTCTAGGATTTTTTTTGGTAGCCGCCCAATAATCAAAGTTATTGAAATGTTTCCCATTTCCACTCTAGTGTTTCCAATCTTAAATAATTATTCAATCTTAAAAAACTAAATACCTACTTTCAAATCTTAAATTTTCAAACATCACAACAACAAACACAGAACCAGTGAAACAGAACAAAACAAAGAAAAATAACAGTAGAAAGATTCTGACTGGAGGAGAAAGACGCTGGCGGCGAAAGGACATGCGACGTGGTGGCACGCAGACGGAAAGGATGAAGGACTAGGGTTAAATGATGGAGCTGAGGCCTGGTCCAAAAATCACGAAGGTTCCACGCTCACCCTATTTCAACCGATGCATTCGAGCATTTTTTTTTTTAAAATCTTGATGTCCTCCTTTTTTTATTATTATTACAAATAAGGGTATTTTGGTAATTTACGTTAAAGCTGAAGCAAAAATAAAAATCACACCTTGATTTAATGAGGATTTGGACACAGAACCCAATGAACCTTTGACCATCCCTAATACCATCAAGCTACAAGCTTCATCTTGACACTTATCTACAACAAATAATAAATATATAATTAGTTTATAATAATATAATATAATTAATTAGTTTAATTATTAATTTTTTAATTCTCAAATATCTAGGTTATTACAATACCTTCCATCGCGCCCCCTGAACAACAAAACATAGTGGTTGCTCCATATATACTTCCTTAAGAAGATCACCATTCAAGAACGCATTCTTAACATCTAACTGATAAAGATCCCAACCATAATTGGCTGCCATAGAAATGAAGAGGCGAACAGAGGACAATTTTGCTACAGGGGAGAAGGTTTCTAAATAGTCAACATCATAGGTTTGAGCATATCCCTTGGCAACTAGTCGAGCTTTCAAACGTTCTAAGGTGCCATTAGCTTATGTTTTGACCGTGAACACCACTTACACCTAATAGCCTTCTTGTCAAGAGGCAAATCAACAAGATTCCAGGTACCAGCCTTATCAAGGGCCATCATTTCTTCTTCCATCGTAGTATGCCATCTGGGATGGGCCAAGGCTTGTTAGAGAGTAGTGGGAACAGTGAGAGAGTCTAAGGATGCTATGAAGGAACAAGATGGAGGAGAGAAATGATTATAGGAAACAAAGGAAGAAATAGGATAGGTGCAAGTATGTTTACCTTTGCATAAGGCAATGGGCAAGTCATCAGAAAGATCAGAAATATCAGGCACTGTATCTTGTTCAGAGGCAGGAGCGGAAGTATCAGGAGTGTTAGAAATATCAGGCACTGTGTTTGGTTTGCAGGCGAGATCAGAAGGAACGAATTTCGAATCAAACACCAAAGCTGGCACTAGTGGGTCATGAACTTGATCGACTACATTACTTGCCTTGGGACATTTCCGATAAACATGATAGATAAGGGGTTTAACAATTGCTAGATTAGATGCTTGCACTGGTGGTAACTGAACCGTATAGACTAAGAGATCATCAAGACTTTCGGTGGTGTCAGGGGACGTAGGTGGAGTAAAGGCAGGAAAGAACGAGGTCAATTCATGGAAGGTGACATCTGTAGACACAAGATAATGCTAAACAGTGGGAGAATAGCATTGATAACCCTTCTGAACCCTAGAATACCCAAGGAAGACACACTTAAAAGACTTGGGATCAAATTTGGTAACTGTGGGACGAACATCACGAACAAAACAGACACAACCAAATATTTTAGGGTCAATAGGAAACAAGGGTTTGGAAGGAAACAAGGTTGTGTATGGAGTGGCACCATTAAGGACAGGAGAGGGTGTACAATTAATAAGAAAGCATGTAGTAGAGGCAGTGTCAGCCCAAAAAAGCTTAGGAACATTCATTTAAAACATGAGAGCCCAATCAACTTCTAATAAGCGTCGGTTCTTTCGTTATGCTACACCATTTTGAGCTGGTGTATCTGGACAAGAGGATTGATGAAGCATGCCATGCTGGAGCATATAGGATTGAAATTGGGCAGAAAAATACTCTTTAGCATTGTCACTCCGTAAGGTTTTGACCGGGACACCAAATTGAGTTTTGATTTCAACACAGAAATTGCAGAAATGAGAAAACAACTCGGAACGAGTTTTCATTAAATAGAGCCAGGTGATACGAGTGAAATCATCAACAAAAGTAACAAAGTACCTAAAACCAAGCTTGGACTCAAATGACATAGACCCTAAACATCAGAATGGACTAAATCAAAGGGTAACACAGCTCGTTTATTAACTCGAGGTGCCAAGTGAACAAGATGATGTTTAGCAAACTGACATGACTCATACTCTAAAGACGACAAATGATGAAATTGAGGATGCATCCTCTTCAAAGAGGACAAAGACACATGACCTAAACAATAATGAACGTGAAAAGGGATGAACCACCAGAGCAAGCAATCGAATGTGGTACTTGATCCTCAAGGAAGTAATGGCCACCAAATTCATAGCCTTGACCAATAACTTGCTTCGTCGTGAGATCCTGAATCAAACAATAGTCAGGAAAGAGAGTGATAAAACAATTTGATTGGCAAGTAAGCTTGCTAGGAGATAAAAGATTAAATGCAAGGTCAGGGACATTAAGAAGATGGGATAAGGAAACAGACAAGGCTGGTTGAGCAGTGCCAGAGCCAAGAACACGAGAATAAGAACCATTAGCAATTGTTATACTAGAGGGATTGGCATAAGGCGCATAAGAGGAAAACAGATAGTGGTTACCTGTCATATGATCAGTAGCACCGGAATTGATGATCCACTTCGAGGAAGAAGTAGCAAGACTAGAAGCAATATTACCTACAACAAGAGCAACTGAAGAACTAGACTTAGATTCAACCATCGATCCTCACCAGAAGCAAGATGAGCTCTGCAACAAACTCTCTGAGCAAGATCACCAACAATGAGCAGAAAGCCTCACTAAAGAAGACATTACCGAGAAACCAAAGAGAATAGCAACCAAACAATACTCTAAATGTCTCACCAAAGACAAACACCAAACGAAACACCTCACCGGAGGTAAAGAACAAACAGGTCACAAAAGGATCACCAAACAGCAAAGAAGTGTCAAACACCTTACAAGTACCACCAAATAGCAAAGAAGTACCAACATCTCACAGGAGGCAAATGACAACCACAAGTCAAGGTAAGGACAACAACATAGTCAGGCCAAACAATCTGGAAAGGATGAATCTAGACCGGTAATCCTACAGAACACTTGTTGGAATCTGCAAAAAAAAAAAAAAAATCACCGGAGTATAGAGATCTCACCGGAAAATTGAAACACTCATTAGAAGCTGCAAAAATCATCGGAAATGGCCAGAAATGAGAAGAGGAGCCCAAAACAAGAATTTTCTGGCGAAAAGGACTTCCCACGCATTGTCACAGCGTCACTTCCGGTGAAGCGCGTGTACTCCATGTGCCGTTGTAGAGACGTTGAACAGCCAACAGATTTTGGACGAACTTTGATCGGAAGGTGGGTACTCTGGTGGAGGGCGTGTGGTCAGAAAAAACGGTCTGAGACAGAACAGCCCAAACTCTCTCTTCTCTCAATGTTTCTGCTACTCAATGACCTGACGCTCGCTATTGAACAAAACACGAACTCAAGGAATATGATCGGAACGCTAACGCTCTGATACCATGTAATGCGAGAGATATAGAATAAGAAATGTGTATTTATTCATGTATAAGAGAGGAGTATTTATACATAAGAGAGGAGCCTAAGAATTAATGACTCATTATGATGATTGAGTCCCTAATCAATCATAATCCCTAATTATATGCCTAACTCTAATATATTTACATATATTTCCTAACAAAATGTTCCACTGAATCCCAACGCGCTAAACAATCATCAAATTAAAAATTGGTGCAGGAGAGCAGGGATTCACAAGACCAGAAAGCAACAACCACCTAGAAGACTGATTTGATTGATCTACATCGAATGATTATTTTTGCATAAGATCTTGCTGTATAGTTGGCTTAATGTGGGGAAATAGAATCAACATTTACTAAAAACAGTCGATCCAAATGAAATCTCCAACAAGTTTGGATCTGGGTTTATACTACACTCCCAATTCTTTACGAAATACATGAATATTTGAATCCAATTCCTCAGCGAACTCAATTAATTAAAAGATCAAACACGGATTAGAGTGAAAAGGACAAGAACATGAAAGAACAGAGACATAAACAATTACCATGTTAGCGTTGGATGAGAGTTGCTAGGGGAGAGTAGAAATTTTCACAGCTCGCTTCGGCCTTGGCGCGTACACTGTAAAAAATATCTGTCTTAGTCTTTCAAGTTGGCTCACCGACAAGCCTGTTGATTTGGTAAGTAAAAAGCAAAAGTACATGGTTGCGTGTAGAACAATATTTATATACTTCAATATCATTTTGCTTTTTTTTTTTTTTTGAAACAAATAAAAAAAGTGAAATGTAAAGCATTCAGAAGAATTTCTATTCGTGGTGGCATATACCTGGAGGCATATTCCCTACCAACTTCAACCCTTTCGTTTTTTACACTCGTCTCTCTTTTTTTTTTTTTTTTTTTTTTTTTTTTTTTTTTTTAAATTCTCATCTCCACCCATCAAAGAATAAATATTTTAGAAGTAATCTTGGGTTATGGTGCATTCAGCACCTAAAGTATTATTTATGTATATCTAGACTCTTTAAAGTATTTTTTTAGTGCATACAACAGTCTGAAATAATCATTTTAGGTATGTCCAACACTTTAAAATATTTTTGATACATCCAGCCCAAGACATAAAAAATACTTTAGGTTGTTCGATGAACATGAAAAAATATTTCTGGGAGTTGGATGCAATTTAACCCTATATTGTTGAAATTTGGCTTCACGGTATTTATATAATCTTAAGATTATATAAATACTATGATCACAATCAACTTGATAGTTTAAGATTATGCTATGCTTGTAATTCGACGTTACCAGATTGTTTGAAGAGGGTTTTTGTTCAAATTGTTGTTTTTGGCAAGTTCTTAGGTCCCACATCGCTCAAGTCATAGCAAGGGGGGTATTGTTTTGTTATAAATAGGGAACCCCCACCCTTTGTTATTTATCCCTCAATAGTTGCCTTCTCATAAAGGCATTAGAATTTCTTCTTCCTATGTATTATTTCACATGAAGATTATTGGAGTGAAATTAGATTCAGGTATTCCTCTTATTATTGTCTTATTCCTTTTATTGTAGTCCTGCCTGTTATTTATTAGCTGCAATTAGATATAGTAGTTGTGATTTATTATATTATTAAATTACGTCTAGAAGCTTTATTTTCTAGTATTGTGATTTTTTAGTATAATCGATTGCGCTCTATATATTTTGCTTCCGCAACACAAATATGGTACGAGGCAGAGGAAACAAGTTTCTTAGTTTTATGACATCAAATTCTCTTTCAAACATGAATTAGAACAAATCTTCTTAAACATGTGATATTTACAAAACAATACGCTACTTCCAGTCAAGTGCAAGAATGAATAAAACCTGTATATATAAAATCAAGAACAGTAGTATGATATCATTCATGAGTCATGACTATATAAAAAAGAGCCAAAACTAGTTTATAAAAGATAAGCAAGTTGCATTAGTCACCTTTGAATTTCGACAGAGCGTTCAGCCCGCAATCTAGGCTTTTTGAAATAGATTATTTCTATTATCCTGCATTAAACTACAGCATGAAATGAGAGAACTAATTGCCATTACTATATGTCAAACTTCAATATATTGCGTTTCTACCTGGCTCAATCCCCATAGTCATGTCGAAAACAAGGCTTGTCAAAGCTTTCACAAAGCTTTTGTTATACTTAACATGTCACCGTAACCGGGACGGACCCGGAATTTTACTTGGGGGGCGAAAATAAAAAAGCTACATCAGAAATAAAATTATTTAAAATACGTTAAAGACCTAATATATAAAAAAGTTGAAAGAAATAAATTACAGAAATTAAGTTTATTTCACATGACTCTTACTCTACGTGTTTTCATGTTGTTAAACTCATTTATAATTGAATTCGTGCTAAAACTCAAAACAATTTCTTTTTCAATGTATGTAATCAAAGAATCATCAAGAAATTGATCTTCCATTCTATTTTGAAGTCTCTGTTCTTGATTATCTTCATAGCAGATAAAGATCTTTCAGTAGTTACTGTAGACACTAGAAGTGTGAGTGCAAGTCTAATCACTCTATCAAAGAGGGTAAATGGTGAACTTTCCAGTTCTTGACATAATTCACATGTAGTTGATAAATTAATGAAATCTAGATGCTTACGAATGTCAAGCTCAAAATGTTACAACTCCATCTTCAAATGCAATTTTTCCCTGTCTATGAAATCTCTAGAATAAAATTTATCAACAAGTTTACAAATATTATCACTATTAAATGACTTGTACTTGTTTCTTAGATCTAAAGCCATGCTCAAAGCAAGTAATTCAACAGTCTTATCGTTGAACCAACTATTTAATTCTTGCAATTGATAATCAATGGTAGCACAAAAGATATTTACCCTATAAAATTTTTCAGTAGAATAATCACCTTGTTCATTTCGAGCACGACCTTTCCTTCCAATATATTTTGCACTCATATATGGAATGTTAATGTCGTGTTTTATGTAAAATTCTTGAACATGAACTAAGAAAGCATCCCAACCTGTCTCTCTTAATTTTTGAAGTAACTCTTTTGTAGTTGAAACCAGATGTAAAGCATTTGAAATATCTTGAGACTCTCGTTGCAAAGCTTGACAAAGGACTTCATGAATACTCATGATTTCTTTTGTAAGGTGCAATATGATGACAAAATCAAAAGATATCAATGATGAGTATGCATTATCTGCATCTCCACGATGTGATGTTGTCTTTCCTTCATTAGAAATATTGTCAAGAACTTCACATGTGGCTCGAAACATTTTAAGCAAACTACATATGGAATTGTAATGAGAACTCCAACGAGTAGCTCCAGCTTTATGCAAAGTACCAATCTGATTAAGACCGGCTCTTGATTTGAGTTCATCAATAGCAATCATTCTTAAAATTTCATTTGATTGGGCAACCCTTAACTCATCATTACGCTTACAAGAAGAAGTAGCAATATTAATTATGAAGTTCAATTTTTCAAAAAACTGATGAACATGTTTTACCTTATGAGATGCAGCAACCAAGGAAAGTTGAAGGCGATGAGCAAAGCAATGGACATAAAAAGCATATGGGCACTCAGTGCAAATTAAAGCCTGCAATCCATTCCACTCACCTCGCATATTGCTAGCTCCATCATAGCCTTGTCCTCGAATATTTTGAAAGTCAAGATTATGGTGATGAAGAGTGTTGACTATTCCTTGTTTTAAAGTCTTAGCACTTGTATCTTCCACATGTACAAGACCAGAAAATCTTTCCCATATAAAACCATCTTTATCGATGTATCTCAAAACAATAGCCATATGCTCTTTTTTAGATACATCACTAGCTTCATCAACAATAAGACAAAACTTGGCATCGAGATTTCTTCCGTATTGTGTTCTTTAACTTTTGAGAGAAAACATGAAGAATTTCCTTTTGAATTAAAGGGGAACTATATGATGCATTTTGAGGAGCATTTTCTAAAACAACTGCGGCAACTTCTTGATTATAGGAAGCTAAAAACTTTATCATCTCAAGAAAATTACCCCGATTAAGTGAATCTAAGTTTTCATCATTACCTCTAAAAGCACATCCTTGAAGAGCAAGCCATCTTGTCATGTCCACGAAACTTATAGTCTCAAACGATTAGCTGCAATCTCCTAAGAAGTAAGTTTTTCAACCAATATCTGAATATGTTGAGATTGAGTCATACGATCACTACATGAACTCACAAAGATTTTTATGCACCGACATAGCATTTTTCCCAACATGGCGTAGAAAAGCACAATTTTCTCCATCATTAACCTTTTTCCAATTTTTAAATTCATCAACAACAAATGTATTAAGTCCGAACGACCATTGCCTGGTTTATAAACAAAATGCAGCATCTTTACTTTGAGAATATTCTAACCAAGACGGAAACAAATCAAACCAAGAAGAGCAAAAATGACGTTGATTTTTCTTTGGCCCAGAGAAAGGATAATTTTGAAGCTTGCACTGAAATGGACCAAGTTTAAGATAATTAAGCACGACAAATTTCATCTTGTTGATTTATCGGATATTCCCATATTGGAGGGCGCGGTGCAAGATCTCTTTCCAATGAAGCAAGATCAACTTCTTTACCTACCTCTTTATTTTCAATTCTAGGAGACTTTGAAGAAGGAGTATCGGTATTTGACAATTCAACATTAGAGGTAGACGAGAGTAAATACTCACTATTTTTTTCTCTTAAAATAAGTATCAATGGTAGCACTCTTCCTCATAATAATCACCTACAAATAGTATAAATTATTTCACAACTAATATGATTTTAAGAATATTATTAATAACAAAAGTAAACCGATTAAAATTAAATATTAGTCATCATCAATATTCTCATAGCCATCTCGTTAATAAAACTCAAAACTTGTTCAAAATACCAACCCTAAAATATTTTATAATCGGATAAAAGTAGTATCATCGGAAAGATAAAATCATGTATAATAAATTTCATGAAGAAAATTAAATGAAAAGAAATAATTTTAAGTACCTTATTGATTCTCAAAATTTGCCATAAGCTATTGAAAAAAATGCAAGACCGGCCACCAAAGAAGAGGAAGAAGAGACAATGGCAATTTCTGAAAAGTGCAAAACAAGTAAGGTTATGGATATATATTAAAGGTGTGGACCCCACTTCTCACTTTTTCTTAAAATAATTGACAACAAACGTAATCATAATATCTCACACCTTTCCTAATACGTATCTTTATTTTTAGTTCAAACACCTTTCCTAATATCTCACACCATACAAATGTATATTAAAGGTGTGGCCCTACTTATTCACTTTTTTCTTAAAATATATGACAACAATCGTAATTGTGATATCTCACACCTTTCCTAATATCTTTTTTTTGCTCAGAATCGTTCCTAATATCTTTTTTTGCTCAAATGTTCCTAATATCTCACCTCACGAACCTTGCATATTTTAAGTCCCTTATATTTTTTTTAAGAAAAAAATTTAGGGGGGCGGGGGCCACCCCTCGCCTCCTTATATCCGTCCTTGGCTGGCTCCGAGGTCACATAATGCCTTGCTTGTATACTGAGGTCCAATAGCATAGGGAATTGTGAAGCTACTAGGATCTTTTAGTTTTGGAGGTATCAGATTCGTCAGCAAGGCGCTGCAGTCCTGGGTTAGTGCTTTTGTTTCGAACTCTTCCAGTTTCCTTTTCTTGAATAAGATGTCCTTCATGAATTTTACATAGCTGGGCATTTGTTCTAACACCTCCACTAGAGGATGTTGATATGCAGTTGCCTTAGCATGTTGAGGAACTTCTGAAATTGCTTCTATTGGTTCTGCTTTTGTAGTCTTTGTGGGAATGGAGGGGGTTGCTTTAGCACCCGAGATGGTCATGGATCAAGGTTCTGCTGCGATGATGATGCTGTAGCATCCCTTCTTGTGTTCAATACATGGTCATCTATCGTGACAAATAGAGGGGAGGTTGTAACATCGATACTCTACTCAGTTTGCAATGGCATTGGATGTTGTTGCTCTTCTTCAAGGAATTATTCAGCACTCTCTTTTCCCTTCTTTGTCTGGCCAAATTCCGAATCGTCGTGTAAATAGGCCTTTTATCACTCTTATGGGCTCTAGACTCTTGCCAGTTCTAAGTTCTATAAACTTGACTTGCTCCTTTTCCATGGAATCTGGGGATTTCAGTGTCACTCAACAGAGATCCGGAAGGTCTGTTGTTTAGGACAGTTGCTAGCTGTCCGACTTGATTCTCAAGGTTCCGAAGGGTTACCTGTTGACTTTGGATGATAACGTCGTTCTTTGCCATATACTCCTTCAACAGGTTCGTCATAGAAGTTTGCAGGTCTGCATCACTGCCCCACTGCCTTGCTTGCTGGGTAAACCATGGTGGGTTTGATGGTCTGGCTGAGTACGATGGGCCAGTTGACTGTGATGAGCACAAATCGTACCATGTTTTCCCTATACTTTATGATTGAATTGAATGTTAAACTACAGATAATCTAAGTAAAAAGGCATACATTCATGATATAGGGACTAAAGAATAGAAATCGTTTGCATATGCTAAGAATGGAACAATTTACATGGTTTTTAAAGAAGAACGTATAGCAGAGCTGATACGATGCTATAGCATTTTGATAGAGAGTTGAAGTGCAATACAAAGCATCACGAATGCTATAGCAAAGTAAAAGACGCAAATGCTATACTGCATGTTTTCTGACCTTTTGACCCAGATGATTTCAGGAATAAAAGAAAAGGACGCTACTGACAGTTAGGTTGCTGATATAACGGAATAGAAGATGCGGAGGATCGGAACACACAGATTTGGATAATCCCGCAGAATCAACGAAGTAATTTACTCGGATCTAGAGATACAATAAATCCTGACGGATTAGGAAAGGCCCAGCTCGCTGTAACTTACGACGAAAGAAAAGCCTTATTATTAAAGGAACAACAGAGCCAACCCTAGGAGAGTCGGAGAGCCCTAAAACAAGATTCTATCTTTCGGTAGACTCAAGAGAAGAGTGAGAGATTTCACAGGAGCACGAGATTTCCAGGACAACCCAGCATCCTTCCCTGCAGTACGACGAAACGAAGAAGACGTGAACTGGTGACGTGACAGGACCTCGACCACGCCGTTGGAAATTCCATCAAAGCTTTCTGTTTCCCTTTTTATCTTTATTTTCTCGATCATGGGTCATTCTGCTAGTGCCATTTTTGTGTGTCCCTCGTCAGTCATGAACTGATTTTCATATGGCTGGACGAGGATGAGTCTTTAAGTTGTTGAATGAACCCAGTTGCAAGTTCTTAATTCAATAAATTTGGTTTGCTTATCAGTGTTTTAATTACTAGTCGGTTAACGGAAGTTAAGGGCTAGATTTGTGGCCTCAAATACTCATCGGGTAAGGAGTTGAGGTTATACCTCTCGAGAAACAAGAGTGTTTGCTAGGAAGCCCGTGCACAGCTTGACCTATTATTGTAGGCTTCAGGAATGGGTCTACCTCTCATAACCATAACACTCTGAGCGTAGCGCAGATCTGACTATAAAGTTACCATAGGAATATGGAAGGAGTATAGTTAGCATCATATGTATCGAACGCAGAAGCTTCAGTAGACTACAGAGGTGGGTTAACCAAATAATTTTGTAAGTAGTAGCTATGCTGTAGCAATTGCAAAAGCTGTGCAGTATAGATGCTATAGAATGGGTAGAGCAACTGGGGGATTGATGCACTTAAGGGTGATTCTAAGTCTAGCCTAACCTCCTACTGATATCTTCTCACGTTTAAAGTCATTCTGTTTACTTTTGCTAGTAGCATAATCACAACAACCTCTCATCCCAATATATTTACTTTTGCTTGCAAAAATATCATAGCAATCATGCGTCACTTTTTGGTATCTCAGTCTCTGTGGGACGATACTCTACTTACACTTTATTACTTGTTCGACTGGTTCACTTTCCATCAAGGAAATCGACCAACAATTTTTTGGCGCCGTTGTCAGGGACTGCTGATACCCTTTGTGACGACGCCCTTTTGCTTAATAGTTGTGGTTTACTTGGTAAAAAGAGCTCACTTTCTCTGCTCTTGATTTTCAGGTACATTCTATAGTATATGTGCAACTCGCCTCTAGCCAACTTAGAGCCTTACGATCCTGAGATAGAACGCACCTACAAGCAAAGGCG
Source organism: Acacia acuminata (assembly GCA_019022655.1). Lineage (NCBI taxonomy): Eukaryota > Viridiplantae > Streptophyta > Magnoliopsida > Fabales > Fabaceae > Acacia > Acacia acuminata. The sequence goes on along the minus strand of JAFJYI010000364.1, from coordinate 491,468 downwards.
CAGAAGGCAGAAGCGGTGAAGTCAATCTTTTGACCCAGCAAACATGGCGGATATACCTGTCAACCACGAACGGGAGCAACGAGAGTGTCCAATAATAAACAGGGATAACCAGGTCCCTCCACCTCCAAACCCAGATAGGAACAAGGCCATCATGGAATTTGGGATTCCAGATCTAAACAAGCTAAACTCGGCCATCACACCACCCACCTTCAATGCTGGACACTTTGAAATTAAAGGTGTCATGATCCAGATGCTGAATGCAGCCGAGCAATTTGGAGGACTTCCTTCTGAAGATCCACACCTTCATCTCAAGACCTTCATGGAGGTGTGTGATTCTTTTGTGATCCCTGGTATATCTCTCGACGCTGTCCGGATTAAGTTATTCCCCTTCTCACTAAGGGACAAAGCTCGGACGTGGCTCAACAACCTACCTGCTAATTCCATCACCACATGGACTGATCTGGGAAGTAAGTTCGTGCTCAAATTTTTTCCACCTACTAAGAACACTCAACTCAGAGGAGACATCACCAACTTCCAATAGAAACCTAGTGAATCTACTTACAAAGCCTGGGACAGATTCAAGGACCTCCTAAGAAGATGTCCCCAGCACGGACTATGTGAATGGGTCCAGATAGAAACATTCTACAGAGGTCTCGATCGGTAAACAAGATCAATTGTAGACGCCTCATCTGGAGGATCCATCCTGATGAAGTCTTATGAAGAGGCCCACAATTTACTAGAACGCATGGCCATGAACAGTCATCAGTGGCCAGCAGGCAGAGCTACATCCTCCCGAACTGTTGTAGGGATGCATGAACTAGATGCCATGACTGCTCTCACTGCTCAAGTTTCATCTCTGACTAACATGGTGAAAGGATTGACCCTTCCATCAAGCAACACGTCACTGCAACCATCTCAGGTAGCTTGTGTATACTGTGGCGGAGAGCACTCTTACTCTCAATGCTCTGCTAACCCTGAATCGGTAAACTTCATCAACAACTTCAATAGGGGCAGCAACACTAATCCGTATTCAAATACGTACAACCCCGGATGGAGGCAGCATCCTAACTTCTCATGGAATTCTCAAGGGTCACAAGCAGTAGGACAATCATCAGTCGGACTTTGCTATAGCAATTTAATGCTATGGTAATGCAGGAGGGCTTCCTGCTTCCTTGCTGTCATCTTTAGAGATTAGGTACTTCTCAGCTGGGTCTTCAAATTTTGTGGTCTATAAGGATTGAGAAGGTGACTTGATCATTATTCACTCGCATCGTAAGTTCTCCTTTTTCCACATCAATCAGCGTTCGCCCAGTTGCCATGAAAGGTCATCATGGAAGAATTGGGACATCGTGATTTGCTTTAAAATCCAGGATGATGAAATCCACAGGGAAGATGAACTTATCCACTTTTACCAGAACGTCTCTGATCTTGCCTTTAGGTAGCACTATGGAGCGATCAGCCAGTTGTAATGTGACTGTTGTGGGCCTGGCCTCCCCTACTGCCAATTGTTTGAAAATTGACATGGGCATGAGATTTATGCTAGCACCTAGGTCGCATAGAGCTTTTCCTGAGTATTGAGGTCGATTGCACGGGGGATTGTGAAGCTTCCGATCTTTTAATTTCGGAGGTAACCGATCGGGTTAACTTGGCCGCTGCCCTGGGTTAATGCTCTTCGTCTCAAATTCTTCCGAGTTGCCTCTTCTTAGATGGAATTTCCTTCATAAACTTGACGTAGCTGGGCATCTTTGTTCCAGCTTCTACGAAAATATTAATGTGCAATTGCCGCAATATCGAGGAACCGCTTGAATTGTTTCTCCTGTCCTTTCTTCTTCAAAGCATTTGTGGGAAAGACGGGGGTGGCTTTGGCATTGCTGTAGGCCCGAGATCAGGATTATGCTTTCATGATGAAACGGTAGGATTCCTTGTTGAGAAACCTAAGGAAGGACAAGGAGGTACTGAACAACCCCTTGACGACGAGCAGAGGCAACCAAGACTATCACAACCAGAACAAGATCTAGGAATAGCAACACTGCCCCCACGTGCAGCATTGGATGATCACGTACAATACCCAATGAGGAATGCTACCGCGTCATTATCAAGGCATAACCTTGACCTCGGACCTCCAGCAATGTTAAAGCCACCCCCTCCTTTTCCACAAAGGCTAAAGAAGCAAGGACATGAGAAACAATTCATGCAGTTCCTTGATATGCTATGGCAATTGTACATTAATATTCCACTCGTGGAAGCCTTGGAACAAATGCCCAGTTACGTGAAGTTTATGAAGGAAATTCTGTCTAAAAAGAGGCGACTGGAAGAGTTCGAGACAGTAGCATTGACCCAGGATTGCATTGCCAGGTTAACCAATCGGCTACCACTGAAACTAAAGGATCCTAGTAGCTTTACAATCCCGTGCGCAATCGGACCTCATTACTCGGGTAAAGCTCTGTGCGACTTAGGTGCTAGCATTAATCTCATGCCCATGTCAATTTTCAAGCAATTGGCAGTAGGGAAAGCCAGGCCCACAACAGTCACATTGCAACTGGCTGATCGCTCTATAGTGCTGCCTGAAGGCAAGATCGAAGACGTTCCGGTACAAGTAGATAAGTTCATCTTCCCTATGGTTTTCATTATCCTGGAGTTTGAAGCAGATCATGATGTCTCAATTTTGCTAGTACGACCTTTCATGGCAACTGGTCGCACGCTGATTGATGTGGAAAAAGGAGAACTCACTATGCGCGTAAACGGTGATCAGGTCACCTTCTCAATACTTAAGACCGCAAGATTCAAAGACCCAACTGAGAAGTACTTGACTTTTTCATATGGCAGTAAAGGTACTAAAGAGGCAGGAGACCTTCCTATACTACCACAGTATTAATTTGCCTAGCAAAGTTAGGATGAAGACTTTAAACTAAGCGCTATTGGGAGGCAGCCCAAGGTTATGTTTTTAGCAGCAACGCAGGAGTAAACGAGACCATCGTAGCGGATGCTACAGCACGAGGCAAGGCATCGTGGTCCCAGCATAACAACACGGCATAAGCCCAATGTAAGTCAGGTATGCTCGTCATCTCTAATATAAACGCTGCATGGATGAGATTATGTTAATGGGCCACCTTTTGGGCCCACTGCGCGCCAGCTAGAGAGATCACATTGTCTAAGGAGCCGTAACGTTTCATATTCAAACTCCTTCCTCTATTCTATCTAGTCCACCACCCTTTCACCCGCGTCTTTTCACAATCCCACCGACTCCCTTACTCCTCCCCCATCTTTACCCACAGACACCAATGGTCCGGACGAAGTGTACAGCACGACGTGACCGGGCGCCCCCACCGGCCTCCATTCGTCAGCCACCTCATCGCGTTCCACCCACGGCGGTGGCACTACCCGTCACCGTCCAGGTCTCTTCCCCTTCCTCCTCATCCACTGAACCATCTACGGTCTCCGGCTCCACCGATTCCTCCGACTGTTCCTACATCTTCACGCACGCCCCTCTCTACTGGCGCCTGACCATTGACATGAAGTCCCCGCACAAATTTCCCCATCGCCTCTGTCGCCTACGCAAGGAGCTCAAAACCCTCCAGAGCGATTCTTGGGCGAAACTTGAATCACATCGTCGTCACCTACCAGCAGCCATGTCTCTCTCGCGCTCCCACTCAGCCATCCCCGTGGTTAACACCCTCGGGGACTCTTCGGACGAAGACGACACGGCCAGCAGTGCTCCAGCTCCTCCCGTTCCTCCTGCCCCGTAGTCTTCCTTTCTTTTATTCATTTTAACCCAGTTGTTTTCTTTCTTTTTTGGACGATCTGCTCAGGCCCCAGGTGTTTGCACCAGGGCCCCTTTTTGTGAATGATATTATGATAATTTGTTTCTCTTGCTGTCTATGATGCGTGCTAGGTTCCTGATTAATTTTCTCTTGCAATGTGGGCATTGCATCGTTCAAGTGTGGGGGGATTGATACCGATTTATGAAATAATCTGCCGCTATTTTCACCTTGCATATAGCTCTTTGCACAAATTGGAAATTTTTTTCAAATTGCATGATAAAGCATGAACAGAACCTTGTAGCACTGTAATAAGCGTCTGTATAACAGAGCATAACACAATTGCTTAGGGGAACTGAACCTTTAGGCTAGGAAAATTGACAGCGCTAGCCAATCTGATGCAAGGTAGAGTGACAATGAGAAAGTTTCAAGGAAGAACCCCCAATGCAATGATTGAATTGAGCCTAATTGTTTTATTCTGTGTGCATGTCTGCTAGCCTATGTTTGATCCTTGATTTGTCTTAGTTATTTGATAAACTATCTGGCATCTGAGTTTGAAGTTTGTAGGATAAAGGCATTCACGTCATACCCATTATTACCATACACAACCCATTTTATCACTATCTCCACATTGCCACCCCATTGAGCCATCCAAGTGTGCTATAGCAGAACAAGTTAGATAAGAGAACTAGAAGAAGACTGTGAAAAATGCTACAGCAGAGTGCTCCCATTAAAAGCTGCAGAAAGAACTGAAGAACTGTTGGTTTGCTTTAAAAAAAAAGAAAAAAAGGAAGAACCCAAGAAAAGACCTAGAGTAAAGAACATCGAGAATTACTAAGTTCAAAAAGGAGCACTCAGCTGAGGCCAAAAGATTTGTCAACTGGATCTGCTATAACATCCCTCTTCAATTCCATCTCAAAACACTAGGCCATCCTCCCATTACAACCCAAGAAGTCCTTTGGATGAACGAATACTCAGAATGCTAGGGAGCAATCTTAGAACTTTGACAAGGCTATGGATCTTCTGGACCTGCTGGACAAGAGAGAAATCAAAAATCCCCTGAGCGAGCGAGTGTAAACACTAAGCCTGAGAGCCCCTTGAGACTTCTTCTTTAAACAATACCACGTATTATGAGCGGTTGGCACCAGGTAGTGGGATTGCCGAATGGGGGATGGAAACTGAAAGCAAGCTTGCAAGACAGGTTATTCGAATAGGAGTACTGAAGCTATGAGTTTCTGTTCGCTTCATCTTATTTTGCCCAGGAGTGCAAAAAGCTAAGTGTGGGGGTATTTGATGAGCACAAATCGTACCATGTTTTCCCTATACTTTATGATTGAATTGAATGTTAAACTGTAGATGATCTAAGTAAAAAGGCATACATTCATGATATAGGACTAAAGAATAGAAATCATTTGCATATGCTGAGAATGGAACAATTTAATGGTTTTTAAAGAAGAACGTATAATAGAGCTGATACGATGCTATAGCATTCTGATAGTGAGTCGAAGTGCAATACAAAGCATCACGAATGCTATAGCAAAGTAAAGGACGCAAATGCTATGCGGCATGTTTTCTGACCTTTTTACCCAGATGATTTCAGGAATAAAAGAAAAGGGCACTACTGACAGTTAGATTACTGATATAACGGAATAGAAGATGCGGAGGATAGGAACTAATAGATTTGGAGAATCCCACAGAATCAACAGAAGCAATCTACTCGGATCTAGAGATACAATAAATCCCCACGGATTAGGAAAGGCCCAGCTTGCTGTAACTTACGATGCAAGAAAAGTTTGATTATAAAAGGAAACAGCGGAGCCAACCCTAGTAGAGTCGGAGAGCCCTAGAACAAGATTCTATCTTTTGGCAGACTCAAGAGAAGAGTGAGAGATTTCACGGGAGCAAGAGATTTCCAGACAACCCAAAGATCCTTCCCTACGCACGACGAAACAAAGAAGACGTGAACCGGTGACGTGACAGACCTCGACCACGCCGTTGGAAATTCCGTCAAAGCTTTCTTTTTCCTTTTTATCTTTGTTTTCTCGATCATGGGTCATTCTGCTAGTGTCTATTTTGTGTGTCCCTCATTAGTCATGAACTGATTTTCATATGGCTGGACGAGGATGAGTCTTTAAGTTGTTGAATGAACCCAGTTGCAAGTTCTTAATTCAATAAATTTGGTTTGCTTATCAGTGTTTTAATTACTAGTCGGTTAACGGAAGTTAAGGGCTAGATTTGTGGCCTCAGCTTACTGGCAAGGAGTTGAGGTTATACCTCTTAGAAATAGTGTTTGCTAGGCAGCCCGTGCACGGCTTGACCTATTATTATAGGCTTCAGGAATGGGTCTACCTCTCATAACCATAACACCGTGAGCGTAGCGCAGATCTGACTAGAAAGTTGCCGTAGGAATATGGAAGGAGTATAATTAGCATTATATGTATCAAATGCGGAAGCTTCGGTAGACTATAGAGGTGGGTTAACCAAATAACTTTGTAAGTAGTAGCTATGCTGTAGCAATTGCGGAAGCTGTGTAGTGTGGATACTATAGCATTGGGTAGAGCAACTGGGGGATTGATGCACTTAAGGGTGATTCTAAGTCTAGCCTAACCTCCTACTGATATCTTATCACGTTTAAAGTCATTTTGTTTACTTTTGCTAGTAGCATAATCACAAGAACCTCTCATCCCAATATATTTACTTTCGCTTGCACAACTATCATAGCAATTGCGCGTCACTCTTTGGTATCTCAATCTCTGTGGGACGATACTCTACTTACACTTTATTACTTGTTCGACTGGTTCACTTGCCATCAAGGAAATCAACCAACAATTGCCCGCTATTTGTTGACCATATGATCTCCAAAGAAATTTGGGTGCTGCCTCCATCCTAGGTTATATGTATTAAAGTAAGGGTTGTTTGTGTTACTGCCCTTATTGAAGTTGTTAACATAGTTGACTGATTCGGGGTTGGCAGAGCACTGAAAATAGGGGTGCTCTCCGCCAAAGTGCACCCAGGCTACCTGGGATGGATGCATTGGTGAGTTGCTTGGAGGATGGGTCAGTCCTTTCACCATGTTGGTGAGAGAAAACACCTGAGCTGTAAGGGCAGTCATAACATCTAATTCATGTATTCCAGTGGCAGTTTTGGAGGGAGCTATCTTGTCTGCTTGGCATTGATGGTTGTTCATGGCCATGCGTTCTAACAATTCATGTGCCTCTTCATAGGGTTTCATCAGAATGGAGCCGCCTGAGGAAGCATCTACGATTGAACATGTTTGTCCGTCGAGTCCTCTATAAAATGTTTCTAACTGAACCCATTCACACAATCTATGTTGTGGGCACCTCCTAAGAAGATTCTTAAATCTGTCCCATGTTTTGTATGTTGATTCACCTAGATTTTGTTGGAAATTGGTGATATCCCCTCTAAGTTGAGCGTTCTTTGTTGGTGGAAAGAATTTGAGCAGGAATTTACTCCCCAAATTATTCCAGGAGGTAATTGAATTAGTATGTAGGTTACTAAGCCACGTCCAAGCTTTATCTCGAAGAGAGAATGGGAATAATTTTATTCGAAAAGCATTGGGTGTGACTCCCAGAATGATGAATGAGTCACATATCTCCATAAAAGACTTGAGGTGAAGATGAGGGTCTTCAGACGGGAGTCCTCCAAATTTCCCGGCTGCATTCAGCATCTGAATCATGACACCTTTGATCTCAAAGTGCCCTACATTGAAGGTCAGTATGTGATAGCCAAATTTAGCTTGGTTAAATCAGGGATCCTAAACTCCATAATAGCCTTGTTCAGGTTTGGATTTGGTGGTGGGGGAACCTGATCATTTCTGTTTATTGCTTGTTGCTCCATTCGTTCCTAGTCATGATTAACAGGCATATCCATCATCGTTGAGGAGTCAAATAGGCGACTTCTTCGCTTCTGCTTTTTGCACCTTTGCTTGTAAGTGTGTTCAATCTCAGGATCATAAGGCTTAAAGTTAACCGAAGGTGAGTTACGCATACACTACAGAATGTACTTGAAAATCAAGAACATAGTAGGAGTGAGCTTTATTGTATAAAACACAACTATTCAACGCTTAAACGTGTGATCACAAAAGGTATCTACAGTCCCCAGCAACAGCACCAAAAACTTGTTGGTTGATTTCCTTATTGGCAAGTGAACTAGTCAAACAAGTAATAAAGAGTAAGTAGAGTATCATCCCACAGAGACTGAGATATCAATGATGACACTGATTTACGCGAGTAGTTGTGTGGCAAAATTAAAAGAAAATATGATTGGGTTTGGGATTTTTTGTGATTATGACTAATAAGAAAGAAAATAACAAATAATCGTAGTCATCAGAAGATATCAGTAAAAGATAGGCTGAGCATTAGATTTCATCCTAAGTGCATCAATCCCCCAGTTGCTTTAATGCATTGCTATAGCAATTATACTGCACAGATTCCGCAATGCTATAGCATAGCCGCCTTTCACATTATGCATCAATTCATCCTCGCTCAGCTAAAGGAGATTCAGTTCATGATTGACGAGGGAACCACAAAACAAATCACAACAGAATAGCCCATGACAAAATATTAACTAAAATTAATAAAAGAAAATAGAAAGTTTGGCAGAGGTTTCAACGGCGTAGGAGAAGCCTGTCACTTACTCCACGTCTGTCTCCGTCTCACTACAAGGAAGGATTTGGGTTCTCCTGAAGTTCTTGTGCTTCGTGCTTCTCTCCCTCTTCTTTTGAGCCTGGCGCCCTAGCCGAATAGGAATTTTCTTTGACTCTCAACGACGCGACGACCTTTAGGGTTAGCCATCTTTTCCTTTTATAGTTAGGTTTACTTGCGGTGTAAGTTCAGTGAGTTGGGCCTTTCCAAATCCAATTGGTCCAACTTTTCAAATTCGATAGATTGATTCTACTGATTCTCCAAATCTTACTCTTCGATCCTCCACATCTTCTTGTCCAATCCATCAACAATCTAACCGTGAACTAACGCCCGTCCATTAACATGCACTTAGTTCCTGAAAAAGTCTCGAGGAAAAGTTAGAACATATGGTGCACAACATTGCTTCCCTTACGCTACTATAGCATCAGAGTTGCATTATATTGTAGCTTAATATGGATGACCGATGCTATAACATTGTATCGACAGTGCTATGTGAGTTCACAATAAACCCTCAAGCTTGCCTTCTTCTTATGCGCATGTGTAGGATATTTAGGTATTTATCATGATTTATGAGATGTATCCTACATTTCGCTATATACGTGAATTATGATATATTTGCTCAGATAAAATGCTTTAAAGCTCATATTCAACACACAAAACAGTCACATAATATAAGGAAAACATGGTATAAATAGTACTCATCACTGATAAACTAGGGAAAGAAGCATTATCTGTTTCTATTTTCTTTGATGAATGTCTGACTTTTCTTACAACTCTAGTTCTCCAAGATTGTATGGGAATTATTTCCCCTTCTACTTCTTTTTAAATACAAGGCTTAGCCTCCTTTTATACACAAATAAAAAAAAAAGACGCTTTCTTCATATCAAAGTGACTCTCCAATCTTGGCGTCCGTTTGTGTCTCTAGTTTTAGACTCTCTTGAAAATGTGTACTATTGAGTAGGATATTCTATTGGTGATAAATATTGGTCAATATTGTACAATGTACTAAAACTAATTCTACTAGTTTGCAATGTTAAATCTTTGACTAGTTGTTGGTCGATTTCCTTGATGGCAAGTGAACCTGTCGAACAAGTAATAAAGTGTAAGTAGAGTATCGTCCCACAGAGACCGAGATACCAAGCAGTGACGCTCGATTGCTATGATAGTCGTGAGAAGAGAAAATAAATATAATGGGTTGAGAGGTTTTGTGATTATGCTAATAGCAGAGATAGAAAAGAATGAAGTAAACTTGAGAAGATATCAGTAAAGAGTTAGGCTGGACTCAGAATCGCCCTTAAGTGCATCAATCCCCCAGTTGCGCTACCCATTGCTATAGCATCTATACTGCACAGATTCCACAATCCTACAGCATAGCTACTAACTACAAAGCTATTTGGTTAATCCACAACGGTAGTCTACCGAAGCTTCCGCGTCCGATACATATGAAACTAACTATACTCCTTCCATATTTTTATGGCAACTTTCTAGTTAGATCTGCTTTACGCTCAGGGTGTTATGGTTATGAGAGGTAGACTCATTCCTGAAGCCTACAATAATAGGTCAAGCTGTGCATGGGCTGCCTAGCAAACACTATTTCTCAGAGGTCTAACCTCAACTCCTTGCCAGTAAGCCGAGGCCACAAATCTAGCCCTTAGCTTCCGCTAATCGACTAGTAATTAATGCACTGATAAGCAAACCAAATTTATTAAATTAAGAACTTGCAACTGGGTCCATTTAACACTTAAGGACTCATCCTCATCCAACCATACGAAAATTACTTCATGACTGACGAGGGAAACACAAAACAGACACTAACAGAATGACCCATAATCGAAATACTGAAATAACAAAAGAAAACATAAAGCTTTGGTGAAGTTTCGATGGCGTGGATGAAGTCCTGTCACCTCACCACTCCACGTCTTCTTCTCTTCGTCGTACTGTAAGGAAGGATGCTGGGTTGTCCAGGGAATCTCGTGCCTCGTGAAATCTCTCACTCTTCTCTTGAGTCTGCCGAACGTATAAAATCTCGTTCTAGGGCTCCCTCCCTTTAGGGTTGGCTCTACTGTCTTTTATAATCGGGCTTTCTTGCGGCGCAAGTTACAGCCAATTTAGCTTTTCCTAATTTGTCGAGATCTATCATATCTCCTGATCCGAGTAGATTGATTTTGCTGATCCTGCAGGATTCTTCAAATCTTTTAGTTTCGTTCTCCATATCTTCTATTTCGTTATATCACCAATCCACCTGTCATTATCGCCCTTTTCTTTGGTTCCTGAAATCACTTGGATAAAAAGGTCAGAAAATATGTCGCATAGCATTGCGTCCTCTACTTTGCTATAGCTTTCATGATGCCTTGTATTACACTTCAAGTTGTTTGTCGAATGTTATAGCATCGTATTAGCTCTGCTACACAGTCTTCTTTAAAAACAATGCAAATTACTTCGTTCTTCGCACATGCCAATGATTTCTATCCTTCAGTCCCTATATCATGAATATATGCCTTTTTGCTTGTTTTGTTCACAGTTAAGCCTATTTTTACCATTCAATTTAGCCATGAAATATAGGGAAAACATGGTATAATTTGTGCTCATCACTAGTCAACCTAGTCAAACATGTGATAGATTCGGCCCTTTTAAGAGAGAAACCCAACCAAAATCAAACATTTTCTACCTATCAAAATATCAATAAACCACATATCCAAATAAACTTTTTTCTACCTATCAAACATTTTATCAAACATGTTGTGTGCATTCAAATTTAAGTCATAAAGCATAACCATAATTTATAACTTATTAGCCGGATAAACTTGAATATCCAAAATAATTTCACAAGGTTCCCTTGATCCAATTTCTTCACAAAATACAACTTATAATAACAATAAAACAAGACTCAAATCCATCTTATTCCTATTGCTACATTGGGGGAAGCACTTCAAGTATCTCAAGCAACTCTTTCCATAAAGACTAGCTAACTAGAAGTCCCCACTACATATAATTGAACTTGGAAGGAAAAGGAAAAGAAAATCATATTATAGTTCTAAATTATTTATCATGAAACAAGCCAAAAAGCACCCATCCATATTAGCTCCCTTTCTTTTAACTCTCCCTCTCTCTCTAAAATGCTCCTCTGTCAAAACCAAGAAAGAGAAGGAAATTTGACCTGATACAAGGAGGAGAGAAAGAGTTTTCAACTTACCCATACAAACAGAACTTCATTGAGCATAGAAAGTAGAAGTCAATGAAGAAGATTCCCAAATCCCCATGGCGGCGGAAATACCAAAGAAAGACGAACTAAGAAGAACCGGAGGAACAACGACAAAGAAGGTGGAAGAACCAGAGGAATAACTTAGCAAATCACCCATGGGAACAAAAGTAACAATATGATCTCTTGATCCCCCCCCCAAAAAAAGAAGGGCATTTTTTCTTCCGCATGGGTTATTGAAGTGAAAGGAGAGCTAATTAAAATGATGCTTGGACTATGTTTGGATGATGGAAATAAAAATGAAAACTGAAGCAATATGCTGATCTACATTAAAAAATTGATATATGGCTTATTCTCGCTTTAAATGCCTTAATCTAGTGATTGTGCCTCATTCTTATCCCATTTCGACCAAGCAAGCTTCATGTTTGCTTGGAAACAAAGAGAAGAGAAAAATAATTACTCATCTCCTCTGTTCTTTTAAACATAAATGAGGGGAAAAATGAGGGGGGAAAATAAATATAAGAATCAAGTTACTACTATAAGAAACACATTCACCCTTGCACCTGCTTTGTAAATAATACCAAGTAATTTAAAGTAGCATGAGCTTATAAGTTATTTACAAATTCAGTGCCATATGACTTCTCCCCCTAATTTCACTCCCTTGAAGCATGAACCTCATTCCTTTTTTGTTTAAATTCAAGCAACCTTGTACATTTTAATGTCTCTCTCAATGAAAGATTATTGAGTTGAGTCTGAGGTATTTTTTCTTTTGTTCATACTTTTGTCCTCTTATCCAAAACATAGTTTCTTGCCATTTTAGTATTTTTGTTAACTAAATAATTGTTGTGGTGTGAAGGGAGGGTACAAGGGTTTCTACACTTGGTGTTTGTTTGTTCAAACATTTTTTATGTTTCTTCAAAACCAGGCGCCTCAATGAGAGACAACTCAAATTTTAAAGGTGCATAGGTCATCTTAAAATATTTTCTAGCACGTCATAAAATTATTTCGGGGAGAGCTTAATAATGGCACATATATAATGAAGTACTGTTCAGAAGCTAGATCATCATGACGAATTTTTTTTTTAAATAGGAAAAAGTTTAGGTGGGGGTAGACACCGGTACTCCACCAGGGCCAGGGCATCCCTCCAGGCTCAAAGAGCACTTACAGAGGTACTTACAGATCGCCCACCAATGAGGCCCTCACATCGACTAGTGGGTATCGAACCTCTTCCCTTTTAGGGTGAAGACCGACGCCTTAGCCAACTGTGTCACTCCTCATTGGCATCATCATCATATCGAATTGAAGGAGAGAAAAGTATGTTGGGAAAAACCATATGTGGGCACAACAAATCAAGATTGATGTAGCCTTTATCCATAATCCCATATTCCATCAATTGTTTACATACTGAAAAGGAGAATTGGGTAGAATATCATTAATTAAGTATTTCATTCAATCCTACATATAACACCCAGTTGATTTTTTCTGGAGATTTTAAAGAAGCTAAATAAGTTTCTTAATCATATCATATATTGTATACGATTACATTATATATTAGTTTATAATTAAGTAAGACAAATTAGTTTGGAGGGGGAAAATAAAAATAAAAATACTTTAAAATTAATTTAATTAGCTTATTTAATCTCTCCAAAAAAGCTAGCTTAATCTTATATTAAGGACGAGAAAAGTAGTACTTAATTCCTTTTCATTGTTTCTATTCGAAAGATCCAACCTACATGATTCAAGCAATTCCAAGCGTGCTTGTGAAAAAGTGTAGTTCATAGAGCAATGGCTGGTTACACTGGCCATACAAGTGGGCTGGTCAATGGAAGACAAACTTATATTCCTTTCTATGTGAGTTCATTGTGCCTCGCTTGGTTTTTCCTGGTTCATGCATGCATGCTTGAAGTTTTCTTCAAAACCGGGTGCCTCGATGAGAGACAACACAAAGTTTGCAGATAAATACATTTTTATAAAGATTATATTTTCTTACACATGTTCTATGATTATTGGAGAGCTAATAAGGGTATAGGTGTAAAGCATTACTGTAAAAATTAGGCTTATTTTTAATGTGGATGCCTCAAAGAGAGACATCACAAATTCTGCAATTAAATATATAATTTTATTAAGATTTTTTAATACATGTTGTATTATTATTGGGGAGCTAATAATAGTACAAATATAAATAATTAATGTAAATATTAGGTTTATTGAGACTTTTTGGTTGCTTTTTCTTCTTCTGATTATTTTCAATTTTCAACAACAAAATCTGCAGAGAATCAAATCAAGGTTTTGAAACCCGGACCGGTGACTAAACCAATTCGGTTACTGGGTTATGGGTCAGTGGGTCAGACCAGAGTCAAACTGGTCAGAGTACTACCAAGACATGTAAGATATACAATGAAAAAAGAGGGAAAATAAATTTTCAAAAACGTTTGGACTAGTCACCTTCACCTTTTTTACACACATAACCGGATGGGACCCACCTCCTTCACCAATTCCCATTTCCACTTTTTCTCAACCACCACTTTTATTCGCCACGTTGGTCGATTTCCTTGATGGCAAGTGAACCGGTCGAACAAGTAATAAAGAGTTGGTAGAGTATTGTCCCACAGAGACTGGATACCAAACGATGACACCGAATTGCAGAATTAGTTGTGTTTAACAAGAGAATAAATCTGATTTGTTTGAGAGTTTTTGTAGCTATACTAATGAACAAGAAAATAACTAAATGATTGTAGTCATAAGAAGATATTAGTAAGAGGATAGACTGAGCTCGGAATCCTTTCTAAGCATATCATTCCCCCAGCTGCCTATACGCAATGCTATATCATGCATACTGTACAGCTCTCGCAAATGCTACAGCATGAACACCCTATGTAAAGTTATTCAGTTAACCACACCACACTAATCTACCGAAGCTCTCTCGTCGGATACGTACAATCCTAGTGTGTACTTCTCCCATATTTCTATGGCGATTTTTCTAGTTGGATTATCAACACAAATCAAAGTGTATGGCTATAAGCGGTAGACCCATTCCTGAAGTCTACAATAATAGGTCAAGTCTTGCACCAGCCTACCTAGCAATCACTGCTTCTTAGATGTCTAACCCCGACTCCCTGTTAGTAAGCTGAGGCCACTGATCTAGCCCTTAGCTCTCGCTAATCGATAAGAAATTAAATCACTGATAGGCAACTGAATATATTAAATTAAGAACTAGCAATTGGGTTCATTCTATACTTAAAAAATCATCCTCGTTCAGCCTCAGAAAGTTAGTTCATGACTGACGAGGGAATCACTGATTATGTTCTTTTTGTTTTTGTTTTTGTTTTTGTTTTTGTTTTTGTTTTTTTTTTGAAATTTCACAGAGAATAACAGAGACAACATAAAGTAGTGATAACTGATAGAACGTGGGCAAGGCTTTTATCGTCTACAAGTCAGCCCAATTTTTGGAGTGCCAAGGATGTGATTGAAGACAGGAGAGAAGAAGAACTGTTGGATCAGTCATACGAGCAATGTCCAGATGCCAAACTCTATTGCCGACAAAATCATCCCTATCCCTAATAATTCCATGTGTTGTTTTGTTATTTAATAATTCCAAAGAAATCCTCTATACTTCCCAACCAACCCTTAGCTTTTATATATCATATTATAATATTTGGGATAGAAGGTAAGCAAGCCTCATTACAGGTAATTCCCCCCTTAAATATGATTTCTAAATTATTTCTATTTGACGTCACTGTTAGTAGGTTTCATTTGACCTTGAAGTCTTTGATTATAATGACAAGACCAAAACATTATATTTCTATCTTATTCCAATTTCGAGGGTGCTGAGAAGATGTTGGGGTGGATGATAAAGTTTCAATTTTGGTATCTGAATCTACTTTTGAAGTTTTTGACTTATAGAATTTGGGTGTCGTGTGCTTGTCTTCGTATTACACTTTCAAACAGCCAATTACAACAAAAGTAATTCAAAGCTAATTTTTTTAAAAAGAAAAAAGAAAAAAGAAAACCAGGGCGACTCTATTTTACCGTGGAATAATTCCCATTGCAGATCACTCCTGACAAATATGATCTTCAAACCATATGAGATGGACTAGACTAAAATATGATTCTACCTTTGGTTTTCGATATAAAAGCTAAATGACCCTTTATATATATATAGAGAGAGAGAGATTAAGCTAATTAAGTTATATTAAAGTATTTGTTTTTATCATTTTTCTTTAAACTAATTTGTTCGACTTATAATTTGATATATAATATAATAATGCATAACATATACTAAGATTAATTAGTTTATTTTGCTTCCTTACTCTTTGTTAAAAAGTCAACTGCCTCTTATATTATGAAATATGAGAAGTATTTTACAAAACTTAAAGAGTGGAATGAATGAAGATACAAAGACTTGTTTAAATCATAAGCACATTTATTGTTATGATTTTTATTTTAAAAATGACATTTTCTTCATCAAAAAGACTTTGAAGCTTCAATTTTGGCGTCGGTCCTTAGTTTTGTGACTTTTTAAAAAAGTTTCAATCACTATTCTAGGAAATGCTTTTTATAAAAGTTATTATCGACAATATATGACGGTTCCAGAAAAAGTCTTTTATGACGATTTTAATTGATCATATATGACAGTTCTGAATCATTATATATGTGGGTGCTATATATACGCAAATAAATAACGGTTCTGAACCATAATTGTTAGTTCTCAATGTGTTTTGATGATTAACAACAATTGTAAACATGTGTTGAAGTTTTTGCAAAATCTGTGCAAAATAATTCCTCAGTTGTTTACTCGAGTAAAGGAATCCTTACTCGAGTATAGGACTGTTAAAGGATTGCCCAAATGAATTTTACACGTCAATACTGCAGTATGGATAGCCATACTCGAGTAAAGACGTCTCAGAGAGCAATCGAGTTGTTAACAGAAGGTACTTACTCGAGTATAGGCTTACATACTCGAGTAAAGGTCATCCAGAGAGCAAATGCGTTTTTCAAATTGTTACTTACTCGAGTATAGGTTTACATACTCGAGTAAAGGCCATCCAGAGCAACCAAACTTTTCAAGTTAAGTCAATACTTGCAAAGATAGATCTCTATACTCGAGTATTGGACTTACCGAGAGCAAATGAACTTTTGAACTTGAGTGTATACTCGAGTAGAAACTTGCATACTCGAGTAAAGGATCTTACAGAGAGCTCACAAGTTTTCCTAAACTCGTGCATACTCGAGTAAGGGTTTTCATACTCGAGTAAAGGGTTCTTAAACTGATTTTCAACTTGACTCATGTTCGTGCTTACTCCAGTATACAAATGTATACTGCAGTAAAGAGGCATCTTACAATTAAAATTTTCAAGCAAATAGTTGCTTACTCGAGTACACCACTAACTTACTCGAGTAAAGACTTTGGTTTCAAAAGTTCAAGTCTCGAAGGTTTGCTTCGGAAGTTGCTTACTCGAGTATCCTTCCGGATACTTTGCAAAGAAAGACTCTCTCAAACAGTGACTTACTCGACTAAGATGAACTTACTCGAGTAACCAACGCTGAAACCAATTTTTGAATTATACGAATTTGCATACCACTCTTGTTTGTTCTAATTGCTTTCGTGAATCATTCACTTATGAACCCAACTATGTTTAACAAGTTTGTTGAGTGAATTTCGGTTAGCACGATGAAGATTATTGAAGGTCAAAGCCATAAAGCAAAAGTGTACGGTGCATTTAATGCACTTCGCAAATCAACCTTCTTTTGGATAATCCACCGAGCACGCATTCTCAACGGTCAAGAATGCTTTCTTCATCAAGTAAACTCTTCTCCAACGGGCAAATCCTCGAGTTCCACATCGATCATATTAGCACCTGGATTAGTTGGAGTTTAGAGAGAAGATGACCGGACTTAATGCTAATCACCTACAACGGTTGGATTCATCATTCAACGGTCATTTAATGTTCTCTACCTATAAATAGAGTTCATTAACTTCTTCTCAAGCTGATACACCTACTGAGAGCGAAAATTTACTAAGTGTCATTTATTGTGTTCAGCTTTCACATATATTGTATCAATCTGATACTTGTACTTCAGTGTTCGTTTTATCTGCTCTGTGAGAGAGTTCTATTTGTAAATCATTCATTGATTGAGATAACCACAAGTCAGGGGACTTGGTGGTTGGGTGTATTGATTGCAACTTGTAAGGGGGAGTGAGTTCTAGAGAGAGAACTACTCTTGAGTACAGAGTTTGTAATCAGTTTGTGAGTATAGTAGATTGAAAATCCCAAGTGTGGCTTGGGGACTGGATGTAGGTCAAGGATAAGACCGAACCAGGATAATTTCTCTTGTGCAAGCTTTCCTTCCTTTCCTCCTCTGCTATCATCTGTTTTTACTTGGTCAAAACAGAGCACTTTAAGAAAAGTTTTTAAAATACCCAATTCACCCCCCTCTTGGGTATATAGCTCCATTTACAATAATATGTTAAGGGGCATATATAATGGTTCTTTGTTAATAACCGTAATGTCTTGACTTTATTTTTTAAAATTATATATAGCTATTTTTATTATTTATTCTTATTTATTTTACCATTATCATTTATTATATAAGACACAATATAATCATTGATGAGAACAAGATAGTAATATTAAATAAAAAAAACTTATATTTATAGGATTTAAAACTCAATAGATTATAGATAAACATCATACACTTTAAAAGAAATTAGTAACTTAAACACTCTGACAATAAAACTTTATCTTATAATGTTAAAATCTAAAATAATATCAATTAATAATGGGTTAAGGACCATTTTTGCCAACGAACTATTGGGCCAGGTGCACACAACACAATATACTTTTTGTTGGACCTTAAATGCAAATAAACCTTTCAAAAGAGCAAATTTGCACAATGACATTAAAGTCGAGTTAACTTCCGTCTCCTCTCATTCATTCCCTCTTTCGTCTTCTTCATTCCTTTTGCTTTTTTTTTTTCCGAAACGAAACAAAGCCCGAAACCAAAACCAATGACAAGAGAAACAAAGCAAAAAGGAACAAACCGAAACGAAATGAACAAAAACGAAACCGAAAACAAATGACACACGAAACAAGAAAAAGGAAAAACCGAACCGATCAAAACCCGAAACCGAAAACGGCGACAAGAGAAACAACAAAAAGGAAAAACCGAAACATTAATAAAGCCCGAAAAAGTGACAAGAACAGAAACAACAACAATCAAGATGTATCAAAAACCATAAACAAAATGACAAAAATAGAAATAGAACCAAAAAATGTAACCGGCGCTTCTACGGCGATGGATCTGGAGCTCGAAGATGCACTCACGCGAAGACCGCCGCGAGAGCAACGGTCAGAGGGCGTAGCTAGCCCATATGACAGAAGCTCTTTATTATCTATGTTCCCTTTTGCTTATTAATCTCTACACATCGCATGTGACGGTGAGATTGAATTGAAAGAAGCTTCAACCCATATGAGCGAAATATTAAAACAGATGGGTATGCTCTTCCGAAAATGGATCGAGCAATCATGTGGACCCAAAACTGAATGTGTTTCACTCCAAAAGATCTGAAAATAGGCAAGAAGATGCCAATCTATTTTACCCGAAAATCAAAGTTTAGACTAGATTCGACGAGCCAAAACCACAAATTTAGGCAAAATCATTCAGTGAAACCACTTTAAATCAGCAAAATCGCTTCAAAAGTAACAAGTTATTATGGAAGAAATCACAAACCAAGACCGAGATCGGAGGTAGAGACAAGATTCCGGTGAAGAGGAAGGAAGCTCCGGTGAAGGGGAAGAAGAAGACGAAAGAGGGAGAGGCAATGAATGAGAGAGGGAGAGGCGGTGAAGAGGATGAAGAAGATGAAAGAGGGAGAGGGAATAAATGAGAGAGGGAGAGGCAGTGAAGAGGATGAAGAAGACGAATTGGGTGAGGCAATGAATGAGAGGGAGACAGACGTTAAAGCTGAATTAACGGCATTGTGTAAATTTGCTCTTTTGAAAGGTTTATTTGCATTTAAGGTCCAACAAAAAGTATATTGTGTTGTGTGCACCTGGCCCAATAGTTTGTTGGCAAAAATGGTCCTTAACCTATTAATAAAAAATTCAACAACAATATCCAATACCTTTGTTGTAGATTGTTCATAGATCACGTATTATTGCTCTCCAAGACTTCTGTCATGTATCATTAATTGACTTGTAAAGGATAATATAAATATAAAAATAAGAATATAGTAACAATTGGAAAATATAAAAACTTTAGACAAGCTCGGAATATAAAAACTTGAGAAAATCTCGGAACCTAATTCAACAAACCTAATTTCAAAAGTTTGGGTTTCTAAACTATAGAAATGTGATATGCTCAACAACAAAAAATTCAGCATTTTACCTCAACTTTTTTTTCTGTGTTCTCTGCTTTCTCTTCGTGTTTTCTCTCTCCTTTAATCTTCAAACTAACCGTCATCATTAGATTAGATATCGTAATTCCAACCGAGACGTCAAGCATCAACTAGCAAGCTCTCGTTTTATTAAAAATAAAATGAAACTAAAAACGTTAACGAAAGAAGAAGAAGAAAGCTTACATGAGGAAGAATCAAAAGAGGAAGGAGCTACAAAGTGAAGACCCATGGTAGTGATGGAGGACAAGACCCGCAACACCAAAACAAAACTTATGAAAAAAGAGTATAAGACCCATCGGGAAGCTCAAAAACGTTTGAGAAGGAGTTTAAATAGTTGTGTCAAATAATTTTTTATTTTTATTTTTTAGAATCCCGCCTCCTTATATTTGACATTTTTCATAATCCCGTCTTTTTATTAAGAAGTACTTAACGATTCGATAAGTATATATTTTATTATTAAATAGGTGTATATTTTATGAGAAATAGCTAGATTTATTAATATTATATGCCTATTTAATTATCTTTTATAAACTTTTCCATCATTGAATCAAACTTAGGATCAAAGAATAAATCGACATAAAATTTACTCATATACTATTTTTATTGTGCGGGAGATATTATATGAAAGAGAAGAGACAAAAAGCATATGGAGCTTGCAGCCGTAAATTAAATAAAAGGAATAAAGATGTGGAGCCCACATGCTAGAAAGAAAACTTGGATCCTAAACTTGGTGATTAAACTTGGATCCTAAACTTGGTGATTAAACTTGGATCCTAAACATGGTGATTAAACTTGGGTCCTAAGCTTGGCGATTAATTAAGAAGAGGAGACCTAAATTATAAATAGGGAGGTAGAGACAAGAAAGAAGAGGATGGAGGAGCAGGATTGAGAGACACGGAACAAGAAGGAACAAAGAAGGAGAGGAGTTGAGGCTGAGCATTTTGATTCTCTTCATCATCTTCACGAAAGGACGGAAGGATCATGGAGGGACGAAGAAATTTTCTTTCGTCTCTCTCTTTATTCTTTGAACTTGAATTCTTATCTTTTTGTTATGGATTTGATTAAAGCCATATGTGGCTAGTTGGTTTTGCAACCTAGAGAATCTATGAACTTGTTTGGGTTTTAGATATTACTCCCACATATTGGTTTTTGCTTAATTTTATTTCAGTTTATTTAATCTTGTATTTATGGCTATTGCTTATTGAGTGGCCACCATTGAGCATGTTTTGGGGATTTAGGGTTGAACTTGGAAGAGGGAATCCTAAATTGACCTTGGGATTAAATAATGTGGAATTAGGTTTAAATTGAATATGGAAGTAGGTTTAAATTTAATTTACATCTAGAATAGGAATATACCTAGAAGCTCCGCATAATTAAATTAGAGTGAGCCCGATCTAAAATGCATCTTAACTAGTTGCATGAGGCATTACATAATTAATTAAGATAGGTATATAAATGGACCAAAGGCATTTATAGACATTAATACTCTAAATTAGCTGATTGGGATAAAATCTAAGAAAAAAATAAGGAATTAGTGACTCTAGGTTGCTTGTTCATTATGTGGTAGTTTCTTTGTTTTAATTTTAATTTCTTTTCTCTTAATTAAATTTAATTTAGTTGCTCAACTTAAACGAAATTGTGAAATTAATGCTTAACTGAAGTTGTGGGTACTAAGTCCTCGTGGGAACAATATCTTACTTACTCTTTATTACTTGATACGGCCCGTGCACTTGTGGAGTTTTTAGGCTATAAAGTTTAGCCCTATCAAGTTTTTTGGCGCCATTGCTGGGGACTTGTGTGCCACAATTGTCTTGGTTAGAATTGATTAAGCATTAGTAGTTTAAGTTTGAGTTTTTAAATTATTTTTTAAAAAAAAAGTTAAAAAAAATGGATTCAATTGGAAACCAACTGGTCTTAATATTGAGAAGGAGGTGAATTCTTTGTCTTCTACACAAGATGGATTGATTGCAATTTTAAAATCTTTGAATGAATATAGACAACGTAAAAGGAGCATAAATGATGGTTGTATTTCATATGTTGATTCTTCTCAATATGTTTGCATGTCTTGTGTTTATTGTGGAGGGAATCATTTATATGAATATTGTCCATATAATACAACTAGTTATTTTGTGAGAGATGATTTAACGAGGAATCAAGCTTGATTTGATAACTCATTTTGTCCTAGTGAAGGTTTTGAGCAACATAATTTTAGGGATCCACATGTCTATTGTTCTCATGAAAATACCCCTCCTTTTTACTCTTATCCACCTATTGAAGAACACACCATTGGGTACAGGGAAAAATCCAAAAAATAAAATAAAATATTTACGAACTCAAACTTAAACCTACTAATGCTTAATCAATTCCAACCAAGACAATTGTGGCACACAAGTCCTCGACAACGGCACCAAAAACTTGATAGGGCAAAACTTTATAGCCTATTATCTCTGCAAGTATACGGGCCGTATCAAGTAATAAAGTGATAAGAAAAGTATCGTTCCCACGAGAACTTAATATCACAAAATTCAGTTAAACATTAATTTCACAATTTCATTTAAGTTGAGAAAACTAAATTAAATTTAATTAAAAGAAAAGAAATTAAAACTAAAATAAAAATAAGAAAACTACCGCAATAATCAAATGAGCAACCTAGAGTCACTAATCCCTTATTAGCTTCATAAACCTTGTTTCACTAATTTAATTATCTTTAATATCAATTTTGTTAATCTCGAGTATAAATAGCTATAAGTTCTTGTCGGTGCACTTACAACCCTTTCTTGAGTATAACTTATTATGTCTAACATAGTTACTCAAGAGGCAACAAAAACCGAACACACTCTTCAATAATTATATGGAACCACTAGGTATATGCCTATCCCAATCATAATCTAATCCCATATTACTTAATCTCAAAGCCTAATTAAAATCCCCTTCGTCAAGGTACATCCTAATGCTCAAAATCATATTCAATGATGGCCAATCACTAAATAGATAAAGCTAAACAAGATTAAGTAACCAAAATTAATATCAAAATTAACTAAACATTGAAAACAAAATCCAATTCATCCATAAGTTCATAGGTCCTCTAGGTTGCAAAACCAACTAGCCACACATGGCTCTAATAAAATCCATAATAAAAAGACAAGAATTCAGGTTCAAAGAATAAAGGGAGATCGAGAGACGCAGAACAAGAAGCGGAACAAAGAAGCAGAAAGTAGCGGTGAGCATTTCAGTTCTCTTCATCATCTAAAAGATAAAATAAAATATTTACGAACTCAAACTTAAACTACTAATGCTTAATCAATTCCAACCAAGACAATTGGGGCACACAAGTCCCGACAACGGCACCAAAAACTTGATAGGGCAAAACTTTATAGCCTATAACTCGCAAGTATACGGCCGTATCAAGTAATAAAGTGATAAGAAAAGTATCGTTCCCATGAGAACTTAATATCACAAAATTCAGTTAAGCATTAATTTCACAATTTCGTTTAAGTTGAGAAAACCAAATTAAATTTAATTAAAAGAAACGAAATTAAAACTAAAATAAAAATAAGAAAACTACCACAATAATCAAATGAGCAATCCAGAGTCACTAATCCCTTATTAGCTTCATAAACCTTGTTTGACTAATTTAATTATCTTTAATATCAATTTTGTTAATCTCGAGTATAAATAGCTATAAGTGCCTGTCGGTGCACTTACAACCCTCTCTTGAGTATAACTTGTTATGTCTAACATAGTTACTCAAGAGGCAACAAAAATCGAACACACTTTTCAACAATTATATGGATCCATTAGGTATATGCCTATCCTAATCGTAATCTAATCCCATATTACTTAATCTCAAAGCCTAATTAAAATCCCCTTCGTCAAGGTAGATCCTAATGCTCAAAATCATATTCAATGATGGCCAATCACTAAATAGATAAAGCTAAACAAGATTAAGTAACCAAAATTAATATCAAAATTAACTAAACAATGAAAACAAAATCCAATGCACCCACAAGTTCATAGGTCCTCTAGGTTGCAAAACCAACTAGCCACACATGGCTCTAATAAAATCCATAATAAAAAGACAAGAATTCAGGTTCAAAGAATAAAGGGAGATCGAGAGACGCAGAACAAGAAGCGGAACAAAGAAGCAGAGAAGTAGCGGATGAGCGTTTCAGTTCTCTTCATCATCTAAAAGATAAAATAAAATATTTACGAACTCAAACTTAAACTACTAATGCTTAATCAATTCCAACCAAGAGAATTGTGGCACACAAGTCCCCGACAACGGCACCAAAAACTTGACAGGGCAAAACTTTATAGCCTATAGCTCCGCAAGTATACGGGTCGTATCAAGTAATAAAGTGATAAGAAAAGTATCATTCCCAGGAGGACTTAATATCACAAACTTCAGTTAAGCATTAATTTCACACACTAGTGCAAAAAAGGCTTTTAAGACCGGACAAAAGAGGGGTCGTAAGACCGGATATGCGACCGGTCTTGTTCCAGCCGGTATTAAAAGTCTACCATTTAAGACCGGACTCGAACCGGTCTTAAAGAAACTCTTTTAAGACCGGACATTTAAAAACTTGGGTCTTAAAAAGTTGTACTAAATGAAGCCGAAATATTTTTTGTTCGATCCTAATGCTCAACTTTTAAGACCGGACAAAAAATAGGCCGCTCTTAAAAATCGTAATTATAAGACCGGACAAGACACATACGGTCTGAAAAATAGCGGCTTCTAAGACCACACGACTAATTACACACGGTCTTAAAGGACTGACTTTCAAGAGTGGATGATAAAAACATCCGGTCTTAAAGATTTTGATTTAAGACCAGACGTCTAAATATACCGGTCTTAAAAGACCAACTTTTAAGACCGGGTTTAATATCAAAACTCAAAAGTCGTCCTGACCTTTAAGACCGGTCATATAATTACATCCGGTCTTAACAAGTAAACATTTAAGACCGCTTATTATTTCCGGTCCTAAATTTTCCCGAATTTTTCCCCGCTGTTCTTCCCGATTATATATATACAAATCCACCACCCAATCCAAGACATAAAAGTCGATACTTTAAGCTACAAGCTATGAACAATTATTTGAATAAATTGAATTGGAAAAAGAATACAAATATTATTCACCATGAGCTATTTGGCCTCTTAATTAATGATTACTATGACTACAACACCTAAATTAATTCATACAATAAGATAACTTACTTACAAATACAATAAGTTACAAGTACAACATACATGCGCCCAAAATAATATTCACTATGCCTTCATCTCGATTCCCCCACCCAACAACGTAACATCCTCTTATATAACATGCCCCTTTGGATCGGATCCCGCCACAAAAATAAAACAAGAACAAAATTCATAGTCGAGTGACATTAACTATGAACATAGATAGAAGGAATATAATATATATAGTTAAAGCCTTAAAGTCTTCAAAGAAATCTGCATATGAATATTACCTTATGAATTGACTCTTTTATAAAGTGATATCTTCCCATATCCCTTCTTGATGATCACTTCTTATGTCGGGTTCATTATCCGCTTCATCTTCTTCGTTCATGTCCGGTAGACCCCTTGAAAAAGGAGTACTCTCAGGAATACCATAATTTGAATTCATTTCCTCATCAATATCAATGACCCTCTTTCCTTGGAGGGCTCAGACCACATTTTATTTTCTTGATTGGTGATATAGAACACTTGTTTTGCCTGGTCCGCCATAATAAAAGGTTCATCTCCAAAACTTCTACCATTGACATCGACTAATGTAAATCCTAGCCGATCGATCCGAACACCATTATTGACATTAACCCACTTGCATTTGAAAATGGGAAATCTAATTTTCACATAGTCCACCTCCCAAATCTCTTCAATAACCCCATAATATGGCATGACCGCCAATAAAGGGCTCTTGTCTTTCGAACTGGAGAAGTGCATAGATTCAGCCTCTAACATAACACCACTGTTCTGGACAGTGGTACTCCACGCCAATGACATGAAGTACGATCCCGCTGAAGACGACTCCGACGACTCCGACGCCCCCTCCCTCTCCGACTACGAGAGGGATTAGTTTCTTTTTGTTGCTTTTTTATTTTGATTTTTTTTTGTGATCGCCCCTTATAGGGCCGTAAAAAAATTAGTAAATAAAATATTTTTAAATTTTGTTCTCGTGCGAGTTTAGTACTTTATCCCATTATCTCGAACCTCGGAAAGCAATAAACAAGGCAACTATGAAGGATGAATAATGGCAGACTAAAAAACCTAAAATAAAAGAACGAAGACTTTAGTTAGTAAATCGACGGTCCTAAAAACACCGCCATTTTTGTCGCTTTGGTTTCCATATCCGATTGCCTCTTGTCCTTTTCATTATCTCTTTCTTTTTCCGACAAAAAGGAAACAAACAAAACATTGTCCTCGTGTAAATCCAACAACGAAATTCACGAATACGCTTAAGAACATACAAAAAAAGGAGCTTTTACCTTATTCGATAAGAACAAACAAAGTGACTATTCTTCTCAAGGTTGGACCTTCGTTGACGTCGGTTTTACCTCCCCATGTTAGAAACAAAGTGTCCTTTTCATTATCTTCCTTCTTTTTCCGACAAAAAGACAAAAGACAAAATAAAAGGGATACCGATAATGCCGCCTCTACACATGGAGAGGTAAAAACGATGATAATGAAGGACCTAGCTTGAGCAGAACGCGAGAACCTCGGTTGTCTTCAACCCTATCCATTTAATTTGTCTGAAAAGGGGTATTTAAAGGTGATTGACTTTTAAGATCGCACAAATAACAACATACGGTCCTAAAAGTTAAGCAGACTTGTAACCAAAGGACTTTTAAGACCGATTATTTATAAAAATACGGTCCTAAAAGTAAGCGGGCGACTTTTAAGACCGACCTTTTATAATACGTCCGGACCTAAAAGTTCATGTGGTTTTTTAAGCTTTTAGGAGCGGACACTAAAGCAATATACGGTCCTAAAAGTCTCATACTTTTTATACCGAACACTTTGCGACCTTTAAGACCGGACATGCCGTTAATGAACGGTCCTAAAAGTCTCGATTTCAAACACTAAATTAAATAGCTATATCCACCATCCAATAATACATTCGAAACCCAAAATGGACACAAGAAAATTGTTTGAAAAATTAACTAAATTTATTTATTAAATTTTACATTGCCTATGTATATTTACAAATGAATTGTTCAAAAAAATAAACAAATTTACGAAGATCAATTATTGTTGCTACGTAATATACTTACAAATGAATTTAGGACATTAATTATTGTCATTTTTCTCGACTCTAAGATCGACCATACGATATTCACAAAACACATTGCGTATGTGCTCCGCTTCATCATCGAAAAGGGATTTTTGCATTGAAACATCTCGTAACATCAAAGACCGCAACTGAATTAACTTGCGTGCATATTTCATTTGTAACAAGAAGCGTAAACTGAATTAACTTGCATAATATGTAACATCAAATACATTTACCTTTGCGCTTAATTTAGTATCCCCTCGCCTTGTAATATCATACATGTGTTTCATGACGTACGGCCACATAAGTTGGACTCTCGTGGTTGCCGACGGTCTAAAAAGAACAAGAAATATATATAAGAGCATATATATAGCTCAATGACCAAGTTCACAAGGCAAATGTGCTACAAATATTGTACCAACCTCTGGTCTGTACCATATGGGGTCTTTGTCCTGAGTACCACGCCTTTTCTTTTCTACTCTTTGGAAGGTCCTCATGGCACTATCATCAAAATCACAAATTTATCAATGATTCACTTAAAATTCACAACGAGATGTCGACAAGAGAATCAAAATGACATGCTTACTCGTTGATGGTCTCGCACCAACGTAGGCAATGGCTCAGTGTGAGTGGAGCATAAGAAGATAACTTTATGCTCCTCCATGCACATGAGGACAACTGCCAATGGCGGCTGAAAATTCACATTAGTAAACTATACTCAGTGATATATGTAGCAGAATTAAGTGAATTGCGGACAAGATTTTTGATATGTACCTGTGGAAGAATGGCAAAAAGTACAACTTTCTGCTCACTTCACACAACCTCTTTGATATGTACTCCTGTCTCTCCTCCATGGTTGTTTGACTTGAATAGACAGGGCACAAGAATCCAAAATCGTTGATCCTGCACCTTTGAACCAATTCATGATGCAAGAACCTACCATAATGACATCGATCGGGGAATTAGTATATATGTATGTATGTCTAAACGATGCATTTAAATGATGTACTCATAGACGAGAAGATACTTACTTCATAAAAATTCTAACAATTGCATCGGTAAGCTCTGTCGAGGAAGCAAACGGGGACTCAACATCAACGGTGTCAACTTGAACGGGCATAGGATGAGGGACGCCTACTACTTCATTGGCAGCCACGATTTATCCTTAAAATATCCACTCTTCATCGATCGATATTTGTTCCTCGGCAAAGCGACCAACTTAGCATAGGGGATAGAGCTTGAGGAGGGGATAGAGCTTGAGGAGGGGATGGAGATTGACGAGGGGATGGAACTTGAGGAGGAGGGGTTGAAGCTTCAGGAGCAGTAGAGACATGTACAAGCTTAACTGGCCAAGGGATGAAGGTTCCCTTGACATCAATCACAAGCTTCACTTATCGGTTTGGAGAGGGAGCCGTGCATCAATGATCACCTTTTCAACCGACACTCGACTTCATCATCGCATTTGTTGGTGGTGTACGGTTGATCCCAAGTTGTGAACAGTCCCTTTTGCAACCGATAATCATCCATCATGATGATCGGGATCCTCCATATAAAGGTCACAAGGTTGCTCTGACTGTCCAACAATGCAGCTCCCTCTAGTGCTCTACTGCACAGTTGCAGGTGAGTGTGTGAAGGGAACACTGGTCTCTGGACGATTGCTCAAAAGCAGCCTCACCGACTCAGTTCCTCCTCATCTCGGCTCATCTCGGATTGAAACATTGCGTCATTGAAGCTTCATTAGCAGCCGGCGTCGGTCTATCTCCTCCCAGTAACCATACTTTGTCTATGGCGTTTGGATGTACCAAAGACTTGCTTTATGCCTACCCGTCCCTCCAATCCCCCTTACACGCCCGGTGATCCGGTTTTCCGGCCGCAACGGGTCGAACATCATTCCTCCCGTCCGACACAAAAGATCCCTCTCGCTTCTTTCTTTTTAAGATCTTCCCGTAAGATACGATAACGAGAAGCTTAGTAATGAAACATGTTTAGTAACTAAAAATTAACAATAACGATACTTACAATTCTTTCAAAGAACTAGACGAGTTTGTTCACTCGTGTAGGCGCCGCTTGGCTTTTGCCGAATATGCAACCACAAATCCTCGCGACGTATTGGAGATGGAGGAGCATGTATCACGAAGGATTGGATTCGCTTCATCATCCAATCTCTTCCGCTTGGCAGCCATCAAATCTTTTTCGGTCTTTTGATATCTTCCGTGAGAAGCCCTATGAGGGCAATCATTCTTTCTACCTATCTCCCGTGCTTGTTCCCTTCTTTTTCGTGAATCGATTGAAAACATCTATTAATTATGAATTCTAGCCATGCATGTCACTAACGTAAATTAGAGAACTTCGCTTCATATGAACGTCAATCAAACAAAGTAGTCAAATTCTTCACTTCATCAAGTTTCAACATTTTATTTAAGGAAGATGTAGAATTGTAGAAGAAATTGGAGCTATGTTTTGTAGTGCTAGCTAGATAGATAGGTTAAGAAACAAAAGAGAATTATGCTTACGTAATAATACAAACTTGATCCTTTTTAAGGCATCCAGTGGGATCAGCAAATCCCCATTAGATAGTAACAATTGGGTATATAAAGTTTCCCCCTTTTAAGACTATTCATTTCCTCCTTTGCAAGACAAACCATTACACAATTAATACCTTCTCATCAGTAATTTACCTTTTCAGGGTTGACATATCAGACTTGCATAGACAAAGACAGGAAATGTATACTTCTATTCACACACCGAACCATTCTATAACTAATAGGAGTACATGAACACAATAACATTCACATATCTGCACAGGTTAATAAGCAAACAAAAGGGAAAACAAAACTAAATATAAACTCACCATAGCTTCGTGAGTGGTCCGCGAAAGAACAAATTGTCGCCAAATTCGTTCATCAATAAATGTGTAAACTACCCAAGGATGTTTGGCGGCGGAACCTCGGAGAAAATATACGTGTTAGCGAGAAAGGTCTTAAACTTCCTCCACCGATCAGCACAATAAGACAATGTCTTGTCTTTCAACTTCGATAGTCGTGACGGTGTATGTAACCCGGATAGTCTCCCAAATAGGATCCTTTACATTCTTAGAGTCCACACTTTTTCACTCATCCGTCAAGATGCTAACCTTGCTGCGTGCTAGACAACCGACAAAACTATTATATTTGCTTTTATTAGGACCGACAGTTTCCAACCTTGCATTAAACCGAATCTCGAGCTTTGACCCGAAGTCCGACTTAGGGTCACATCCATCATTCGTGTGCCTCTTCTACCACAAATATGCGGGCGATTACGAGCCTCATTGTGAGATGAAGAGGGTTCGTTCTCACTCACACCGCCACACTAGGAACTAGCGTTGCCGGAACACGAATAGATTCGTTTTCACCGTCCATTTTCGAGACAGAAGAGAGGAATGCCCGAGCAAATGAGAGAGTAACAGGGGGCTGATGGTACGTGGGCGAGGAAGAGAGGTAATGCAACATGAAGGGTTTCTGAACGTGAATGAGGTTCTCCACGAAGTAACAAAAGCTTTCGCGAAGAAATGTATAACTTGCGTGGATTTTTAAGACCGGATGAAAAAGAGACAGCCTTAATATTTACATTAATCCCGGTCATATTAAACGTCCGATCTTAAAATTTTAACCTTTAAGACCGTTCCTTTTAAAACGCCGGTCTTAATATTAATGAACTTTTTCGTACCGGAAGTATCATATGTCCTATCTTGAAAGAAAACTTTTAAGACCGTCTTCTTGATAAGTTCGGTCTTAAAACTTTAGACTTTTTATATTTAAATTTTTTCTTATTATGTTTTACCGTTAAAAAATATAAGTACGGCTATATGAGATATATTTAGAAAGTAATTGAAATTTCAGTTCAATTTTTAAGACCGGTTGTATTTTAGTCGGTCTCAATAATGTTTTTAAGAGCGGTGAAAAATTGGTCCTAAGTGCAAGAAGTTCTTTATATTTACGGAACGCCACCGGTCATTCCTTTAAGACCAGGGTGTCCATTGTCCGCTCTAAATGAGGCGGTCTTAAAGCCTTTTTTTGCACTAGTGACAATTTCGTTTAAGTTGAGAAAACCAAATTATATTTAATTAAGAGAAAAGAAATTAAAACTAAAATAAAAATAAGAAAACTATCACAATAATCAAATGAGCAATCCATAGTCACTAATCCGTTATTAGCTTCATAAACCTTGTTTTCACTAATTTAGTTAGCTTTAATATCAATTTTGTTAATCTCGAGTATAAATAGCTATAAGTGCCTATCGGTCCACTTACAACCCTCTCTTGAGTATAACTTATTATGTCTAACATAGTTACTCAAAAGGCAACAAAAATCAAACACACTCTTCAACAATTATATGGGGCCATTAGGTATATGTCTATCCTAATCACAAATTAAATCGTAATCTAATCCCATATTACTTAATCTCAAAGCCTAATTAAAATCTCCTTCATCAAGGTAAATCCTAATGCTCAAAATCATATTCAATGATGGTCAATCACTAAATAGATAAAGCTAAACAAGATTAAGTAACCAAAATTAATATCAAAATTAACTAAACAATGTAAACAAAATCCAATTCACCCATAAGTTCATAGGTCTTCCAGGTTGCAAAACCAACTAGCAACACATGGCTCTAATAAAATCCATAATAAAAAGACAAGAATTCAAGTTCAAAGAATAAAGAGAGAGAGAGGGGAAAGAAAGATTCTTCGTCGCCTCCACAATCCTTCCATCCTTCCGTGGAGATGATGAAGAGAATTGAAACACTCGGTCGCTACTTCTCTACTTCTTTGTTCCCCTTCTTGTTCTCGTCTCTCGATCTTCTCCTCCGTGATCTTTTTTTCTTCATATATAACTCAGGCCGTGGGTCACTAATTCTCCTTTTTTTATTAAAAAAATATCTTATATCTTGTAATCAACTCCACCAGATCATGCAATTGATTTTGTTTCTATTTTTCTTGCGTGGGACCACCGAGTTTGGCTGATTGCATATCCTCTTAATTGCCTTTTCTACTTCGTTCTAAATCGCTAATATTTCCTGCAAAATATAATAGGAAATAAGTAGATTTTATATCAAAATATCTTTTTATCCTATAATGATAGTAAAGTATATAAAAGATAATTAAATAGGTATATAATACCAATAAATCTAGCTAATTCTCAAAAAATATACACTTATTTAATCATAAAATATATATTTATCAAATTCTTATTGAAGAATTTAACGTATTGTCATTACAAAAAAACATCGTATCATCCACGGAAAAAATTCCGTGCATTCCCGGGTAATTTTCGTAGGTAATAATTGCACACGAAATTACCCATGGAATTCGTGGGTAACGATATTACCCACGAATATCATGGGTAATTTCCATGGGTAATGAAAATTACCCACGGAAAATTTCCGTCGCAAGAAAATATGTGGTAAAATAAGCCACATCTTTTTTTGAGACGAAAAGTTTCCATGTGGGTAATGTCGATTACCCACGTAACTCCGTGGGTAATTTTTACCCACGAAATTACCCACGAAATTCCGTGGGTAATTTCCCACGGAATTGTTTCCTTGGGTAATATGATATTTTTTGTAGTGAATCAAGTAATTTTTTTTCTCAAAATCCCGCTTTCGATATTTGATATCTTTCAAAATCTCGCCTTTGTTTATATTTTAGAATACTTAAGGGTTCTTAGTGAAGAACCACAATGTATTGTTAAAGTACTTAACGGTTCTCATGAATAACCGTAATGTATTGTTAAATAATTTTTTTTTTTAGATCCCTCCTTCTCATATTTAATATCTTTCAGAATCACACATTTATTTGTATTAAAGAATACTTTACGGTTCTTTGTGAAGAACCGTTAAGTATTATCAATTTTTTTTAGGATCCTGCCTCCATATATATGATATCTTTCAGAATCCCACTTTTATTTATATTAAAGAATACCTAACAGTTATTTGTGAGGAACCGCAATGTATTCTCAAATTATTTTTTAGGATCCTACTCTCTTATATATGATATTTTTTAGAATCCTATGTACATTTATTTATATTAAATAATACTAACGATTATTTTTGAGGACTGTAATGTATTGTCAAATAAATTTTTTATTGTTAAGTATTCTTGAAGAATATATAACGGTTCATTGTGGAAAAATATCAAATATTATCAAACTAAAATTTTCAAAATCCTATTTTCATATATATGATGGTTATTATTTTTAGCCATTAAATATTCTTAAAAAAGATAAATATTTAGGAATCATACTTTACGGTTAATTATTATAACTATTATATATTTGCTTTTGTTGATATAAAGTTGTGAAGATAAATTGTTTTAAAGTGTTACATGACGGTTAATAATTGCAACCATTATATTTTTGTTTTGTGAATTACGCCTCCCAATGCATGACTTGTGTATATTTAACCGTTAGGTTTTAGCGTTATATATTCTTGCGTGACTATCGCCTCGACATGTATAACATTTATTCACTATAACCATTATTTATTAAGCATTATATATGTGCAAACTGTAGTGGTGAACTGATGGCACATTCTTGTCAACCATATACAATGTTGTAAAATGTTTTGCAATGTGAAAGCTTCGATGGTCTAAAATCGACAAAACATGCGGTGGTTTTGGCCCTTTCATGAGAAAACCAAGCCAAAATCAAATTCCCTATCATTGGAAGTTTCTTTGAGCTTGAAATGAGAGGCTTTAAGTGGAGACATTTGTTGGATATGATTAGTTTTGATGATGTCTTATATAGATGCCATTAGTAAGAGCAAAAAACTTGTATAATATATTTATCTCTTATATTGACTAACTACTATATTTAATGTAGATTAATTCAACTTAAATTATAGAGATTAATCAAGAAGGAGAGAATGTCAAGGAAGCAAGAAGTTATCAAAGTATTTTGGGAATAATCAAGAAGAAGATGAGATATTGAAGAAGGTATAACTTGCTAAGAATGATGAGTTCAAGTTGAATGACAAATAATGATCAAGAGAAGAGAAGAAAGAAAGAGTTTGATTATGAAGAATGATCAAGATGGGAGATTGAAGAAGGAAGAACTTGCTGAATGAAATGAAGATATCATTATTCAAGCTCTAGAAGTCTCCACGATCAAATGGAAGTTTGAATTGTTCAATTTGAAGTTAAAACAAGCAAATATAAGGTTCAGACGAGCAAACTCAAGTTAAAGACTCAAAACTCAAGTTAGTAGTGTCTTCAGCATCACTAGTGTCTCTGGACTAGGAAAACTTGAGTTTCCAAGTGACAACTCGAGTTTACAGCGCGATCAAAGAACTCGCTCACCTCACCTCTTTCACGTTCAGCTTAGGCGAGGTCTGGTAATTTGATGATATCTCCCAAACCAGAGATCCGATTGAAGTGAAATCAGTGGCATATGAAACTAAATTCCCAATGCGTCATTTGATATAAAATTCAAGCCCAAAGGAGTTCAGATCAAGGAAATATCAATTGTAGAAGTTGAAACAAAAATTCACGCCACACAAAACCAAGCTTCAATGTTTTGAGTGTAACTCACAAACTACAAATCGGATTGAGCTGAAATTAGTGGCATATGAAAGTAGACTCAAAATGATTTTCATCAAGATTTGAATGGACCAAATGGAGTTTAGACCAGAGAGATATGGCCTTTGAAAGATGACAGTCGATTCAGGACGTTGCAAAAACGCTGGTCGAATGACCTTCATTCATCGGATCATCAATGAGTTTGGAGCTGATTCTTCTTGCATTGGATTCTTACCTCGAGCTTGGACATGTAAACTTGAGTTTGAGATTGGCCAAGATTTTTTCAAGTTTTCCATATTCGAGAAAACTCGAGTTTTACTTTGGAAACTCGAGTTTGCGCTTGACAGAGAGAGTTTTCAGTTTGCCATGAGTTTTCTAAGTTTTCTTAAGTTTTATGAAAACTCGAGTTTCGACTTGGCAGAGAGCTTTCAAGTTTTACTCAATTTTTAAAACTGCCAGTTTTTCATGGAAAACTCCGTTTTGACTTGACATAAATTTCTCAAAGTTTTCATACTTAAATGAAAACTTGAGTTTTGGTTTGGAAACTTGAGTTTTGGCCAACCCGAGAGCTTTGCTCTTTTTCAAAGATTTGAAAACTCCATTTTTGATGTTTTGGACTAAAATTCATATTTCATGTTAAAAGTCCAAAACTCGAGTTTTGTAAATGAAAACTCGAGTTGAGTTTCATTCAAAATGTGTCCAAAGCTCAAATCACGACTTTCCTCTCTCGTAAGGAGGAAACTTGAGTTTTGATTTGGAAACTCGAGTTTTAACATTAGTGCACAATGACAAACTCCAGTTTTCATTTGGAAACTCCGGTTTTCGCGCTTAGTTTGAAAATCAGCTTTTCCATATTTGCGAATCTTCATGTATTATCTAGATACTTCTTATCATCACTCATTACTATTCTTAACAATGTTTAATCAATTTGTTTGTGAGTTTCAGATGATTAAAACGAAGGATTAGAAGCAAATCTCAAAATGTCGATCCGTGTCGAACATCAAA
The DNA here is from genome assembly GCA_019022655.1 of Acacia acuminata. Lineage (NCBI taxonomy): Eukaryota > Viridiplantae > Streptophyta > Magnoliopsida > Fabales > Fabaceae > Acacia > Acacia acuminata. The sequence goes on along the minus strand of JAFJYI010000364.1, from coordinate 455,618 downwards.
AGCTGTGCAAAAGTTCTAACGGCTAGTTCCATCTGAGTATAACGGCTATATTTCTTTATCCAACAGTCATTGAATCTTTTCAAACGGTCATATATTGATCTCTACCTATAAAAGAATATAGATTAGAGACAGAAGAAGCAAGACACAAGCCTACATCTTCAAAATGCTCACACTCTAATCTTCATATTATTTACTCTTTGTTTTCAATGGTTACATAGCTTAGCATATAGAGTGAAATTATTTGTAATGCACTTTAGTGTTTATCTTATTCACTTATGAGAGAAAAGATTCATTATAAACATTCTATCTATTTATCTGAGAGTTACTCAAGATTGGGTGATCTTGAGAGGGAAACAGATTGTAACATTACATTGTGTAAGGGGGAGTATCTCGATGAGAGATTTGGCTTCACAAGTGCCTGAGTGAACTTGTGGGATTGTAAAGGCTTCTCTTGTGCCCGGATTAAACAAGAGGATAGTGGATTGAAAATCTCAAGTGGAGCTTGAGGACTGGACGTAGGTCAAGGATTGGGCCAAACCAGTATAAATCTCAGTTTGCATATTTTCTCCCTTATCTCTTACATTCCCAGCATATATGTTTGAATGACTATTTATTGTTTTATAAATCATTACTGTCATACTTCAGTAAGTTGCGAAAAGATTTTCAAAGTTCCAAAGATTTTATCAGACACCCAATTCCCCAGATCCTGAGCTAACATCAAATCTCTTTTCATTGCTAGAGCTTCGATTATGAACGCCGGAATTGACTTGATTTTATCTCGCAAATGCCCATAGCAGATTGCCTTGGTGGTCTCGACATACAATTGTAGAGCAAATTGCCTTTGGTTATAGAATTGTACGTGGGATCATAAACATATAAATTTATTTGAGATAAAACACTTATGGGTTTCATGTTGTCAAGAGAAAAGATTCATCATTGAGAGCCTTCATGTTGACATTCTTCAAACACAACAAGTGTTCTCATACCTGATTACTTTGAGATTGATTGATATGAATAATCTTGAACAAGTGTTCAAAGATTAATGTGTTAGCTACTCTCTCCCTATGTTACAAGAGCTACTCATACGAGATTGTCCTAAGTTGAGAACTTTCATCTTCACTTACACCATGATTACAAGCGCTCCAAGTTGAGGAGAATTATTATTGTTGGTTGCAACAAAGTGAAATGGTTATTCTCTTATTCACTTGCTTCTCATTGTCCTTCATTAGAGAAAACATTTATAAACCAATGTGTTGAATTTGAGAGGCTGATTGATGAAGAAGCTTCACATGATATGCAAGATTATCCACACGTAAGTGTTATCCACAAAAATCCCCTTGAATCAATGAATATTAGAAATTATAATTTCTTTGATGTTATCATCTAGTATCCGATTTGGGTTTGTGGCTTCCCCTGACATCACAAATAATTCCTCAGGGACTCAAACTCGAGATTCTTAAGGGGTCTTGTGAGGACTTACACTATTAGACTAACTCTATGTTGGTAGTGCGTATTAGAAATAATAATCTATGTTCATGCATTAAGTTAAAAAAATTACATTTTCAATACTGAATTTGTTATTTTTCTTTTTCATATATGAATTTGGTGCCCTTTTTCTTAAATTATGTGAAATCAATGCTTGCTTTATCTCTCTAGTTATTTTAGGAGATATTTGTTTTCTTTTCATTCACTGTACTACTCTACATCATATCTTATCCTTTTTAAAAAATAAAAAATCAAAGACGTCCATGTTTATTTTTGCTTTCGATAATTTCATTTGAAAAATTTGAGTTTATTGTCATATAATATATTTCTAACACTTAAAAATATACTCTTGTAATATGAAAATATCCTAAATAAAAAGTTGTTGTGAATGAAAAGACAGAGCAGGACATGAGAAACATGATAGAACAATTCACTACTACCAAGCTATGTGAGTACAACAGACCAAGCAACACAAAAAGACTCTTTATATATATATATATATATATATATTGATAATGTTGCTTGAGCAAAAGAAACAACATAGTTAAAGACCAAGACAAAAGGAACAAGGAAACTGAAACTCAACAACAACAAAGGTACCAATGATGAAACAGTGACTGAACAACAACACAGAAACGGTCTAGCTCTAATCGTCCCCATGATGGCTGTGTCACTCGAGGTAGTGGATTCCTCAAACTGTTAGGTGAGGAAGGCATCATAGTCCCGCCAGATATCAGCAACTTGTTGTGTAAGAGGGGTGAGAGTAGCATCAAAGGCGGAAACAAGGGAGGGGCCAGCTGATGCCGCGAGGGCTCATTGGTAGGCATGTTGAGGCCCAGTGGTTGGCCTCTCGGCCATTTACTCAGAGCAGGGCGAATATCGGTAGAAGGCTGGAGGGGTAGCGGTCATTTCCATCTCTTATGGAATAACGCTACATCCAACAACATGAGACTCTACTGTCGGAATAACCTGAAAGCGCATTTCAGGCACCCTGGATATGAAGCTGGGGTCAGCAGCTGGAGCTGTAAACTTACCCCTGCACACAACTATCTTGATCCTCGGCATTGTTAGTCAGAAGAAGACAATTAGGGGTTTGGGGCATAGAGGGAGGACGAAGGTGAATAGTTCAAGATTGGGTTACTGCGGGTTGAAAATATATGTGTTCATGCATTAAGTTAAAAAAATTACCTTTTTAATTAAAAATTGAATGATTGAGATTTAATATTAGACATGGTGGCATTTTGTTTTCCACTTAATCCAAAGTATAATTCTTGATTACAGTCATTGATATTCAAGTTTCAATGACTAGAGTCACTAAACCAGTCATTGTAAATAAAAAAAAGATATACAAGGTTAGGGAGGTTCGAACCCTCGACCTCAAGAAAACTTGGCAAAGGATCACGCCAGCTACGCCAACACACCGGTATGTTAATGTTATGCGACCGTTTTTTATTGCACAGTCATCAATCTCAATCATTGTGAATGAAAAGAAAAAAGAATAATACAAGGTTTTGGAGGCTCAAACCCTCGACCTCAGGAATATTAGGCAAAGGCTCATGCCAACTGCTCAAAGACACCAGCTTGTTAAAATGTTCCACGACTGTTTTTTATCTCATAGTCATCTATCTCAATCATTGTAAGAAAAAAATATTATATGAGGTCAATGAGGTTCGAACTCTCGACCTTAGAGATATACTTAGCAAAAGCTCACGCCAATTGAAATTTTCCACAACTTTTTTGTGTGTGCAAACAATCATAGTATCCCAAAATATAAAAACATTTTCAATGAGTGTATAAATAAAACAAGTTTACATATTTTTTTAGATATTGTCATTTATTTTTACTCAGCGTTCAATGTTTTAGACTCTCTTCAACTTCCAAGTAAACTTCCCAATTAAGCTTCTCCTCGAAATCTGAAGTCACTTCAATAAATGTAATTAATCAATCTTCATCCGTCTTGATGTATTTAAGCTCCTCATTACTTTAGTTTCTTTAGATTTATCTCATATTTGTCTCGTCTCTAGAATATCACTATGATACACAAAAGGGCTAATTATGTTCGTCCTCATTTTCCTCCTCCTCCTCCTCCTCCACAACCTCCTCCACCACTTTCATCCAAGCGCTTCTTCGGTAGCTCCATGCAAGAGTGGATCATATAGACAGATGCCTCAAAGGATTGGTTGAGTTGTTCCACATTGTCAACATCAAGCTCAACCTTGTACTTGATTCCAATGATGTCGAGTACAATCGTTCGGACGACCATGCCTCTTCCTCTTCCCCTTCTTCCTCCTTTGACTCTCGCAAAGAGGAGGAAGATTGAGAGTTTTTCGCTTTCTTATTATGTAAAATATTGTTTTAATCTATGTAATCGATACTGCCCTTGATCGGACAAAAAAAATATTATTAATGAAAAAAATATATTTTAATTTCTAATCTTCATCCCGTTCAATCTTGATCTTGATCACGTTTCTTTCATCTTTGTTTGGCTATTTTTTAATTACCTAATTTTTTTGTTAGTTTTAATTATATTCATGTTAATATGAACTGTCGTTTAAGTCTTGACCGGAGTAAATATTGTTTATTTTTATAATGTTCACTTTTTGTTTAAACCGGATAACATGAGCATCTAGTTTCATAATTATTATTTAGACCGCATTTTAAATACGACCGGTGTAAAAACTTAACATTTCAACTTCCAACGTCTATCATCACGTCTCGTCAATATCATTTGAAGTATCCGACTGGTTTATAAATCATAGTCATCGTATGTTCTATATTTTTGTTTTATTTGTAAAAAATGATCACTTACAACGATGTGTTTTATGACCTCATAGTCATTGTATGTCAGTCCTTATTACTGATAAGACAAAAAATGATACAAGGTCAAGGAGGCTTGACACCTCGACCTCAAGAAAATTTGGCAAAGGCTCATGCTGTCATACCCCACTAGTATATCACCATTTATTAGAGTCATAGCACACAGTTCAATGGGAAAAATATAAATAGCATAAGTATACTTATACAATGTACTTGATTACATAACAGAGATCCCACAGAGTTATAAAAATTCTTAACAAATCTTAATATTGTAAAGTACGACTACACCAGTACAGGTAACCAATGCCAGGTCTTGATCCCAACCAGAATCTTCATTCATCGGTAAACGTCGTCTTGCCCTGGGAGCCGCGTCCAGTACACTATACAATTCACAGGTAGTAACACGGGCTGGAATCCCAAAGGATCCCAGAGTAACAGTTAATCTCACATTCGATGTATACACTATACATGACAGTTAACCATAAACAGAAAACAGTCCACGACAACATATAAAGCATTCAAATATCACATCACACATATCACATGCAGCAATAATTGCAAACACAGGATCCAACCGATCCAAACCACAGCACTATGCATTCAACTGGGCAACAACCCATATCATCTGAATTTACTAGGTTCGCCGCCTAAGGACTACCAGTCCAATAGGCCCTACACCTAGCCACTGGGAAGGTATTCCATGGTCAGCCCTTCTACTCCATCGAGCCACGAGTGGTGCAGGCCCCAAATGGGACAAGACTTTGACAAATAGGGTTCAAACATACACATACAATCATACAAAGTATGTCAGAGTTAGAGTTACTACTGGACATTTTACCAATCCTCACTTTGGCTCCAAATCTTTCGGTCGTTTCAGGAAATTGTCGGGTCCTATAAACATACATTTACAGACGACGGGTTATTACTTGCACAAAGGAACAAAATTTTCCAGTTTTATGATCAAACTTAGAAAATTCATAACTTTGGTTCTGGACTTCGAATTGACGTGTTCTATGAATTATTTTAAAGCTTATGAGGTCTACTATATTTTGACCAAATTTCACAAACAAACAAGATCGTTTACTTAGTTAGAACCTCCCATGAAAATAGGAACCCAAATATGGAAGCAGGGACTTAACAGTTTTCTTGGTCTATTTTTGGAAAATCATAACTAAATCCACACAGATCCAATTGAAGTAGTTCCAAAGGCTATACGACCGTTACTCGAGTCTAGTTTTAGGGGAAAATATCATACTTAGCCATTTGGATACACAACAATCCAAAAAGCTCAATCAATCCAACTATTTTAGATTTGGTTCCAGGTTTCGGTGCCACAACTTTAACAATTCTTATCTTACAATCTACTAACCCAAATGGCACATATTATATTTAAAATTAAAGCTTAGGATGTCTAATACAATCCTGTGAAGTTTCAGGGCCATTAGACATCACTTGTTTAGTCCAGTATATGACATAAACACACTACCACGCAGGATACCAAAATTGATAGCACTTAGAGTTTTGGACCAATTCAATTCTAACCCTATCAAAATCACTTCCTAACTATTATGCTACATAATTTTCCACTTCAAACTCATTCAAATCACCAAAATGTCCAAAATCACAATCCTCATGGTTCCCTTGTTCTAGCCAAAGATATGGCAAGGTAAAGACAAGTTTTGATTTACAAGAGCTTTTAGGATCAAGAATGGTTACAAGAGGAAGCTCATAAGAGGAAGCAACTAATATACAAGAGCTTACTTCTTGATTCTTGATCTTTCCTTCTCTTTCTTCTTTTTGAAAATTTCAATTCTCTTCTTGGTCCCTTCTTGGGCATAATGTCCAACTTGAGAGAGGGAAAGAAGAGTGTTTTAATGAATATATTAAGGGTCCAATTTGGCTGAAAAAATAGGGGAAACAGTTGGCCCCTAACTAGACTCATATTTACAAATTTGCCATCTTGTTTTATTCCAACTAAATGGTTAGGCTTTTGGGCTTTTCTTCTTCACCTCTTTGGGTTCTCTTGGCCTAAAATTTAAGCATGAGAGAGTAGTCTTGGAGGCCAAGTCGATGGGCCCCACAAGCCTCTTACCTCATTTGACCATTTTACCCCTACAAAACTTATTTTCGCACAAATTGACAAAATTTTCAACCAACTTTGAAAATTCATATCTCATGGTGTAAATATCCAATTACAGTGATTCCAAAGGCTATGTGACCATTAGGAAGTATATTTTCAGGGAAACATACCTCCCATGCTCAAACACACATGGTTTGTCCTAGATTCTAAAATTTTTTCCCTAACATGTTTACACTCCATTTTTGCATTTAAAAGCAATGGAGACTTAAAAACATGAAAATGAATTTACTTTATAATTATATAGATTAAACTACAATTCTACAAAAATCTAAAAAGCTAAAGCTCATGAACTCACATTTGATGCTTTTGGAAATTTCTACAATTTCCTTCTCCTTTTCCGCTTGTTTTCGTTTAGCTCTCGCTCTCTCTAGGATCAATTGAGTTTGTTGTGTTGTGAAGAAAATGAAGAGAGGTTCATCTCTATTTATAGGCAAATGGTAAGCCCTTATGGACCCCACAAGTGAATTTACCATTATAGCCTTGCATCACTTCTCTCCTCACATGGCATGGTTATCTAAAGTTTCTTCTTTCTTCCCATCCATCCAATTTTGGTCGACATACAGCCCCTATTTTCAGCCTTTGGATGTTGTTCCATGTGTCAATTTCTTATAGCTCTATTATCCTCATTGGTTTAAGCAATTTCAAGAGGATTAAACTTATTTTCTTAAGATATTATCTTACAAATACTTGGCTCTCAATTCTCCACCAATGCTCAGCCAATATCCTTGACTTTTGGGGCTGATTATAAAGTCATTTTGATGACACAAATTAAGGATTAGGTGTCCCTTATTGCCACATGTCAAAGCCTAATTGGTTTGCTAATTAATCAAGAACATTAGTGCATTATTAATCAAGTATTATTTCATCTTCTTTGGCCTTAATTATTTTCAAAAATCACAGCCGTCTTGGCCCTTATTATTTTCTTAAATTATGGCCTCAATAGATGTCTTTTATTAGTATTTTCCCTTCAATAGATGTCTTTGGGAAGGCTCGAACCCTCGACCTCGGAATACTTGGCAAAGGCTCGGGCCAACGCAAAGACACCAGCTTGTTGAAATTTTCCACAACTTGTTTTTATCTATTAGTCGTCTATCTCGGTCATTGTAAGAAAAATAAAATTATATGGTGGCAAAAGCTCAAGCCAACCGCACTAAGACACCAGCTTGATGAAATTTTCCACGACTGTTTTTATTAAACAGTCGTTGTATCTCAAAATATAATATATTTTCCACGACTATTTTAATAGGACCAATAATGACTAGTTTTATAAATAGTTGTTGTAAATAAATAAAAATTAATTTTCTGACTTCTTGGGCTTAAATTACAATGACTGTGTTTATAAACAGTCGTTGAATTTTTAGACAAAATTTCAAAAATGCCACCGCCTCTTTTTTAACTTTTGGTTTCAAACAAATGGACGTTTTTCGGGGTTGTTAAAGCTACTTTTTGTAGTAGTGATATGAATAAAGAGATCAAAATACTCAAGGACATGAGGCTCAACCTAAAGCTTGGAAATATAACAAGAATCATCCTCTTGACCGAGTGATAGGTGATGTAAGTGAAAGAGTAAAAACAAGAAGAAAAAATACAATGACGCTTTGAATTGTTGCATTCCTTTATGAGATTGGACCTTTCAGTATTGAAGAGGCTCTCATTGTTGAATTCTAGATTGATACAATGCTAGGATAGATAAATCAGTTCAAAAGAAATCAAGCATAAGGCTTGGTATATAGGCCAAAAGACCAGCTAGTCATAGACAACAAATTAGTATTCAAGAAGTTTGATAAATCTGAAGTGATAGTGAAAAACAAGGCAATATCGGGTGCAAAAATAATATGATTAAGAAGAAGTGATTGATTATGAGGAAACATATGCTCCATTTGAAGGGTTAACTACAAAAAAAAAAAAATCATTAGTAGTGGTTAAAATGCCATATTAGTAGTGGTTTTTGGCGCTACTAACATCATTTGTAGCGGTTAAGTTAACCGCTACAAAATCCACCGTGGCAAGCGTATTTGTAACGGTTACAACAAACCACTACTACATAAAACTTGACCACTACTGTAGCTGTAGCGGTTTACATGACCGCCACTGTATGAGGCTGTGTTGAGTTCTTGTTTGAACATTAGTGGCAGTGATAAAACCGCTACAAATTGAATTGGATCACATTTGTAGCGGTTGCATAACAGCGACTAATTATATTAAAAAGTAGTGCCAAACTTTACAAAATATTTTCTAGCGGTTAAATAATCGCTACTAATATTCCCACCCAATTTTGGAAAGAAAATATTCCCGCCAATTCCTTAGAATATTTGTAACGGTGATAAACCGCAACAAAAATATTCCCATGCAATTCGTATATTTTTTTCCTATTTGTAGCAGTTAACCAACCACTACAAATGGACGAAATTGGAAAAAAAATTAGTTATTATAGTAATTAAGTAAATATTTATTATTAATAATTTATATTTCTATTGAAAATAAATGATATTAAGATATGATATTTGATTATATAAGGTTATTATATAGTTAAAACAATGAGAATATGTAAGTGTAATAACAACTAATTATGAATTAATTAAAATAAAATTAATTCTATAAAAAGTGTTGTGAAAGTGGATCGAATAATGTATGTGAAAGTAGAAAGAAAGTTTTTTTGCTCAAAAAATGGAAAGAAAGTTGAAAAATAGACGTAATGCAACCGTAAAATAAAAAAGTTAGTATCAAAGGCTAGAAGAAAAAGAAATATTTCGATAATCGTAGAGTAGATCCGGTTAAACGACACTTACTCCCTTCAAACACTTAACCTCTCTCGAGAAAACATTAAAAAAAAAAAAGAGAAGACGGAGAGAAAACATGTGTAGAAAGGGAAACATAAGCATATTAAATATGGTTTGGTGGGGGTATTTATTTTGATATCTACGCATCAGTTTGTAGCGGTTGAGGTGTCACTTTTTGTAGCGATTTTTAATTAGTAGCGGTTATGGTTTCTCCTTTTGTAGCGATATGTTTTTTGTAGCGGTTTTTGTTATTTTGTAGCAGTTCGACAACCACTACAGGCAATATTATGGTTTTTTTAAAAAAATAATAATAAGAAGATCATAGATTACATCGTAGCATAATTTTTTCTCTCAATCTTCGTCACCATCCCTACAAAGAAAGTTTGTATAAAATGTTACGTGTGAGTTCAATATGTTTGAACACAAATAAAACTTTAGTTAAATGTTATTATTTCATAAAGCGTATATTAAAAAATGTTCCGAACTATAGGTAAATTGTCATTTCCGTCTAAGAAGAAGTTTTCAAAACTGGCGGGCTAGAACGGCTCAATATAATAGGCGACGTTATCACCATCGCCCATGTCGTAAAGGTCACAAGGCTTTAAGTGAACCACCATATTCCAATCCTTGTGCCTCTCATCGGCGAGATAATAAACCTGATGGGCCTCTGAGGCAATAATATATGGCTCATAATCTTTAGACTGATAGGTGTGAATAGGCCGGGAGAAATTTACGGATGTGATGCCTAAGTGTCAGTCGTGAGTCCTCGGGACGTTGTCGTATTCGCCTACAAACATTTGAACAGCGTCACCGAGAAAAAGGCCTTGGTAAGTTATCTTGACCACATCAAGCAGCTTTCCATAATATAGGACGTCACCGAACTGCATGTTCCTGTCACTGCTGCTCGTATAACTCCTCATCCCAAATGTGCCATATACACCCGAGTTTTGGGTCAGCAATCCCTGATCTCGTGAAACGGTGTAAAACTTGAAACCATTGATATTGTATGCTGTAAATCTTTGGGAGTGGTCAAGCAGGCCCAATGCAAGAGCTGTGAATTCTGCTGAGTGCAGGTTGTGGTCATTCATTATTCTCCTCCTAAATCAACCCGGGAATTCTCTGTGGACCTTTCTATCAATTTTAGAGGATGTCTATGTAAGGATCTATAGTTGACGCTTCACATGACTCCTGAATTCCCTGCAATTAAACATGTGATGACGAGCATAAAATGTGAGTATAAAATGTACGAAAATATGTAAGATAACACATACACACACACATATATGTATATGTTTGCAATCCTTATTGAAGGTACAGTTCAACTTTAGTGCAATTAATCAAGACATATCTATGTGCTTGAATCTTTTAAAGTGCCGTGAGTTTGAAGTTCTTAGTTCCTCCAACTGGTTTACCAACACGAGGGACTAACAACTTCGTTGCTGATGGCTCTGGCTCTGGCTCAGGATAATTGTCTACATGAGGCAGTCGGTTGAATGACGTCTCAATGTCATCAAAGTACCTGGAACAAACATATAAGACCTCATCCCCAATATAACCTTCTGTGATTGAACCTTCAGGCCACGCCTTATTCCTCACATAAGACTTCAATTTCCCAAGAAACCTATAAAGTAATGAAGGAAAAATGTTGATACATTAATGCTGAAATGTGTGACTAGGAAGTAATCGTAAAGTAATTAATTTTAAATGAGTACCTCTCAATAGGATACATCCTTTGGTAATGAACTGGGCCAGCAAGCTTTGTTTCGTGAATAAGGTGTACTATCAGGTGAACCATGACCGTGAAAAATAATGGAGGAAAGATCACCTCCAAATGACACAAACAGTAAGAATGAATTTCTGTTGTAGCTGGTCGAGCTCCTCCATAATCAAAACCTTGGAGCAAAACTCCCAAAAGAAAGTACAAAGCTCGACCAAAATGATTGACACATCGAGAGGCAGCGTATTTTTTATGGCCAACGGAAGTAACTGCTACATAAGCACATGTAAGTCATGGCTCTTCAGCCCAGTAACCTTTCGAGCCTACACGTCAACACATCGTGAAATGTTGCTTGAATACTGATGAGCACAAATTACCATGTTTTCCCTATACTTATTGACTGAATTGAATGTTAAATGCAAACTTAACTACAGATAATCTAAGCAAAAAGGCATACATTCATGATATAGGCACTAAAGAGTAGGAATCATTTGCATGTGCTATGAATGGAACAATTTACTTTGTTTTTAAGGGAAATCGTATAGCAGAGCGGATACGATGCTATAACATTCTGACAACGATTCGAAGTGCAATACAAGGCATCCTGAGTGCTATAGCAAAGTAGAGGACGCAATGCTATGCGGCATATTTTCTGACTTTTTACTCAGATGATTTCAAGAATAAAATAAAGGGCTATATTGACAGATAGGTTGCTGACGTAACGAAATAGAAGATGCGGAGGATCGAACTAAAATATCTGAAGAATCCTGCAGAATCAACAGAAGCAATCTACTCATATCAAGAGATATGATAGATCCCGAAGGATTAGGAAAGGCCCAGCTCGCTGTAACTTATGCCTCAAGAAAAGCCTGATTATAAAAGGAAACAGCAGAGCCAACCCTAAGGGAGTCGGAGAGCCCTAGAATAAGATTATAACTTTCGGCAGACTCTAGAGAAGAGTGAGAGATTTCACAGGAGCACGAGACTTCCAGGACGACCCAGCACCCTTCCCTACAAGATTTACGGAATGAAGAAGACGTAGAGTGGTGACGTGATAGGACCTCGACCACGCCGTCGGAAATTCCATCAAGCTTTCTGTTTTCCTTTCTTTTTATCTTTGTCTTCTCGATCATGGGTCATTCTCGTTAGTGTCTCTGCTTTTGTGTGTCCCTCGTTAGTCATGAACTAAACTTTATATGGCTGGATGAGGATGAGTCTTTAAGTGTTGAATGAACCCAGTTGCAAGTTCTTAATTCAATAAATTTGGTTTGCGTATCGGTGTTTCAATTACTAGTCGGTTAACGGAAGTTAAGGGCTAGATTTGTGGCTTCAGCTTACTGGCAAGGAGTTGGGGTTAGACCTCTGAGAAATAGTGTTTGCTAGGCAGCCCGTGCACGGCTTGACCTATTATTGTAGGCTTCAGGAATGGGTCTACCTCTCATAACCATAACACCCTGAGTGTAAAGTAGGTCTGACTAGAAAGTTGCCATAGGAATATGGAAGGAGTATAGTTAGTATCATATGTATCAGACGTGGAAGCTTTGGTAGATAATAGAGGTGGGTTAACCAAATAGCTTTGTAATTGGTAGCTATGCTGTAGCAATTGTGGAAGCTGTACAGTATAGATGCTATAGCATTGGGTAGAGCAACCGGGGATTGATGCACTTAAGGATGATTCGACTCCAAATTTAACCTCTTACCGATTCTTCTCTCGTTTAAAGTTATTTTATTTACGTTTGCTAGTAGCATAATTGCAAAATCCCTCAACCTATTATATTTACCTTCTGCTTTCACAACTGTCATAGCATTTGCGCTTCATTCCTCGGTATCTCAGTCTCTGTGGGACGATACTCTACTTACACTTTATTACTTGTTCGACTGGTTCACTTGCCATCAAGGAAATCGACCAACAAATACCCGTCAAGAACTTTTATTTTCTTCAACGTTGTGAGGAAGGTTTCCTTATTCAGTTTTGTCAGGGTGAATTTTGCTGGTTGAAACCTGTCACGCTCATCCAGCCACGCATCTGCACGAACTCCCATCTCCCATAAATCTTTCCTCGCTTGAAGATGATCTTTTGACTTGCCTGGTTCGTTCAGAATCGTGTACAACACATTGTCGCACACATTCTTTTCAATGTGCATGACATCCAGACTATGTCGGATCAAATTATCTTTCCAATACGGAATAGTAAAGAAGATGCTTATCTCCGCCATTGTTGTGGCACAGAACCAGAAGCCCTGGCAGTCTTTGTCTCAGCCTTTGCTGGATCATCTGTTAGTTCTCAATGTGTTTTGATGATTAACAACAATTGTAAACGTGTGTTGAAGCTTCGCAAAACCCGTGAAAAACCATTTCTCGCTTGCTTACTCGAGTAAAGGAAAGCTTACTCGAGTAAAGGACTGTTAAAGGATTGTCCAATTGAGTTTTACACGCACTTACTCGAGTAAGGAGTTGACATACTCGAGTAAAGGTCATCCGAAAGGCAAATGCGTTCTTCAAAAGGTACTTACTCGAGTAAAGGTTTGTATACTCGAGTAAAGGCCAACCCGAGAGCAAATGTGTTTTTCAAATTAAGGCTTACTCGAGTAAAGGTTTGTTTACTCGAGTAAAGGCCATCCAGAGAGCAATCAATTTTTCAAAGATAAATCAATACTCGGAGTATAGAAATACATACTCGAGTATTGGACTTACCGAGAGCAAATGAACTTTTGGACTTGAGTGTATACTCGAGTATATAAGTGGCTTACTCGAGTAAAGGGTCTTACGTAAAGTTCCCAAAGTTTTATAAACTCGTGCTTACTCGAGTAAGAGTTTCCATACTCGAGTAAAGAACTCTTCAAATGTTTTTCAACTTAACTCATGCTCGTGCTTACTCCAAGTATGAATTTGTTTACTCGAGTAAAGAGCATTTTTCACTTAGAGATTTCAAGCAAATAGTTGCTTACTCGAGTACACTATTAACTTACTCGAGTAAAGACCTTGGTTTCAAAAGTTCAAGTCTCGATGGTTTGCTTCTGGAAGTCGCTTACTCGAGTATCCTTTTGGATACTGCAGTAAAGACTTTTTCACACAGTGACTTACTCGAGTAACCAAGAACATACTCGAGTAAACAACGCTGAAACCAATTTTTGAATTTCACGAATTTGCATATCACTCTTGTTTGATCTAATTGCTTTCATGAATCACTCACTTATGTTCCCGATATGTTTAACAAGTTTATTGAGTGAATTTCAGTTAGCACAGATGAAGATTATTGAAGGTCAAAGCCATAAAGCAAAAAGTGTGCGAGCATTAAATGCACTTCGCAAATCCACCTTCTTTTGGTTAACCCACCCGAGCACGCATTCTCAACGGTCAAGAATGCTTTCTTCATCAAGTAAAATCTTCTCCAACGGACAAATCCTCGAGTTCCACCTCGCACCATATTAGCACTGGATTAGTTGGAGGTTAGAGAGAGAAGATGACCGTACTTAATGCTAATCACCTACAACGGTTGGATTCACCATTCAACGGTCATTTAATGTTCTCTACCTATAAATAGAGTGCATTAACTTCTTCTCAAGCTGACACACTTACTAAGAGCGAAAATTCATTGATTGCCATTTATTGTGTTCAGTTTACATCTATATTGTATCAATCTGATACTTGCACTTCAGTGATCATTTTATCTGCTCTAAGAGAGAGTTCTATCTGTAAATCATTTATTGATTGAGATAACCATAAGTCGGGGACTTAGTGGTTGGGTGTATTGATTACAACTTGTAAGGGGGAGTGAGTTCTAGAGAGAGAACTACTCTTGAGTACAGAGTGTGTAATCAGTTTGTGAGTATAGTGGATTGAAAATCCCAAGTGTGGCTTGGGGACTGGATGTAGGTCAAAGATAAGACTGAACCAGGATAATTTCTATTGTGCAAGCTTTCCTTCCCTTCCTCCTCTCGTCTATCTCTCGTTTTCATTTCTTCAAAACAGAGCATATTTCTAAAAGTTTTTAAAATACCCAATTCACCCCCTCTTGGGTATATAGCTCCATTTACATTTGGTATCGAGCAAGGTCTTCTCTTAAGAGCTTAACAACTCGAGAAGGATCATTATGGAAGGTATCTTACCCGATGGAGCTTCTATCAACAAAGCCACCCGGCTTTCAATGGAGAGCATTACTCCTTCGAAAGCAAAATTCAAAGTCTTTGTGAATGCTACGAGTATGGGCTCGTGGAGAGTATTTGAAAGAGGAAATTATGAGCCATCAACCGTTGAAGATGGAGTTAGAGTTCCTAAGCTTGAAGAAGAATATGATGAGAATGACAGAAGAAGTGTCACACTCAACAAAGAAGGCATCCTACTTCTTCAAAGTGCTCTTAGCCAACAAGAGTACTTTCGTATTTGCAATCTATCTTCTCAAAACAAATGTGGATGCTCGAGATAGCTCATGAAGGAACAGCTGAGTAAAGCAAAACAGAGTCAATACTCTTATGACTCGAATATGACCTTCTACGAATGAAGCATGGTGAATCCATTGGTGAGTTCCAAAGTATAAGGTTCACCCATCTCATCAATCAACTTGCTGCCTTGGGAAAAGAATATGACCAACCAAATCAAGTAAGGAAGATCTTGAATATCCTTAACAAGGAATGGGAAGCAAAGGTCACAAATATTGAAGAGGCTCGAGGAGAGTCAATGACGTCGTTAGCTGCTCTATTCGGAAGTCTCTCTCGAATATGAGGCTAAACTCAAGTTCAAGAAGGGACTTGATGAAGCTCATGGCAAGAACAGAGGAATTGCCCTCAAGGCCGCAAGAGAAGTTAGAGACTCGGATGGGGAAAATGAGAATGAAGACGAAGATGAAGAAATTGGCATGCTTTGGTCCGAAGATTCAAGAAGTTCTACAAGAAGGACCAAGGCTTTAAGAAGTTTCACAAGGGTAGCTCCAGCATTATGAGGCAAAGAAGCCAATCATCTGCTACGAATGTCGAAGCTCCGGCCACATCAAGTCCGAATGTCCTCACCGAACGACAAAGATAAAGAAAAGAAAAAGTTCAGCAAATACAAGAAGAAAGCTTATGTCTCCTATCTGGGGTGATAGCTCATCCGATGAAGATGATGAGGATGAGGAAGAGAAAGCCAATATATGCCTAGTTGCCAAGAAGAAGAGCAACGTGCTAAACTTGAAGAGGTATATGATTGCAAACCTCCTTATGATGATCTGTTTGATGAATATATGACTCATGCAATTTGAATTTGAAAAACTTGCTGAAAAATATTTCAAACCGAAAAACAAATCTTTCTCTTGAATCTCAAGTTGAAGAATTGTCTTCTTCGAAAATACTATTTGTAAAGATTGTCCTGATCTCAAGAAAAAGAATTCATATCTTACAAAGGCACTTGAGAAATTCACTAGAGGAAGTGAAATGCTCAATGTCATTTTAAAACAAAGAACGCTTTTATAAATGATAGATCGTGCATTGGTTACGTACCGATTTTGATAGAAAGAAAGGCAAGAAGAAGAGTGGTCGAAAAACATACATGAACTATTTTACAAAATCAGTTCACTCTTCAAATCCCTTTGCACATTGCAATTACGTAATAAGAAGGGTCATTCTACTTCATCTTGCTTTCATAAAAAGGAAAGAAAAATTAAACCAAAGGGAAATTATCAATGGGTACCAAAAGGAACTTATGTTCCTAAGGTCAAAACTAACTCCAAAGGACCCAAGAAAAGATGGGTACCTAAGGCTTGATCCCTTGAAAATTGCAGGTTTGTCTTAGAGCATCAAGACCCAACAAGTGGTACATTGATAGTGGGTGCTCAAGACACATGACTGGAGATGAATCCAAATTTCTTTCAATCAAATCAAAGGATGGTGGTAGAGTCACATTTGGAGGAGACCAATCGGGAAAAATTGCTGGAATTGGTGAGATAGGAAACAATGAAGGTCCTCTCATCAAAGATGTCTACCTAGTAGAAGGATTGTGTCACAACCTCCTAAGTGTGAGCCAAAGCACCGACAAGGGTAACCTTAGTTATCTTTGATTCAAATGAATGCTTGATTGTTAGAAAGATTTAGTCCCCATTGATGATTTGAAAACTAAAGCCTTATTTAGAGCACCTAGAGATGGAAATTGTTATACTCTTAACCTCTCTAGCAATGCTTCAGTTTCTGAAAATTGTTTTGTTAGTAACTTGAATGAGAGTTGGCTATGGCATAAACGATTAGCTCATGTTAATATGTTTCAACTTGACAAGTTGCTGAAAAAGGATTTGGTCATTGGTATTCCTAAATTGAATTTCAAAAATGACATAGTCTGTGATGCTTGTCAAAAAGGAAAACAAACCAAATCTTCTTTTAAAGCAAAAAATGAGATTTCAACTAGTAGACCTCTTCAATTACTTCATATGGATCTAGTTGGACCAACTAGAGTAAAAAGTCTTGGTGGAAACCTTTACACTTTGGTCATAGTTGATGATTACTCTAGATTTGCTTGGACAATATTTTTATCATCTAAAGATGAAACGTTTGATCAGTTTGTTACCTTTGCCAAAAAGGTCCAGAACGAGAAAGGCTTTGCAATTTCGTATAAGGACTGATCATGGTGGCGAATTTGAAAACAACGCCTTCGAGTTCGTGACAATGTGGGAATTGATCACAACTTCTCAGCTCCAAGGACTCCTCAACAAAACGGTGTGGTTGAAAGGAAGAATAGAGTCCTCACTGAGATGGCAAGGGCAATGTTAAATGAAAACAACACTTCTCAAGTGTTTTGGGCTGATGCGATGAGTACGGCTTGCTACATCTCCAACCGAGCCTATTTGAGGAAGAAGCTGAACAAGACCCCATATGAACTCTACAAGGAAAGGAAGCCAAATCTCAGCCACCTACATGTCTTTGGATGCAAGTGCTATGTGCACAACAATGGTAAAGAGAATCTTGGTAAATTCGATTCCAAAGCCGATATAGGTATCTTCATTGGTTATTCAAATAGGAGTAGAGCTTTTAGAGTTTTTAATACTCGCACTCGTATTGTTGAAGAATCAATACATGTTGTTTTCTCGAATCCAAAACTGATAAAGCCTTGGACAATGAAGAAGAAAATGTTTTCAAAAATCAATTCTTTTCGAAAACTACTCCCGCTTCTATTGAAAATCCTGAAAATGTTTTTGAGGCTGATCCCCAAAACTCTATTGAAAATCCAGATCGACTCAACCTAGAGCTTGGAAATTTATTAGAAATCATCCTTTAGACCAAGTTATAGGCAATATTAATCGGGAATAAGAACCAGAAATAGTACCTTGAATGAAGTAACTTTTTCTGCATTTATATCTCATATAGAACCCTCTAAGATTGATGAAGCCCTCTCGGATAATGATTGGGTGATAGCAATGCAAGAGGAGTTACATCAATTTGACAAATCATGTTTGGGATTTGGTACCTAGGCCCAAAGATCATCCGGTCATTGGCACCAAATGGGTATTCAAGAACAAACGTGATGAGTCTGCAATCATTGTCCGCAACAAGGCAAGATTGGTTGCCAAAGGCTATAATCAAGAAGAAGGAATTGATTATGAAGAAACTTATGCTCCAAAGGGGCAAGATTGGAAGCCATAAGAGTACTTCTAGCCTTTGCATGTGTAAAAGGTTTTAAACTATATCAAATGGATGTGAAAAGTGCTTTTCTCGAATGGTTTTATACAAGAGGAAGTTTATGTAGAACAACCTCCTGGCTTTGAAAATGAACATTGTCCAGATCATGTGTATCGTCTCAAGAAGGCTCTATATGGCTCGAAACAAGCTCCTAGAGCTTGGTATGAGCGATTAAGCAAATTTCTTCTAGATCAAGGCTTTGTTAGAGGAAAAGCGCATTACACAACTCTTTTCATAAAGAGTAATAAGCTAAATGAAATCTTAATGGTTCAAATATATGTGGATGATATTATATTTGGTGCTTCTAATGATGCTTTGTGTGAAGAATTTTCAAAGACTATGCAGGAGAATTTGAGATGTCCATGATGGGAGAGCTCAACTATTTTCTTGACTGCAAATCAAGCAAAGAAAAGATGGGATATTCATTTCCCAAACCAAATATCTGAATGATTTGTCAAGAAATTTGGGATGGACCAATGGTGGTGCCGACACTCCTATGAGCTCAACCGCTTCACTAGATGCTGATGAGGAGGGCAAAGATTTCAACATCACAAAGTATAGAGGAATGATTGGATCACTTCTCTATCTTACAAATGAGTCGCCTGACATCCAATTCAAATAAGTTGGGATGTGCGCAAGGTTCCAATCCGCTCCAAAAGAGTCCCATGCCGAACAAGTAAAGAGGATATTCGATATCTCTGGACACAAAGACTCTTGGACCGTGGTTTCCCAAAGGTCAACCGGAACACTTGGTGGCATACTCAGATTCGGATCATGCCGGCTACAAGACAGATAGAAAGAGCACAAGTGGCCAATGCGAATTCTTTGGCAACTCACTTGTCTCTTGGTTTAGCAAGAAGCGTACATCCGTGGCCGTGTCCTCTACCGAAGCCGAATATGTGGCTGCTTCAAGTTGTTGTGCTCAAGTGCTATGGTTGAAGCAACAACTTGCCGACTTGGGAGTTCACTTGAAGGAAATCCCAATTTTGTGTGACAACACAAGCACAATAAGCTTGGCCAAGAATCCGGTGCAACATACAAGAACCAAGCATATTGATGTGAGGCATCACTTCATTCGGGATCATGTCCGTAAAAGAGATGTCAAAGTGATGTTCATCCCAACTCATCTCCAACTTGCCGACATCTTCACAAAGCCTCTAGCCAAAGAACCTTTCAATTTCATAAGAAGAGAATTGGGAATGGTAAACCCCAATGAGTTGTAAGCATTTCTTATCCAATTTAATGTTAGTAGTGTGTTTGATGATTAATCCTTACTAACTTAAGCATCGGAGCGTATAGAAATTGTTTTTGCAGGGTTTTCTCGATGTTTCGTAGGTTTCTTACTCGAGTAAAATATATTGTACTCGAGTATGCACGATGCGTAAAGCAAATTCGAGGTTCGTAAATGCTTTACTCGAGTATGTCAGAGTTTACTCGAGTATACAAGAGGCAGAGAGCGCGTTGCTGAGAACAACGAAAGGATTACTCGAGTATGTTGAAACTTACTCGAGTATAGACCAGACAGAAGCCAAACCTGAAGACATGGCAGAAACCTACTCGAGTATGTTAGTGGCTTACTCGAGTATGGGCATCGGCTCTTCAAAATTCACGCGACATTTTTGAAGTCCAGGTCAGTTTACTTCCATCTTTACTCGAGTATGTAAATGAAAGTATTGTTTACTCGAGTAAGCAAGAACTTACTCGAGTATGGGCGTTCGTCTATATATACTGAAACGACGTGTTCTTACATACTCGCATCTTTACTCCAAGAAGTCCTAGGAAACGCGACTTTCTCTCTTCCTCTTCCTCTCGTAACCATCACAAACCCTCATAAATCTTCTTAAAACTTTACCAAACCTCGTCTAATCCTTCCTAGTCTCATTTTCCTCGAACCCTAACCGATCAAATGTCTAAAGAAACTTCTCAATCCTCTCAACCGATTCCTCCACGAGCTCCAAGGACCAAAACGATTCCAAGGAAGTTGAAGAGCGGCATTGATACAAGGATCCCCGAGTGGGTATTGTGATTGAAGATAATCCATCTTCGAACCCCAAAAGAGGGGATTCGACGTCAAAGGACCCGGTTCCTTCTTCAACCACAAAGAGAAAGCAAACGGCCGAGTCAAGCCAAGCCAAAAGACCAAGAACCGTTGTTCACGTAAAGACGCGACCAAGAGGGCCATCCCCGCTTCGGGTCTATCTCTACGGTTGAAGTTACAGCTCCTCCTCGAGACACGCGACGAAGAAGATGAGCACGAGGATGTTCCATCTATCATTGAAAATGCAGTTGAAGAGATTAAACTTCACAAGGATCCACCTCCGGGTTTCAAAGTCACCTCGGTTCCTCTTCCTCCCGGCCACAATGCCATGTTCGAGAGCAATACTCAACCCGAGGATTTTGTCCCGTTGTCTCGCCAATCTTGAACAAGTTCACCAAGAATGCAACATTGATCTATCGCCGTGGCTCGCACCCTATGATTCATTCATTTCAATCGAGGCAGCCTACTTTCCGGAGTTGGTGAGAATGTTCTACTTCAACATGAAGGCCGACCATATTTTAGACTCGAGGACCGAGCCATTGAAGAGAGGATCACCACATCTGTGCGGGGAGTCACTTTCACCATCTCGCCGCAATCCTCAACCGGATACTCGAAGGTTGTTGATCCGCCGAGGCTTCTACACCCCGATATGGCAATGAAGAAGTGTATAGGACACTTTTGCGACCGAAGACGCACTCGATGATCGAGAGAGCTCATCTATCCTTCAAACCGTCTCGACATGCCTAACTTGCACCGGTACTGGGTTTGTGTATACAAGGAATTTTGTCCGAAGGGAGGTAGTTACACTCACTTCACAAGAAGGATTACCGCTTCTTCACCGCTTTTGTCAAGCAACATCCCTTCAATATTGGGCAGTGGGTCTTCAAGGAAATAAGCAACTTTAAGTTCACCTCCCGGAAAGGATCGTATATGCCCTTCGCCTCTTTGGTGTCTCGATTTTATTTTACCATAGGATATGGTATGTGGGCCCTCCCGCATCAATGAAGTTTATCCCCTCCTTTGGCCGTACAAACTCAAGTTTATGCAGATAAACCTTGAACCGGAAGGATCCGGTCGGTCAAGGGCTCCTCCGAGATCTCGACCACTGTGCATCTCGCCGCTTGCGCACGAGGCTCGATCTGCTCCTCCTCCTCCACCGGATTTTGAAGCTAGAGTTAAGGCCATCGTGGACTCCTCCATTGCTTCTCACTTTGTCGAATGCAATTTGAATTTGGCAAGCTAGGAGCTGATCTCAAGCTTGGTCTAAATGAGGTGATGGCTGGTCGAATGAGGTTATTACCAAATTGGACAGACTCAAGAATGACACCGAAAAGAGGCAGGATGAGATTTTTGATCGCTGCATCGACTTGGATTCTCGGATTGGTTCTATCATGGATATTGCTTCGAGGCCCGGACAAGGTCAACAAGTTGATCCAAAGACTTTGATCTTGGTTCTTCATCCTCCGCTCCATTTGGGTTCACAACCGGTCCATCCTCATCCTCTCCCGTTCCAGACCCACCACCGAGATTCACATGTCCCCACCTTCATCACCTCCCTTCTCATTTCCCACCCACCTCACACCACTTCCCCCGACCTCCGCTTCCACTCCTACCCCCGTAATTCCATCTTCTCCTATCACTCCCACCACGAGATCCTACCCGACCGACTTCCATCTCCATCCACTCCATCTACCGAGAAATTCCCCACACCTTCTCCTTATGCAGCTCACCAGACCCTACCTTTGATCCATTCACCGCCATGGTCCTCCGGACCCCTCCTATTGTTGTCCTTGATCCCGAGTATGCCGATGATGACAAAGGGGGAGAAGAAGAAGATGAAATCTAGAGATGTATAGGATAGGATCTAGAGGTCTAGGTTGTAGCTAGGTTGTAGTGTTTAACATGCATGATACCTTGTTGATTCTGCATTTTTCCTTTTTCATTCTCTCGATATCGTGTTATCGTGTATTTGTCATTTCGATATCGTAAAATATTGTATGAAGCTTGCTTAATGATTAGATTCTCGGGTTGGTTATGTGTTCAATTGAATATTTGCTGCCATTCTCTCGAGTATTACAGCTTAACATGCACATTCAAATGATTTTTGAACACTTTGCACTAATTTTTGAAAAACTTCAACTCAAAGGAACTTCATCTTTCAAATTATCTAAAAAGATCATTTACAAGTGTTGTCATCATCAAAAAGGGGGAGAATGTTAGTTCTCAATGTGTTTTGATGATTAACAACAATTGTAAACGTGTGTTGAAGCTTCGCAAAACCCGTGAAAAACCATTTCTCGCTTGCTTACTCGAGTAAAGGAAAGCTTACTCGAGTAAAGGACTGTTAAAGGATTGTCCAATTGAGTTTTACACGCACTTACTCGAGTAAGGAGTTGACATACTCGAGTAAAGGTCATCCAGAAGGCAAATGCGTTCTTCAAAAGGTACTTACTCGAGTAAAGGTTTGTATACTCGAGTAAAGGCCAACCCGAGAGCAAATGTGTTTTTCAAATTAAGGCTTACTCGAGTAAAGGTTTGTTTACTCGAGTAAAGGCCATCCAGAGCAATCAATTTTTCAAAGATAAATCAATACTCGGAGTATAGAAATACATACTCGAGTATTGGACTTACCGAGAGCAAATGAACTTTTGGACTTGAGTGTATACTCGAGTATATAAGTGGCTTACTCGAGTAAAGGGTCTTACGTAAAGTTCCCAAAGTTTTATAAACTCGTGCTTACTCGAGTAAGAGTTTCCATACTCGAGTAAAGAACTCTTCAAATGTTTTTCAACTTAACTCATGCTCGTGCTTACTCCAGTATGAATTTGTTTACTCGAGTAAAGAGCATTTTTCACTTAGAGATTTCAAGCAAATAGTTGCTTACTCGAGTACACTATTAACTTACTCGAGTAAAGACCTTGGTTTCAAAAGTTCAAGTCTCGATGGTTTGCTTCGAAGTCGCTTACTCGAGTATCCTTTTGGATACCGCAAGAAAAGACTTTTTCACACATGACTTACTCGAGTAACCAAGAACATACTCGAGTAAACAACGCTGAAACCAATTTTTGAATTTCACGAATTTGCATATCACTCTTGTTTGATCTAATTGCTTTCATGAATCACTCACTTATGTTCCCGATATGTTTAACAAGTTTATTGAGTGAATTTCAGTTAGCACAGATGAAGATTATTGAAGGTCAAAGCCATAAAGCAAAAAGTGTGCGAGCATTAAATGCACTTCGCAAATCCACCTTCTTTTGGTTAACCCACCCGAGCACGCATTCTCAACGGTCAAGAATGCTTTCTTCATCAAGTAAAATCTTCTCCAACGGACAAATCCTCGAGTTCCACCTCGACCATATTAGCACTGGATTAGTTGGAGGTTAGAGAGAAAGATGACCGCACTTAATGCTAATCACCTACAACGGTTGGATTCACCATTCAACGGTCATTTAATGTTCTCTACCTATAAATAGAGTGCATTAACTTCTTCTCAAGCGACACACTTACTAAGAGCGAAAATTCATTGATTGCCATTTATTGTGTTCAGTTTACATCTATATTGTATCAATCGATACTTGCACTTCATGATCATTTTATCTCGCTTCCGAGAGAGTTCTATCTCGTAAATCATTTATTGATTGAGATAACCATAAGTCGTGGGACTTAGTGGTTGGGTGTATTGATTACAACTTGTAAGGGGGAGTGAGTTCTAGAGAGAGAACTACTCTTGAGTACAGAGTGTGTAATCAGTTTGTGAGTATAGTGGATTGAAAATCCCAAGTGTGGCTTGGGGACTGGATGTAGGTCAAAGATAAGACTGAACCAGGATAATTTCTATTGTGCAAGCTTTCCTTCCCTTCCTCCTCTGTCTATCTCTCGTTTTCATTTCTTCAAAACAGCATATTTCTAAAAGTTTTTAAAATACCCAATTCACCCCCTCTTGGGTATATAGCTCCATTTACATCATCTTTTTTCCCATACTCAAATTCAATATCCACAAGTTGCTCTCTGATCTCTGCACCGGATAAATTCCGAGGAGGTCCTCTTTTTTCCTGTTGCCCATTGAAACGATTACGTTGCAACCTAAATCTGTGCATACCATCTAGAAACCTCTGATGACCCATGAAGCACCATTTACGACTGTGGGGAAGGCGCACTGAGTCAGAGTCAAAATTGCCAGCCGGACACGAAAGGCCAGTATGCATGTTCCACCCAAATAATGTTCCCAGTCCAGGGAAGTCACTGATAGTCCACATCAACGCCGCACGCAAGTTGAATAGTGTCTTCTTGTGCGTGTCATACGTCTCGACGCCCACATTCCACAACTCCTTGATAAGCGGTTGTAGATAAAGATCGATGTCATTTCCTGGTGCCTTTTTGCGTGGAATGATCATGGACAAAATGAAGGAGCTTTGTTTCATACACATCCAAGGGGGCAAGTTGTAAGGTATCAAAACAACTGGCCATATACTTTAACTTGTGCTAAGATTCACAAAAAAATTAAAACCATCGGTTACCAAAGCAATACGAACCTTTATAGGGTCCGCCCCGAAATCAGGAAAGTTTAAGTCGAACGCTTTCCACGCTTCACCATCACGTGGATGTCTGAGTTTACCATCTTCATTCTTGTCAGCTTCATGCCACCTCATATGCTCAGCTATCTTAGACGACATAAACAATCTTTGTAAGCAAGGTTTTAAAAGAAAGTACCTTAGAATCTTTGTGGGTTTCTTCTTCTTCTTTTTTCCCTTCCGAACTGTCCTGAACCTCGAAGTGTGACACTTTTTACAAATCTCCGTCCGAGCGTCCTCTCCCCAATAAAGCATTCAGTTGTTGGGGCAGGCATCAATTTTTCGTAGTTCAAGCCTAATCTGTTAATTATCTTCTTGGCCTCGTAGAAGGTTGTGGGAATGTCCGCGTCAGGGAAAGCATCTCGTAGTAATTCCAGCAACGTCGACATTTCCTTATCAGTGATCCCACACAAGCACTTGATATGGTACAATTTGATCAAAAAGAATAATTTTGAGTATTTCTGACAACCTTGATACAAAGGACGATCGCTCTCATCCATGAGGCTGAAAAATTCTCGAGCTGCTTCATTCCTGAAGAAAACAGGTTCTGGACCCTGAATTTCTATCGTGAAGTTGTCGTCTTGAACACCAAAAGCATCGCAAATAGCTTCATTAACCGGATCATCTTGATCTACTTGATTTCCTACTCGTGAGGTTCGAGGAAGATGATCCACATATCTCATACCACGTTGCTCACCATGAACTTCCCAGAATGTATATGCTTCTGAGAAAGGTTTCACAAGAAGATGTTCCATAGCACCTTCTCGTGTTTGCCACTTCTTAAACTTGCAACGACAACAAGGACACACGATTTTGTCGTTAATGCTAGCGTGAGAGAAGGTGAAATCTAAGAAAGCTTTCAATCGGGCTAAATATGTGGGAGAACTGCATGAAAGCTTGATCCATGACTTATCCATATGTAGTAAACAAAGCTAGGATAGAATATAAATGTAGAGAGAATGTTTAATTGCCTTTATAGAAGCACTTGAGATCTTTAAATGCAACATGTGGTAATTTGTAGTGGTTATTGGCCCGCTACAAGAACCGCTATAAATGTAAAATACATTTAGTAGCGGATATTTGATCGCTACAAATTTGAATTCAAATTTTCGTCAGATATTAGTCACGGTTGGAAAATACATTTAAGACAGAACCACTACAAATTGTGTCTTTTGAGATTTTGTCGCGGTTTTAGGGCACAACCGCTACTAATTTAAATTTTTGCCAAAAAAATTTCCAAACTAATTTGGTGAAAATACTTAGAATAAGAAACTCTCAATCAATTTAATTGTTTTTTTTATTTCCCCAAATGAGTCAAGAGTAATTAGGAGTAATAAGATTATCGAAAATAGTCCAACATGCCCATGAAGATTCGATTCATTATAGCCGCCAATATCCCAAGAAAAACTCGGACTCATTTTGATTAGAGATATTTTCCAGAGACAATGGTGGCTATAATGGAACCCAATCTTCAGTCGCATGTTGGACTATCTTCAGAAGAGTAGAAGTCTTCAAGTCAAAGGAATAAGTAAATCTGGATTGTCATGAAGGAACATTCTCGACTTCAACGATGAAAAGGGAATCAAAAATCTGTAACTCTCATCTCCCGAGATCAGGGAGATCAGGGCTGCAGATATTTGCATGTCTTCGACTACCAAGGCGAGAAAGTTCATTCAGCGACAATGCATATTTAGTAATTTTTTGAATATTTAGAATTTATGTACGGACTGAGATGCTATATATAGCGAAAATTTTTGTAGTGGATTACGCTAAAACCGCGACAAAAATACAAAATTTGACGCGGTTAAGACGTCGCTTTACTTTGACCGCGACAAAACTGTGTCGTTTCACTTTTCTGTGGCGGTTTTTTTGGCAATAACCGCTACAAATTAATTGAGACAAAGTTCGCGCCAACGCTGGCACCAATTTTGTAGCGCTTATTTCCAAAAAACCACAACAAAGATCGCGCCACAAGCTTCACGCCATTACGGGCCAAGCTGGCGCCAAATTTGTAGCGGTTTTGTTTCGGGTAACCGCTACAAATTTTGCAGCAAACATGCCCGCCTTTTGGCGCCAATGCTTCCGCTACTAATTTGTTGCGATTTAGTCTAAAACTGCTACAAGTGCATGATTTTGTAACGGTTATGTGAAACGGCTACAGATTAACCGACTAATGATGATTTTTTTTTTTTAGTAATTGGATACTATCCAAACACTTCTAGCCTTTACATGCCTACGAGTTTCAAATTATATCAAACAAATGTCAAGGGCACCTTTTCAATAGCAAGATCGTGGAAGAAATATATGTGAAACAAGTTCAAGGTTTTGAGGATCCAATTAAATGAGTTATGTCTACAAGATGAAGAAAGCTTTACATAGATTAAAGTGAGCTCCCAGGCCGTGGTATGAAACACTTAGCAATTTCCTACTTGAAAAAACGGTTTATTAGAGGTAAAGCTGACACTAATCTATTCATCAAGAAAATTAATGACGATATGGTCATTGTTCAAATTTATATAGATGATATCATTTTCAGAGCAAATAATGAGGATCTTTGTCAATAATTTGTTAAGTTTATGAATGGAGAACTCAAAATGTCAATAATGGGAGTATTAAATTTATTCCTCTTACTACAAACTAAACAAATGAGGAATGTGAAGAAGTTTCTGATGGATCAAATCAAGGGTTAAGGTGTAAAAATGTACATGAGCTTTTACTCAAGGCGCATCCAGTACCATACACTTTTTGGAGGTGTAAAAATGCACATGAGCTTGTAAAACCAGAGCAAAAATACCCATGCCGTTAAAAGAAGCTAACCTCTGTTAGTGGGACTCACATTATTTTTAAAAAAATGTTTACAATTTTTAAATTCTTCTACTGCCCTTCACTTTACCCTTTGAACTCTCCACCTTCTATGTCTCCTTCCAGCCTCCCTGTCACCACAATGGAGAGCGTGGGAAGATGAGGCGCAAATCAAATTTCCAAACTTTATCGTCTTGCGATTAGGCTCGCTCGATAATTCCGCCACAAATCAAACCGCACAAGAGTCCTTATCCAAAGCCGGATCATAGAGGCCCAACGACTTATCTGGCACTGCCAACAATACAGATCGAACAACCACCCTCATCTTGGGCAATCACCCAGGGTCGTTGAACTTCCAAACTTGTAGTTTCTCCGATCCCGACGCTCTTTACGGACGCAATCGGCTTCTGAGAAAGTTCTTGACCAAGCATGATGATTTCCTCGTAGCTCAATATCGAGTGACTCTGCCACCGAGTTTATTTGAAGGGCGTACATTGAGCTGAGGGTTGGTAATGGCAGGAAGGGCACAAGAAGAGCGAGTCGAAAGTTGTATAAAGGTAAGGGAGCTGGACATGGTTCGATAAAATCCAAGAAATTCCTTTTATTTATTATTAGGTGATGATTTTATATTCAGGAAAAGAAATTAAAAGCTCTTTGTTCAAACCAAGTAAATATCAATATTATAAAGTGTATTGAACAGACAAGTCAATGAGGTGAATCTGAGAAAGGTTGGGAGTTTGAACGCCTGGGATTATATATGGTTTTGTTTAGTCCAAGAAAAACAGATCTGGATTTGTTGATTGAGAAGCAATAAGGATCCGAATATAGTCCGAGCAAACAGGAATGCTTATTCACAAGGACGGCGAGAGAAAGCTAGGACATCGAGGTTGAACGTAAAAGGCATGATATGAATGGTGCTGGCAGTGAATGACAGTGGTGTGGGTGCAATCGTATTTTCCTCAAGCTCCAAAAACCTAGACTTTCTTTCCCACAACATCGCGGCCACACTCTCTTTCCTAGCCAGAGGTGGTGAAGTGAGAAAGGTACGATGGTGATGCTAGTTGTTCCAAGCCCTCCGCCTTTCTACTTATTATCATTCGCAAGCACTTAGGAGAGTTTGGCTCATGGTTTTTGGAATCTGAGTTTAACACCTTTTATAGTTCACTCGGTTTGTTCCCTGATTGCTATATGGTTTTTGGAATCTGAAGTTTCGATTGGAATGCGGTTTTTGTGACTTTCTTTATGCTTTGCAACTTGCTTAAACTCTATTTTGAATTGGGTTTTGTGACCTTCTTAATGCATCAAGTTTCTTCCTTAACAACAATCTGATCCTACATAACTTGTAGATCTTGAGCCTACCGTCATTGATGAAGTCATTTTGAATTAGGTTTTCAACGCTGTGGGTGGAGGTTGCAGAGGATGAAGGTTGGGAGGGAGTGGGTGTTTTTCTGAGGTGAGGGGCATTTTGGTATTTTCATAATGTACATAACATCTGTTAAGACAATTTAACTGTGATGGTATTTTTGCTCTGGTTTTACAACCTCATGTGCATTTTTGCACGTCCGAAAAGCATATAGTACTTGGTGCACCTTGGGTAAAAGCTCATGTGCATTTTTGCACCTTAACCCATGAAGTCAATGGAGTAGACACTCCTATGAGCTCAATAATGGAGTAGGCAAAATATTTAAATGGATGCTAATAAGAATGGAAAAGATTTTGTTATTCCTAAATATATAGGCATGTTTGGGTCACTATTGTATCTAATAGCAAGCAAATCCGATTTAGAGTAAAATATAGTAACTACCACTTTATTTTGCCTAAATTATAAAAAACTCACTATTTTGAAAACGTATACAAGTTTTACTCAAAATTAAAATGTATATTACACAAACCTTTCTATATATTTGAAATTTCATTTCCATCTGCTTAATCATTAGCTTCCAATTAAGCTTGACTCTTAAAATTTTGTTTTGACTAAATACCCCTATTTAACATAAGAATCATTAAAACATTGTGTTTGTACAAAAGTTTCAAACTAAATTTCAAGGCACTGAACCACCTTAATTTTCTTTAGTCTTCCTTTTCTTTGTTTTTTTTCGCCTCTATACAGACGAGAATAAAAGACAGAAACTAATTGATACAATGAGGAGATTATATTTTCTTCGCAGATGGCTAATGACAAGGACTCTAACATCCAAAAACTTAAATGGGCTTCTCTTTCGAATGCTCCTCCTGGCCGAAGCATAAGCAACTTTATTCTTTCCCTCTTGTGGGTAATCCATAGCATCTTTGCAATTACGGCTCATTGTTCATTTAATATCAAGAACCACTTTGATTTTCTAAATCTTATTTTTAACTTGATGCGAAATATACTAAGTATTAACCATTAACTGATCTCTACAATTAGGTGGTCCTGCATCTCCAACGCCAGGTATGTGTGATAAACAGAAAGGTAATATCTAGTAACTGTCATAGGATGACAGAATACTTGTTTTTGAGGCGGGCCCAAATTATTACAAGTTTGAAATGGTTAAATAAGTAATAAATCATTTAATTCCCATTTCTTATGGTAGGTTGTCGTACACAAAGATTGTCCCAGAGGCATACAATTACTTTAACTCCAAAGAGTGTGAATGATATCCATAAACGTGGAGGAACTATCCTTGGTGGGCACGACGCCACTAAGATAGTGTACATCAGGTCTTTATTTCTTTACATAATTGGAGGAGATGGAACTCAGAAGAGAGCTTTTGAAATTTATGAGGTAATCACAGTTTGAACAATGAGGCTGTTAGCTTTTAGTGTATTAAAAATGTAACTGAGCTTTTTCCTTGTTAAAATTTGTAAAACTGATTGCGGTCGAATGTCAATTTGTTAATGCCAATTCTTTTACCATCAAAGCAGTGGCGGAGCCACATTGGGGCAACTGCCTGCAAGTGCAGACACAAACTTGTGTCTTTTTTTTAAAAAAAATACTTACTTAGGAGTGGAGATATAAATTGTAAATTGGTACTTAGAAAAATTATAAATTGTTTCATACACACACATAATAAGAATATAAATTGGTAAAAATGATTTAAACATGAAGATACTAAATTTTGAATAGAGAAATTTCTTTTTTAAATATGGTAAATTTTGAATATTGATGGATTTAATTTCAATTATTTGGATTTAAATATATTTAAATCAAATTTTTGTTATTTTTTATAATTTAATTATTTATTATACACTATTAATACTTATTTAATAGTGATAATAAACTCTTGCGAGTTTGTGTAAATGAATTATTCCTATTTAATAGTGAAAGTAAATGAATTATTCCGATGATGCTTTGTGGCTTTGTGGGTGTTGAAGACTCGAGGTTCTTCACCAATTTGTGTGCTAATTGATTTAAGGGAATAAACGTGTGCAATTGTCCCTCTGGTGTTCTAGCCTTCGCAGATTCTCATTTTCTTTTATATAAGATGTTCTTTGGAAAAATCACTTGCTTTGTTGGGTTGTGTAGTTTGGAAAAATCTCATTTTTCTAAAATGACTTTTGTTAAGGATAAGTTGCATAATCGGATAAGTGATGATTGATTTAACCCATACATGTTAAGTTATGTTGAACGTGATATGTTTGGTAAGATTGATAATGAAGATATAATGCAATATTTTTTTAGGAATGAAGAATTGAAGAATGCTTTTATAATCGTCCTATTGTAATAGCTTAGTTGAATTTTGATTATTATTTTTCTATCTTAAGTTGAAGTTTCTTTTCTTTTCTTGTTTATATTCTTTTGCTTTTTAATGCATTTAAAAATTCCCTTAAAAAAAATCGGGGTAGCTCGACTCCCCCCACTAATTATGCGACACAAACTTGAAATCCTAGCTCCGCCACTACATCAAAGTATCAATAAAACACATATCCAAATAAAACTTCTTTTCTACCTATCATACATTTTATCGAACATGTTTGCGGGCATGCAAATTTAAGTCATAAAGCATAACCATAATTTACAACTTATTAGCCATACAAAATTGAATATCCAAAATAATTTCACGAGGTTCCTTGATTCAATTTCTTCAGTAAATACAACTTATGATAACAATAAAACAACACTCAAATCCATCTTATTCCTATTGCTACATTAAAAAAATATACTTCAAGTATATCAAGCAACATGTTTAACTTAGAAGGAAAAGGAAAAGAAAATCGTATTATGGTTCTAAATTATCAATATATATATATATATATATACAGAGGTGGATGCAGGTACTGAACAAGAGGGGGTACGTGCCCCCCGAAATTTCCATTTTTTTTTTAAAAAAAAAATTTAAATTTTTTAAATTTAAATTTTTTTTTTTAAAAAAAAGCCCTTCTATCATGTGATACCCTGGTGGCCATAATATCATGTGGGAGTGGGAAAATATTCAGATCGACTACTTAAATTTTTGTTACTTCATAATAAGTGTCTCAACTTTATTTATCAATATGCTATGCTTTTAGCTCTTATGTAAAGAATACATGTGTAGTAAAACTGATTGTTCTGTTTCCTTGTCCCTAGAGGATGTAATTCCTAAATTACTCTTGATAACCACTTGAATTGTTACTAATTCACTGCACTTGGAGACACTTGATGAGTTGATATTTTTTATTAGATATTATAGTTGTCATCAACGTTGTGCAAGCTATTTCATATCGAATTTTCATAGCGTCTACTGTGTGTGATTACCCTTTTATTAAATGATACTTTTCTTAAGGACTTTAAAATTTTATCATTCCAATTATGCTGCTTGGGGTTTGATTTATATCTCATTTTGAAAAAGATATATTTGATAATATTGATAATGAGGCAATTATGATGGAATTTCAAAAAATAAGGCTTAAAAGGATGACATTGTAATTGTTTTTTTTGTAATATACTTTTGTTATTAAAATATATCGTATTCAGCCTTGCTATTTTTAACAGTACTTAGTCTTGCTTTTCCCTTTATATTGTTTAATTTTTTAATGCATTTAAAGATTTACTCGTGAAAAAAAAAAAAAATCGGCCGGCATCCCCTCCAATGGTGCCCCGCTCCCATAAATTCCTGAATCCGCCCCTGTATATATATATATATATATATAACTCATCCCATCAAGCCATCCGAAAACGGCTTATGTACGGCTGCTCTCACAAATTACTTTTCATAAGCCAATTACAAGTTATCGAATTTCATAAAAACATAAAAACAAAAAAAAAAAATTCCGTAGAAAGCATATAATTTAAATCTAAATAAATACAATATATAAAAAAATTTAAAAAAATATGCTCATACCTCTAATAGAGGTATGAGCACATAATTAGGCACATAAGAATGGGCATGGAATGTGCACCCGGGTTTGACGTGACATAAATAAACTTTTTGCTCCATTTCCATTTATCTTCCTCGACATCTTCTCTCACCATAATGCCTCCTCCTTTGTCCTCTCTTCCGAATGAATGGCCAGCAAGGAGACCGTCTTGACCAGAGGGAGAGCGAGACCAGGAAGGAGAGAGGAGATGCCGGGGGACGAGCTAGGAGAGCGAGACACTGTTGTTTGTAAGTAGAGGGAGAGAAGAGAACGTGATAGCAGAGGCGGCTTCTTTCAGTTCGCCGCTCCACCTCCAACCGAGCTCATGCCACTCACCACTTCCGGCTTTGCTATAGAGCATCTAAATCGGAGAAGGTACCAATTCTTGCTCAACTAAAACGAGAACTATTGAGACTATTGGCGACAAAAATGGACCAAGCACCGAGCGTGATGCTACGGAAAGTGGGACGAGGGTTCCGGAATTTGATTCCGAGGCTGAGGATCTTGGAGGAAATGGCCAAGCTTTCTCAACGGATGACGTATCAGGAGCATCCATTGCTGCCTTCTGATTTACAGAAAATAACAATCAATTTCGAGTCATCTTTAAACATTTACCATGTACTATGAAATCCAGATGATAGATTCCTTTTGAACTATTCAGTTGTGTTTCTGTCTTCTTTTGATTCTTTCCTCCATCAAAAAAGAATGAAGAGAAACCTGGGGGGCCAGGAGTTTGATTTTAAAGCTATAATATAGGCCCTGATGCTTGCTTTTCTTCTGACGCTGTGATCCATAGATCGAACATATTGTTGCCTACAGTATACAGCCCTTGCAAAGCATGGGCGTATTGGTATGGTTGAGCAATTTTTTCCCCACTCCGGAAGACATGCTACTGGAGATGAATTTTTCTTGGTTCGCATCTCTGCTCTATTTATTTTCCTGACTTGATATTAGTATGGCAATAGTATTTTAAGCCGTTCATTGTTTTATGCCTTTGTCTGTGTCTTGTGTTGCTGTTCATTACAAAGCAACGGCTTCAGCAACCAACTGTTTACTTTTCCTTTGGCTTCGTGCAATTTTGCTTCTAGTAGTGTGCAAGTTAGTCAAGGTACAAGGGTTTCTATGCTTGGTGTTTGTTTGTTCATTCATGCTTGATGTTTCTTCAAAACCAGGTGCGTCACTGAGAGACACATCAAATTTTAAAGATGTATAGATAATCTTAAAAGATTTTCTAACACGTCATAAAATTATGAATGCACATTACATGCCCAATAGTTATATGCTTCTTATGTACTCATACCTCTATTAGAGGTATGTGCATATTTTTTTTAATCTTTTTTTATTTTTTTATATATTGTATTTATTTAGATTTAAATTATATGTTGCTTTAAAATGTTTTTTGCACCCAAGATCTCAAATTAATTAGTTTCCAAAGGATTGACAGATATTTCTGAATGTAGGACTGGAAGCTAATTAATTTGAGATAATGGGTGCAAAAAACATTTCAGAAAGCAACATATAATTTAAATCTAAATAAATACAATATATAAAAAAATAAATAAAAATATGCTCATACCTCTAATAGAGGTATGAGCACATAAGAAGCATATAACCATTAGGCATGTAATGTGCACCCATTTGGTAGTCTTATTGAAACTTGCTGGTTGTCTTGATCTTATTATTTTCATTTTTTTTTTTTTGGGAAATTTTGTAGAGAATCACAGAGAGACGGCATCAAGTAGTGATAACTGATAGAATGTGTGGGCAAGACTTTTATCGTCCACAAATCAGCCCACTTTTTGGAGTGCCAAGGATGTGATTAGACAACTAATATTTTAATTTACCTAAATTAGTTAAGTGGCTTTTATAGGTACTTGATATAGTCTTTTACAAATCTCAAGGAGGTGAATGAAGATGGGACCCGGTTTTGGTTCCTATCCTTTGATAGGCACCAAGAGCTTGGAGCATCTGGACCGTCTGCATGCGATCCGACGGTCCATTTTATTTTTTTTAATTGCTACTTTTTGAATAAAAAAATTGTTTTTTTAAAAAGTGTTAGTTGAAAGATTATTTTTATTTTAGATTCTGTACCCATTAAAATAATTTTTTTTGAAAAAATAGAAAGTACAAAAAAAATAAGATCTAGACCGTCCAGATCAGATCTGAACGGCCCAGAAGGGAGGAGCTCTCCCTGCCTATCCATAGATAGGCAGGGAATCCAGTTCCAATGAAGATGGAATGAAGACTTGTTGATTGATTCATCAGCACATTCATCATGCTTTCAAATGACGCTTTCTTGATCAAGTGAATCTCCAATCTTGACGTCCGTCTCTGTCTCCGGTTCTGGTCTCTCTTGAAAACGTGTGTTATTGACTTGGATATTCTACTGGTGATAAATAATAGTCAATCATGTACAATGTACTAAGTTATTGTTAGAGATAAGGTGGCGATAAGGTTGCAAGGCTGGAAACAAAACTTATTGACTTTCTCAGGAAGGGAAGTGCTAATCAAGCTAGTTGCAAATTCAATTCCAGTTTACCTCATGACTTGCTTTCTCTTCCCTAATAAAATATTTAAATGCAGAACATTTAAAACAGAAATTTCTATTCAGTTCACTCATTACAAATATGATCTTCAAACTATATAAGGTGATGGACTGGACTGAAAATATGATATTTTACAAAACTTAAGGAGTTGAATGAAGATACAATGAAGACTTGTTGTTTGAATCATAAGTACATATTATTATTATTATCATTATCATTATTGTTATTATAATTATTTATGACACTTTCTTCATCAATAAAGAAAATGATTTATAAGGTGGAGTCATTAATCATGATGGGAAATATGTTTTAGTTATTTCGGCATATCATTTTCATTTTAAAATATATTTTAGTCTAGAATGAAAAAAAGTTAATGGGTTGAATCGTCAAGACTCAAGAACAAAGCAAACCGAAAAGAAACGAGCAAACATCATTAACTCTGACTTAACATTGTGAGTTGTGACCTTGCAGAAAAGAAACTCTCAAGTTTATTGCATCTTGGTGTCAAAAAAATAAAATAAAACAAACAAATTAATTGCATCTAATTCACATCCTGTCACCCCCATAGTTGTTTTACTCTGTTTTTCTCCTTCTTTTTCTGCTCTTTATTTACTGGTTTAATTTTTCAAACTATCTTGTGGCGTTCAAACTCCAAATGAAAACCACTATATGTAATTTGTTCACCAAAGTTTGTTTTCCCGTATCCCTTCTACTCTGTTTTCCTGCCCTCACTCTCGTTGATTCAAATCACCAATAAGTCCTGATGTGGTTCTGCTTTAATTCTGGCACAGAAGAATGACAATGAGTTGTAAATATACCAACAAAATTTAGGGCTAGTTTATATTTTTAATAAAAAATTGATTTTAGTTGTGTTAGTAAGGACGAGTTCATGGAAACTCTGATATATAATTTACTCTGTTTTCATACCCAAAGTGGTTGTGCTTCAATGCAGGCATACAAGAATACCAAAAGGTGAGATAAATACATCAAACATAATTTGAGATCGTTTTTCAATTAAAAAATAATTAATTTTAGTTGGCAGAATTAGAGTAAAGTTTGAGCAAAATAATGTAAATAAGCTTTAAATTGTCCAAGTTGTGACATATGAGCTATAAATAGTTAAGATCCCCCCCCCCCCCCCCCCCCCCAAAAAAAAAAAAAAAAAAAAAAAAAAAAACACATAAGTATAAAAGCTCCTTTTACATTGGTTATTTAATTTTATCTTATTTACATTAGTCAGTTATATTTAACTGATTTTCTACATTTGGTTGTGTAGAATCTTTTCTTGTGTCCTTGTCACAGACTTGAATGATTTTTCCAACACACATGACTATATCTTTCGCAATTACAAACAACATTAAAACAAACTTTTCCCACGAAACCATTGTCAATGAACTCAGCATATCTTATGCCATTACATCAATAATATTATATAAAACATCACTTCAAACCAACACTCACATTATCATGTTTAGAAAAGCACGCTTAAAATGTCACCCACACTAATATGCATTTACCGCCAGTCGATGCCACCGCCGTCGTCGCCGCTGTCACTGTCGTCGTCGTCACTGCATCCGCCGTTGTCATCTTCGTCAGCGTCGTCTTCGTCGCAATCTTCGTCACCGCCGCCGCCGCTGTTGTCATCGCTGTTGTCGTCCTCCTCGTCCACCTCCTTCTTGTAAAAAAGCAGCATGTCCATTAACTCAATGAAATAGTCTGACCACATGTTCCGAATGAAGTTGATGTCTTCTTGGGTATAGCATTCTCGATTCTTGAAATGCTGCAAGTTTGAAACACATCATAGGCAATAATAATAACTCATAAACGACAATTACTGTGAGAAAACTAGAATTGTAAACATATAATTACCGTGTCTAATGAGTGAACTTGGTTAAGATTAATGATGTCATACATATATCCCATGACGTAATATCCACATTCTTTATCTTCAAGTTGACGACGGTACTAAAAATCAAGAAATGAGAGTAACCCAAATTTAAAAGAGCAAGAATGAGAAACAATAACAATTTATACATTAATGTTTGAAATTGCTTACTTACATTAGGGTGTAACCATTTGGTTTTCTTTTCTCCAATGATATGATACGTCTCAAGAGCTCTATTATTAAATACATGTAAGAAACTAGATAATTGATTAATAACACCACTAACCAACACTTTACCAAAAAAATATACTTACTCGGTGAATATTTTCTCAATATCATTGCTTCGTTCTCTTCCCAGTGAATCAAACCAATAAATGATATTCGACTCTGGGCAAATAGCACATAAAGTCCAATGGTTCCTACGGACAATGTGTCACTTAATGATTATAATATCAGAATAATTATTCACATTTGAACATTGAACAAGCTTATTACCTTTCACGAATAGGTGCAAGCCAACATTTCTTATTGCTTTCCTTGATAGTACTTCCAATGTAAGATATTCTATCTTCTCGCGCATTGCCTACGCTTTGAACAGCATTTGGACACAGAAATCCAAATCTATCATCAATTTCTCTATTGCGGCAAAGCTTGTTGGCAAACCTATCAAATTGCATGCCATGGTTAGAGTTGTAAGCGAGAGCTAAATGCATAGATATGTTAGGTCTAGAAATAAAAATAAAGTTACGCACTTAACAAAGAGTTGGATAATGGTTATGCAAAGCTCTTGCATGCGTAGGAATTCCATGACATCTTGCTTGGTAATAAGGAAAACATATTCCAGTTTAGAACCCACAATCCCACGTTTCATATGAATTGAGATAGGAAAGGTATGTCTCCTACACTCTACAAATAGTCGTCTTAATCCGTCAATGTCCAGAACAGCACGTGAGTGTGTATGTTGCCGCTCACTTTGGGATGGAAAGAAAGGGTTACTTGTAGTAGTTGTGTCACCTTCTATAGTACACCCTAAGCAAAATGCAATATAATATTAAATTACATTAGGTTAGATTAAAAAAGAATGGGGATATATAACACTATACCTTGGTCATTAGTCAAGAGATCTGAACATTGAAAAGGATCAGTGAATCGGATATTTTCCATATTGGTTCTCTCATCTCTGACTACATAGATTCCGCTCCCTTTTACTACAGCACCTGTGAATTCTAGTGAATGGAAACAAATCTTTACATGTTTCCACTTACCTCTTTCACATTGTTTATTGATTTCGCGTTCATTAATATAATCCACAATTATATGATCCTCATCATATCCCGGGTTATACATTTCCCGAGAAATACATATCTCTTCATCTATGACCACCTCCATTTCGACGTCTGTACCAGACACTTTTGCTTCACAAATAGCACAAATAATAAGATAAGTTGGGACACATTGGTCAAGAATCCAAAAAGAAATTGATGGCCCTTTGCTACAGTGATTGAACCATTCTGGGATGCTTCCTCCTGGCACACAAAAATGTAAGGGTTCTTCCTTAAATAGATGTTGACGGTTGATCAGTACTACAGATGCAAGAAATTCCTGTGAATCAAAAGAAATATTGATTAACAAAACAAATGAAGTCATATATACTCAATAAATGTGATCAATGTAAGAAAGCCAGAGAGTGAAATCGACCTTACTCAATAATAACTTTTTCGACTCTAAACTCAACGATGTGCAATTTGCAGCACTCAATTCCATTACGCTAGGTGGGACCTTTTCCACTTCTATTAGATTCTTGCAGTCATCTAGCAGAAGTTCTTCCAATAATAGGCAATCTTCTATGCATGCAGGCAAAATTGTGAAATCACTACCCCTCAAGTTCAAAACACCAACATTGGAGAATGCGACAAGATAAATCCGAAGGTTCTCATTGGATATATTACAGTGTCTGAGCTCAAGGGACCTCATGTTTGGACATATTATTGACTCCACTTCCATAATAAGCTCCTCTGTGTATCCTCCAATGGTTATTGATTCAAGTTCTGGCAACAAAAAAGTGCTACTTGGTAGCTTCATTGACTTGACTCCAGAGCTTGCTTCAATTACTAGACAATTAAGTTTAGTAAGATTTTCAACTGATGGAGGCAACTGATCTATACCAGTTCCCTCTATTGACAACTCATCTATTTTCATTTCCCTTGTTACTATTTCAGGAAAGAAATTCAGATTCCTGCAATACCTAAGTTCCAAACGAACAAGAGAGGGTGTATCCAATTCACTTGGAAAAGTCCTAAGCTGGGTACATTCGTTTACACCCAAGGTTTCAAGTTTTGGTAACTGTCCAACTGAATTATCAATCTCAATCAGATTTGTGCAAAAATCAAGATTTAACTCCTTTAAACTTAGAAGGCCAGATAAATTAGGTATCTTCTCAATATATTTGCACCTTGAAAATTTCAAAACACTCATATTTACGTTCATCAATATCATCTGCAATAACCAAAACTACATAAGAAGTCTAATTAATTAAACAAATGATCAAAAT
The DNA here is from genome assembly GCA_019022655.1 of Acacia acuminata. Classification (NCBI taxonomy): domain Eukaryota; kingdom Viridiplantae; phylum Streptophyta; class Magnoliopsida; order Fabales; family Fabaceae; genus Acacia; species Acacia acuminata. Next base: position 415,327 of record JAFJYI010000364.1, on the reverse strand, counting down.
AAAAGCTAGAAAGCCAGAAAAAAAAAAAAAAAAAAAAAAAAGGACACAAGATTTGGGGTGCTTGCCTTACTAACTGCTTCCATTGAACTGAAATTACTACCATTCACATCAAATTCAATAAGATCCTTTGGACAAAAACCATCGTGGCAAACTTGATGAAGGATATCCTCTCCATCTCAATACTGCTAAACTATTAGGGAAGTGTTTGGGACCTTGTGAAAATTTTGCTTTCTCAAGAATAAGAATTTTGAGATTCTTCATATTCTTGAAGGCTTCCCCATCCCAATCAATTTCTTTGGGTTCAATCTTTCAACTTGAATTATGATAATAACTTCACTTGTTCCCTTTTAAACCAAAATTAAGGAAAATAACAAAACATTAGCAATTTGATATATGTATAATAGTAAATAGAAAAAAAAAAAAATTTAAAATATCCAAACCACACTGATACGTTAAAGGTTTTCATGCTATAGTTGTATGAATAATAAATAATGATAAACATATTGTAAAACAAAACGATGAATATTTTCCTAATCAAAATGAAAACCACGCGACTAAAAGCACGTAGCAAATTAAACAATTCAAATAGATCAAGCCAAGCAATATTACTGAAGTCTTTATTTTTTTTTTATAAAAAGAATAATTTCTTGTGTATATACTAATCAATGAATTCAATTATATGCATTCAGTACTTTAGGCCAAAAGCATTGGTTGATAAGCTTTGGTAACATTTCGAAAATAAATGAAATATCAATAATAAGTATGTCCCACAACTATATCAAATAACTATCACAATTATCAAACAAAAACATAACAACCTGTGACAAATCTAGAATGTAGAAGGGGCCACATTGCAAACAAAATATGGGGTGAGGGTTAAAATCTATTTTGTGAACTTCTAAGTTCTAATGAACAAAGAGTTGATTTTGAACAAAAGGTATTTCGTTGAAACCTTTTGATACTCTTAAAGGCTTCTCAATTCCTTTTATTTTAGAAAAAACTTGGGTATTTAAATTTTAAATACATTGATAGTTTTGATTGAAAAAGGGTAATCATGATTGAGAAACAATGTTACCGAACGAGCAAACAAATTCTAATCAAAGCTCATGCATAGCTATATGTCATTTCATATCTTTATTTATATATTATTATTTTGGTTTCTCAAATTTAGAACAATTTGGCATATTTTAAATCAACATTTTAGGAACAATTTTTCCTTTCGCCTAATGATTTTGTTTTTTGTTTTTTGGTTTTTTTTATTTTTTTTTTGGTTTTTTTTTTTTTAGTGAAAATTCCTTATTCAAAATTAAAACCACGCAATATTAAATACAACAAATCAAACTTTAAGAAATCAATCAAGTCAAGCTTTGGGTTGATCTTATTAAGGCTACTTTCATCCGACCTGTCTTGTTTTGAATTTTAAGCATTATCTTTCTATAAAATAACCAAATAAATATGCATCTCATCAATTGTAATAACACCAAGAAATTATGTAGAATAAAATAAAATTACAAGGCAAACAAGAAAAAGTAGATAATTCCAGTTAGCGTTAGACTTACTTCACTTTGTGTCAAAACATGACGAATATCTTTACTTGACCATAACCTACTGCGTTGTCCAGGATCTTTTTGTGATTCTCGACGAACAATCTCCCTTCCCATATCTTGTACTAGATCATGCATTTTGATACAACCAAGAAAATCAATATTTATGAGGCATTTTTCTACCAACACTCCAACATGATAATCTGTTGGATCAAAATCATGTGCAATTCCCACCATTTTTTTGACATATTCCAATTCACAACCATTGTAGAAGCAAGCAATATCAAGAAAAGCTTCTTTTTCAGGCTGTTGCAAGCCATCATAGCTTACTTGTAGTATCTGTTGAATGGTTGCATGAGGGGTTCTTTTACGTGCATTTAACATAGATTCCCATTCTATTACATTCTTATCATACAAGTCAGAGCCTAGTAATTCAAGGGCTAAGGGAAGACCTCTAGCATAACGTATCACACGCTCCACAGCATCCTTGTATCTTGGATCATAATCAACTTGCTTCTTTCGAAAGGCCATCCAAATTAACAAATCAAGAGATTCTTCATAATTTAATGCCTCCACCTCATATCTTCTTTCAACCCCATGCAAATTAAGTAAATGTAAATCCGTTGTTGTTATAATGATCCTGCTCCCAGAGCCAAACCATTCGCATGTCTCAGCTAACTTTTGCAATTGATCTTGTTTATCTACATTATCAAGAATCAAAAGAGTTTTCTTGCCTTTGAGTACTCGTTTTATGAGTTCAACTCCTTCATCAACGTCTTTAAGTACTTTCTCCTGACCTAAAATTTTTGAAAGCATTTTGGCTTGTTGTTTTTGTAGGCCATGTTTTTCAGATTCTCCTTTGATATCATCGAGCAAGCACAAATAATCAAAATGATCAGCAATTGCATTATACACAGCACGTGCTACTGTTGTTTTCCCCATTCCTCGGGTTCCATAAATTCCTATCATGAAGACCTTATCATTTGACTCAAGTTGCAATAGATGGTTTATTTTTTCAATGCGAGAAGTTAGACCAACTGGATATTTGGCAACATTGACGGGGTTCCTTTCTTTGATCATCCTAACGATGTGGCTCACAATCTCCTTGATGACATCACATTCATTATCTTTCCTGGGAAAGCAAATAGAAATTTCACTCAATTCTAATTAAATCCATGGGATTCATGTTCATAAGGATGCATGGTAATTGAAATGAAGTTCTTCTAGCCTAACTAACCAGCAAGGAAAAACATTAATTAGAAGGGGAAAAAAGTAAAAGTTGTAAATAACCTTGTATCACATGATGACCCCTTAAGATTAGCTACTTCACGGAGTGCGTGCTTCCAGCTTTTTATCTTTTCTTCATCAGCCTTTGAGTTTTTTTCATGTGTAAGTAGTGCTTGTTCATATTTCCCTCTTTGATGTCTTACTACAGAAGGATCCACATTATAAAAAATTGGCCAAACCAGTCGACCGTTTCCACGGATACATTGATAGATTTGGACTAGTTCGTCCAAGCAAAACGTTGAGGAAGCATACTCCTCAGAAAATACTGTAATAGCCATTCTAGATTCTTGGATTGCTTTGGGAAGCGTTAGTGTAATTTCTTCCCCTATATTTATTTCCTCATCATCAAAGAAAGTGAAAATTCCCATTTTATTGAGAGCATTATACAAATGTCTTGTGAAACCATGACGAGTATCTTCACCTCTAAAATTGAGGAATACATCGTAAGTCCAATGAGATGTTTTTGCTTGCCGAGCGCTCATAATTGCTTGCACTGGAAGATAAAAATGAAGATATCAGAGTAAATTTACAGTAAAAAATTATTGTGTGATGACAACTCACACATAGAATAAAAATTAGTTTATTCGCTCGTATAACATTGCACGTAGTATTCCTATGAAAAAGTCTCAGTCTAATTATTGTTTAGTAAAAAGAAAAACGCAATTTCGTTCCATCAGCTTTTGAAATCCATAATTGTTTTTGTTAAGAGTCAAAAAAAAAAAGATAACAGTTAACAACATTGTTGTTACAGTTTGAGGGAATTCTAATTTTAGTTCCTATAATTTTTAATCATGATTTTAGTCCGTACAATTTTATAAGAATCTTTAAGTATAGTATCCACAACTATGAATCGAAATCAAAGCTTGTGGTGTGCAATGGAAACCCAATGTACTCCCTCTGTCCCTATATAAGGTCTTTTTAACAGAATTGTGGTGTTCAATAGAACAATTATTAAAATTAGTTAAAACAATAAATAGGTAGTAAATGTACTTTTTTCCTCAAAGATTCCCTTATCTATGAATGAATGAGTAAGAAAGAAAGAGTAATTTTTTTTTAAAAAAAAAAAAAAAAAAAGGATGAAAGAGAACGTATGATGGAAAGATTAAGAGAGGGAATGTAAGACTAGATCAACATTTTAATTAAAATTAATTGAGGATAAAACAAGTAAAAATGTATTTATTAGTCAAACAAACTAGGACAAGCCTATCAAAAAAATGGGACCGAGGAAGGAAGGAAGTATTAGCAAGGTGAGGCAGCCATAGTTTTTCTTTATTCCCAATGATCCGCTAAACAATCATCGAATAAGAAAGCCTGAGGCTTAAGTATCTTGTAAAAATTGGTGCAGGTGAGTATTTTCTTTATTCACAAGACCAGAAATTACAAACAACCACGCACTTTACAAAGAAGAACGACTTGACTCTCTTACATATATACTCCCTCCCGTCCTAATTATAGGACATATTTAACTGATTTTGGAGAGATTAAGGAAAGAAGTTATGTTAGTTAATTTTACTTATCTTCATAAAATGCCCTTATATAAATTTAAAAGGACAAAAGTAAAAGTGAATCAATAGCTCCTACCACATACCTCTCCAACCTAGAATTTTTCTTTCCACGCGTTATCTAATTGAAATAATGATCTTGCTATATATACATATATGTCTGTATATATATGTATACATATAGATACACACACATGTATGTGTGCGCGCGCATATATCTACACACATATATATGTACACACACTCAAATATATTTGTATATGTGTGTGTGTTTATATATGCACACACACACACACATATATACATATATGGACACACAAAACATATATGTGTGTAGACACACACATATAAACACACACACACACACACACACACACACACACACACACAGAGATATCATATATGTACACATACAAGTGTGTGTGTCTGTATATATTTGTGTGTAAACAAACACATATAATATACATAGATACACACACAAACATATATAAATACACACACAGAGAGAGATATATTGGTGTGTGTGTATGCGTGCGTGTGTGTATATATGTAAACACACATCTATTTGTGTGTAAACACACACTTATATATACATACATACATATATACACAGACACACACATATATACATAGATACATATGTACACACACACACACGTGTGTGTGCTTATATATATTTGTGTGTAGACGCACACATATATACATACATATAGATACACACACGCGCATATATATATATATACATATATATCTAAAAGTTTAATTGATTGAAAAAGTTTATGCACCCATATATATATATATATACATACTAAAAACTAAATATACTTAAGAGAATAAAATAGGGGTATTTTAGGAAAAAATTAATAAAAATTAGAATGTTGTCTTATAATTAGGACCAAAACCAACTCCTAAATGTTGTCCTATAATTAGGATCGGAGGGAGTATATTGGACGGCTATTTTGAGTATACTCAGCCGAAATGAAATCCCCAACAATTTTGGAGCTAAGCTGTGCAAGAAATCGTCCAAATAGCACAAGAATGGATCAATATCAGATCTGGGTTTATACTATCCTAATCTCCCAATTCTTTATGAGCATTTGAATCCAATTCCTAAGTGAGAGAAATTACAGATCTAGCCCGTGTCAGAGTAAAAAGGACAAGAACATGAAAAGGACAGAGAAATTACCAGATCGGAGGCTGAGAGTGATGGACCATGAAATTGTTAGAAAAGCTCAGCTTCCTTGGATGAGAGTTGCAGAGGAGAGTTTTCCGCGTCAATAAACTCATTGCCTATACATAACTAGCTAGTCTTAGCCCTTGAGCGCCCATTAAACATGTTAAGGCAAGTAGTTCAAGTATTATACAGAGCCCCAGTTGAAGTCTAGCCGAGAAAGCAACGTTAACCCTTTAGCCTATATGGAACTTATTGTGTCAAGTTTCTTCCATAAGCAAACTTAAATCTTCCAAAGCATATATAGTTGATTCCTTAACGCGTTAATAAAATTAACAACCATTTAAAACTATTATATTATGGTGTCTGGGCAATAAAATATTACGTTGTCTAAATTCTAGTATTTGATATAGAGGAAACTGAGACAGTATTTTACTGTTTCAACCTTGCGTGCAACTTACTTCATATTGAGAATCGATGGCCATTTGGCCTTGGTCACATTTTAAAAAATGCAGCCAAAAATAAATGCAAGTGGCAGGAAAGGGACGGAAAATAGAAAATGTGATGGTTGGCGAGGACAGAGTCGACGTGACCCAGTTTAAACAATGTACCACTCTGGTCCTATTTATAAGTTCATTTTGACCAAAAAATTTGGTCCTTCTTATAAGTCCATTTTGACTGAATAAATGAGATTGTGACAATTTTGCCCATAGTAATGATGATGAGAGAGATTGACTAACCATGTTGGAAAGAGAAAAAAGATGAGAAAGATTTGACAATAAATTTTAAAAGGTACCCATTCATAAATGAGGGTAAAGTTGGAAATTTGTTCCATATTCATTGAAATACTTACCTCTTCTTGGTATGTGAGATTTGGTTAAACTGACTTATAAATAAGGCTGAGTGGTATTATGATAAAAGTATAATCGGCATCAACTAGCATCTGGAAGAGTTAAATAATGTAGTTATCATATATTAACATCCAAGCGCCACAACACCCCCCCCCCCCCCCCCCCCCCCCCCCCCCCCCCCCAAAAAAAAAAAACCAAAGACAGAAAAAATAAGATATGCTTCCCCTGGAACCCAACATCCTCAGATGGGATCATAATATATTATATAAAGACACAATGATTACTATTTCTTACCAACAACTAATTGACTCACCGACAAGTCTGTTATGGGATCATATATAATACTCTCTCTGGTCCTAATTATAAGAGCTATTTACCAGAATTTAGAGAGATTAAGGAGGGAAGTTAAATTAGTTAATTATATTTATTTTCCAAAAATAACCCTAATTAAAATTGAAAATTACATCAAGGGGGGGAATGAGCTGAATCGGTGACCCTCTGCATAGACAGTGTGTGTGGGTCGATGGATTAAGGAGGGAATATTTTTATTTTTCTTTATTTTATTTTGCCATTTGGGTGGTGATGAGCCATCATGGGACCATACCAACTTCGTGGAATTCCAGTTCCACATACATATATTTCAACCGCAACCTGGTGTGGGAGTTTTGTATTTTTTTTAAAAATTTATAGGCAAGTTTGATAATTATAAAAATGAAAACTTGGACACATATCTGAAGATAAGTCTATGTTTCTCAACTAATTGAAGCTTCAAAATCCAAACCTGTAGCCTTATTATTCATAATTCGTTGACAGGTACATTAATGGGAATGACAATTCTTTTGCCGTCTGTCTCATTTTTTTATTGTTGGAAAAAAGATAATAAAATTAATGTTTTATTAGGATATTTTACGGGGAAAAATTATTCACTTTAGACTGATAGTTACAAAAAAATGTTTTTAAAGAAATATTAAAATTATTTTATTAAAAAAAAATAGAATCTCTCATTTGATAGAATATAAAGCGTGTTGTTAAATTAATTATTATGGAAGAAGTATTAGTAGAGGTGATATGAGAAAAAGATGACAAAAATTGCTCAAAATTATTTTATAAGAAAAAAGTATAATTGAGGTGTATATAACATTAATGAGTTGCAAATATTATTTACTTTATAAAATATATAGGTGTATTATTAAATTATTATTGTCTTTAATCATTATTGAGAAAGTATAAATAGGGGTATTATAGGAAAAAATTGACAAAAGTTAAAACTTGCTCTTATAATTAGGACCAAAACCAACTCCAAAAAGTCTTTTTATAATTAAGACCTGGGAGGGAGTATCTTATATAAAGACACAATGATTACTATTTCATACCCACAACTAAGAACCCGTTTGTTACAAAGAAAGTAGGGGGGGAAAGGGAAGATCTCAATCTTCACACGGATTTGGGGTGTTTGGTACAAAGAAAGTCAACAAGATCTTCCAAAGTGAGGTCCAATCTTCCCTTATTTTGAGGGAAGATGCTTTCCATCCGAAAATGGAAGGAAAGCTATAATCTTCCTGGAAAGTGTCTTTTTGACAGATTTACCCCTGAAATTCAAATTTGGCGGGAAGTTCGAACTTGACGAAAAAGTTCAAATATTTGGCGGGAAGTTTGAATTTGGCGATTTTTTTTTTCACGAGTTCAAACTTAACAAGAATATATTTTAAAAATATATATTTTAGCAAAAAAAATATTTTTATTTTTTATTTTGAATTAATTTCTTTTGAGGGTAAAATAGACATTTCCTAATTCCTTACCAACTACCACCTCTTCATTTTCTTCCTACCAAACAACTCAAATCATCTTCCCTCATCTTTCAAATCTTCCTTTTCTTTCTTTTCCATTCCTTTCCTTTCCTTTCCTCCTCCAAACTTTCTTTATAACAAACGAGGCCTAAAGGTCTTCCAAATTGACCCACCGACAAGTCTGTTATGGGATCATAATATCTTATATAAAGACACAATGATTACTATTTCTTACCTACAACTAAAAGTCTTCCAAATTGACTCACCGACAAGTCTGTTGAGAATAAAGTAAAACGCAGAACATTTTTAAAAATAAATTTCTATTGGTTGTGGCATATTGGGAAAATCCATATGGGGCCCTTTTTAGAGAAAAAATCCCAAAAATGACCCCAAGATTCTGAAAATTTCAAAAAGGCTCAAGGGCCTTTTCTGGTATAAATTCATTAAAATTTAACAACTAAATCAGCCACATTAATAACAAAATCAATACCGTTAACAACTAAATCGGTCGCATTAACAACAATATTTTAACAATTAAATCAGTCATATTAACAACAATTCAGCCTCTGTTAACAACTATATCAAATTTCATTAACACCATATAGATTACTGAAAATTTCAAAAAAGGCTCTTGGCCTTTTTGGATTTTCGAATCTTGAAAACTCCAAAAGGGACCCTTAAATGCATTTTCCCTTCTTTTTATCCTCGATAAAAGACGCGGCTTTCCTCCATGTCCCATGTTCTCTGCTGCCGTCTTTTTATATAGTCTAAAATACCCATTATTCACTTCTTTAAAAAAAAAAAAAAAAATCATCCTGAAATAGGGGTATTATTTTAATATCAATCAGTGAAATATTTTTTAAAAATTCTAACATATTTTTGTAATAAAGTATTTTTTAGTACCAGTCACTATCCGAAATATTTTTTCAATACCAATCAAGATCCGCAAGTATTATCTTTTTAGTACCAAGACACTAAAATATTTTTTCAAGATCCTAAAATAGCTTAAAAAATATTAAAATCTTAAAAAAATATTTCAGGGTACTAAGTGATACTAAAAACTACTTTAGGATGTTAAATGCTATTTTTTTTTTAAAAAAAGTGAACAATGTGTATTTTGCACCAAAACACGGCAGTTTAATAGAAAAGAACGGCAGCAGAAATAAGGGAAAAAGTGGAAAGTCGCGTGGTTGATAAAACTTGGAGGCATATTTAATATGGAGGAAACTGGGACAGTATTTTACTGTTTCAACCTTAAGTGCAGCTAAGTTTATATTGAGAACTGATGACCATTTGGCCTTGGTCACATTTAAAAAAAAAATGTAGCCAAAAAATAAATGCAAGGGAAATATTCTCGTTCTCACGCTTCCCATAGAAGTAATTGACAGAATTCATCTTCATCCCAGAATTCAAAGGCTGTGGTGGTGGGTGAGGTCTTCGAAATTCCGAAGATGAGGATTGGATACCGGAATGAGGACTCGGTGATGGATCCGGGTCCGAGGGGTGCGTTTGGTGGTGAGGGATTGTGTCATGGGAGGTGATCAGAGAGATGTGGGATCAAAGGGTTGGTCATCGGAATAATCTTCGCCGTCGGCTTCAAAGCCTTCAAAATGCGAGTCGGCAAGAACGAAAGAGCAGCAAGAGAAGGGGTTGAAGAAGAGAGATATGAGGACGAGGAGAGAAAAATGATTCTCATTTTGTGCTCTGGAATAGAGAAGCAGAAATTTTCTGCTTCTTTTTTTTTATTCCCCAGCGCACACAAAAAAAAAAAAAAATTGGATTTACCAAACACAATCCTATCCATTTTTGTTCCTGGGAGCAGAATTTAAAAAAACTAAAAAAAAAAAAAAAAAAAAAACTCATTCCGGTAGGTGTCCAATAATTAGGTGTCGCTTATGTGCTCATACCTTTATTAGAGGGATAAACATTTTTTTTTTATATATTGTATTTATTTAGATTTAAATTATATACTACTTTCTGAAATGTTTATCCAAAGATCTTAAATTAATTAGTTTCTAGTCTACTGGTGTTACAGACATATATTTCTGAATGCAAGACTGAAAACTAATTAATTTGAGATATTGGGTGTAAAAAACATTTCAAAATGCAGATATAATTTAAATCTAAATAAATACAATATATAAAAATAAAAATAAAAACATGATCATCCCTCTAATAGAGGTATGAACACATAAGAGGCACCTAATTATTGGACACCTAATGTAAACTCTAGTTTAAACAATGTATTATGATAAAAGCATAGTCTGCATCAACTAGCATTTGTTTGACCAAAAAGAAAATCAAGTGGCATTTGGAAGAGTTAAATAATCTAATTAGATAGGAGTATCATTCAAGTCTTTGTTTTCCACCTACAAATATGCCTCCCCTGGAACCCGACGTCCTCAGATGGAATCATCATATCTATATTGTACTCGTATTTTATATAAAGACACAATTATTATTATTTCCGATTCTAATTATAAGACCGTGACTTTTTTGGAAATATTATGGAAACTAAATAAGTTATTTAATCATATCATATGTTATATATCTTTAGATTATATATTACTTTATTAGTAAAACTAATTAGTTTAGAAGAAAAAAATAAAAATAAAAATATTTTAAAGTAATTTAATTAGCTTCCTTATTTTTTTAAAAAAGTAAACTTAGTCTTATAATTAAAACCATTTCTTACCGACAACTAAAAGTCTTCCAAATTGACTCACCGACAAGTCTACTGAATATAAAGTAAAACGCATAACATTTTAAAAAGAAATTTCTATTGGTTTGTGGCATATTCTTTTTATTCCTTAATAAGACTTGAAGACATATACGGTAAAAAGACTTGGAGACCTCTCTCTCTTCTTGCTTTACTCGTTGCTTAAGATTAGCTCTGCCTTGGATATGAGAGTTGCATTTAAATGTAAAACCACACGATGGAGCTGTATGTGTATATATTATGTGTGTGTGAAACTTATAAAAAATAATTATCAAAATTATGTGGTTTAGTATGTTACTTAAAAACAATAAATATATCAGTTATATATCTTTTTTTCCAATTACACTCTTATTTATAAAGAGAGTAGCTTATAGATGAGAGCTAATAAGTGAAAAATTATAGTAGAGATAATAAATGACATATATTTAATGAGGTAAAAATGAAAAAAAAAATTATCAGAGAATATCCCTTATAAAAAAGATTGGAGGGAGTAGTATCCTAAGAAAAAATTATTGGCAACGGATTCACTTCCCCTTGTGAGAAAAAAACCCCTCCCTCTTCATTTCAATTAAATTTATTTTTGTTCAAATAGTTTAATTTAATTTAATTTACTTAGAAAAATAATTGCTCCGCCTCTTATCTCTATCCCACCTCTTTATGGCTCCTCTCTCTCCCCTCCCACCCACTCTATCTAATAAAAAATTAAAAAAAGCTTTCTCGTGACCTAGGGATGTCCAAAAAACCCGACAGTGTAATACGCCGAATTGAGAATAAGCCTAAAATAGGCGGACAACTAGGCCCAGTTCGGGAAGAGTCCCAGGAATGACGAGAGTTAGAAAGCCTCTCTAGGACTACGTAACTCGGCCATACGGGTCGGTAGACCTAGTATGCTGAAGCCAGGGAACTAAGGCGCTAACGTAAAATGGGCATAGGAGGCGTATACGGTCTAATTCCGGTTGGAAAAGGATTTCGTCTAACTATGTCCTGAGGTATAGGACAGTTAGTTGAGCGGAAGTATGCCGATATAATTGAGTATACGGCATTTTCGGGCGATCATGGGAGCCACCGTTTTTTTTGAATGAAATAAGAAGGGAAGAGAGAGAAAGTATGTATCTGGACCCATTATAGAAGGAAAAGTCAATGGTAGTAGTGCTACATCAAACACGTGGCATTTCGGGGCCAGAAGTTGGATTATCGCGTAGCACGCATTACGAGGTAAGGTGGGACCGGCAACTGGGAGCTGAGCGGGGCCGGAGAGGATTTCCCGGAGTCAGGCCCAGGACACTGGTAGGGGCAAATTCCAGTAGGCCCAGAGGAGTAAGAAAATATCTTGCTATGTAATTATGAATAGAGAGATTGTCACATCAAAGTCATATTGAAGAGAGAGAATGAATAAAATAACCCAGTTAAATCTGGACCACACAATTTAAACTTGATGGGACATTAAAGTGACATATAATTATGACTTGGAAAGTGAAATTATGGCATATTTAAGGGCTAATTTCGTGGACCCCACTGCCTTGGAAGAAGAACGACGCAAAATGACCATTTTACCCCTACATCTTAAACCTACAACTAAGGTCACCTAGGGGCAAAACTGGAACTCTATTTTTGGTATTGGAATGCGCCATTTTCTGCCTATGGAAGAACCTAAAAGGCTTCTAGAAGGTATGATTTCGTGGGCCCCTTGCTTTGGAAGATGAACGGGGCAAAATAACCATTTTGCCCCTAACCCTAAAAACCCACAACTAAGACTACCTAGGGGCAAAATTTGGAATTTGGGGCTATAAATAGGACACTCCTCCCTCCATTTGGATCATCCCATTTCGTGCTCAAGGTGAGGGAGAGGAAGGTCCAGCTGAAGGTCTTGCCCAAGGAAGAGGAAGGCACCCACAACCGACATCCGGAGGTAAGTCCCTAAACCGGCAACTAAGCTACCTTCATCTCTGCCCTATGGTGATTTTCGTGGAGTTGCTGTAGTATTTTGGTATCTTTGAGGTTTCCATTGAGTCCAGAAGGTTTTTTTGTGTGGGGACATGGTGGATCACCTTTTTCCAAACCCTAAAAGCCTAAGTCTTTGTTATACGAAAATCTGTCGGTTCTTACAGTTTCTGGGCAGCGTGTGTTAACCGGTAGTTTTGAAATAGTAAATGAACACCGTTTGATCTGAAATTTTACATGGTGAAATCATACATCCTATGGATGAGTTTTATATATATTTTGTGTCATTTTGAGTTTCCAACCGAGAAATATTATAAGTTGAAAATGACCTAAAAACCTGGACTTTTCTCTGGACCAGTGGCTCGGTTGTGCATATAAGAAAAGGATATGAACACAGAAGATATTGGGAGTTATTTTTAGGGTTAACTAGACATTCTAAGGGTTCAATTGCCACTGATTTCATGTCGATATGAGTTTTCTAGAATTTATTAAAAATCGGAGAAGTTGGGTCAGCGTTTCTGGAAAATTCTAGTGCTGTGCGAATTTTATGGAACTTGAACCAAAGTGTGTTCATATGACTAAAAGCAAGATGTTTGGTTGTATCTAGGGTGTTTGCACGTGTGGACCCTATTTTCAATGTCAAGGAAGAGTTATTATTTTGCAAGGTGTGCCAGGTAGTAACTGTAAACTTGCATACTCTATGTGGCTCTTGTAAGTTCTGTGTTATCATGATTGTGGATGTAGGGTAGGTAGCATCTATGGGACTTGTGTTCTATGGTTGCTATTGAGGCCTGAGGTATGCCGGGTAGGTAGTACCTGTATGGGTGCTACTAAGGCCCGAGGCATGATGGGTAGGTAGTATCTCCTTTGGGGTGCTACTAAGGCCCTTGGCATGTAGGGTAGGTAAAGCATATGTGACTGCGTGTTCATAGGTGACTACTGAGGCCCAAGGTATGTGGGGTAGGTGGAGCCTGTATGACTGTGTGTTTATAGGTGTCCACTGAGGCCCTAGGGTAGGTAGTTAGGGTCGCTCCCTGACTGCTGAGGCCCTTTTGCGCGCTGGTTCCGGGGGCTTGTCTTGACCAGGCGGTCCTACGGAGTACATGCCATGTTTGTGTTCCTGATTGTGATTTACTTTACATGCATTGCATACATATTGTATATGAGTTTAACAGTTACTCTGGGGTTCAACTTTGAACTCCAGTCTGGCTTAAAAGATATAGGTGTAAGGCGGTAGGCCCGTTGGACCGTGGAGAAGATAAGGGCTTGGCAAAGAAGCTGAGGATTAAAGACGTATGGATTGTCTTATCTCATTGTATATACTTTATGACCGTATGGACTTACTTATTGCCCAGTACATGCGATGGACGGTTGTACCCTTACCCCTTCGGGGATTATTTTATGTAATTGTTTGTACCTTTACCAGTATAGTGTAAGTTGTCCAAACCGATCCAATGCTTTGCCATGCGTACTCTGATCTATGTTGAAAGTGATAAATAAAAAAAGGAAAAAAAAATAAGTGAAAATGATCCCTCTAACCTGCCACCCGAAAGGGCAAGGCCGGTAGGGTGTAACAGTTTGGTATCAGAGTATGGTTTGGACGGTACTGGTAAATGGTACATGGTTAAGGGTACAGATGGGCAAATGGAGCATCAAGGATAAATACCCTAAGGAAGAGGGTTGTGCTCCAGTAAGATAAAACTCTGGTGATAAAGGGAGGTAGAACAGAGTATGAGTTCTAGTGCTAACCTTCGGTCCTTTGATATGGAAATCAGGGACCGATTTCCGCAACAAAATTAGAAGGGAAGTGTATGAAGAAGCTAATAGCTGGTCTCTAAAAAGGCGAACGGTTGGTACTAGTACGAGTACCCCCGAACAAGGACGGCACCCAAAAGTTAAGCATGCTTGGACAAGAGAAACCTCGGGATAGGTGACCCCCCGGGAAGTATTATAGGAATTTAAGATTCCTTGGTTTGAGACTTTAGTACTTTAAGTTTTGACTCATAGTGATCCCTAGAGATGCTTTGAGGATGTTAGGATATGATTGAGACTAGGCTTGAATATGATCTTAAATGTGAATGAGGTTGAACTAAGGTTCTAGTACCTGAGAGTAGGAACCCTATGAACATTGATCGATACTAAACTGTTTGGGTAGGATCGAGGATTGATGAGTAACCTTGAGGTAAGAGAACGGTATTAGGAGATACCCTTGTGATATTGAGGATTGGAATGGAAATTAGAACCTCGTGAGTAGTTGATGCTTTGAGGTTTAGACTAGGAAGATGAATTATGATCCTAATTCCTATTTTGGGTATTTTTGAGGTAATATGATTCCTTAGCCTAGCTGATGTTGAGGTTCTAGGAGTCGATTGGGAATTTGATGATTATCGATATGAGGTTATTTGAGGATAGCACCTGAATGTTATAGGTTATGAATCATGATGATCATAGCATGATTATTGGGTGTTTGAGGTTTTAAAACTAGGTTGATGAACCTAATGATCTAACCTGATGATGAGAGATCCTTTAGACGTTTGATTGATTTGAATGGATTGAGGCATATTACCCATACGCATGAAGTATCTCGAGGTTACTAGTTGCTAGGGAATGATTTTGATCTTATGATATTCCCTTAGAAAGAATGATTGAGAGTAGAACCCTTGATAATATTGATCGATATTGTGTCATTTGAGGTATGTTTGAGGACAATACCTACATGATATGGGATACTTTGAGGTTGATAATTGTTGTATCAGCATAGGGAAAGATCTTGATCTTGGATATTCCCTAGGAGGTATGTGATTGAGAAATAGTACCTCGATAGAATTGATTGATAGATAGAATCTCGATAGCCACAGGTTTCGGTCTCGTGATTAGGATCGATAGCCGTAGATGATAGTGGCTAGTAGGTTCCCGAAAAGATGTGGATTAAATTCCCGTTAGGGGAAGATGAATTTGTGGCCGTGCCTGGAGCTGGATCTTTATCAGAAGGTCGTATATAGAATGACCCCAAATAAGGATTATTTGATGCGATATCAAAGTATTGCCATGGGGTGCTCCAGCATTATGCGTTACATAGGGAGAGACTATGATACAAGCATACAGTGGGCAATGAGTCTTACCAAATTGGTATGACTTCAGGTCATTGAATTGGCTATATGAGAAGCCCTAAGTCCTATGTGACTGGTATGATCATAGGCTGGTAGGAGCCCACAATTATCAGACCACAAATATTGGGTGAAGTGCCGAAGAGGTTGTAAGCCTGAAGGTTACAGGCATTGCATCTAAGAGTGACCTGACAAATGTAATTGAATGAACTAAGTATCCTATGGATGGCTCGAGTAGCCAAAGATAGAGCCTGAGTTATAATTGGAGTTGATGACCTTCTATATCAGTTGTCTGGTTCCTGGTATAATTTAAAAATTGAATTTTGAACTTACCAATGCACCTGCTATATTTGCGAATCTTTTGAAAATTGGATTTTCTGAACTGAATTTTCGACTGAAATGTTTTCAACAGAATTTGAAATCGGTTCTAGGTATCCCTCTAACATGAGAAAAAGCAAGGCTGGCTCTTAAATTATAAATCGGTTTCTTTTAGAATGATTTATTTGTTTTATTGCCAACTTCAATATAGATACTCTAAACAATGATAATTGCTTTTCATAGTATAGTTAACATGTAACCTCAACGTAATCTGATCAAACCTTTAAGAAAACCTCACACTCTTTCATACATGGTCCAAGTTCTCATTGTTAACTCAAGAATGGCCATCAACCATCACACAAGTATATGCAAACAACATCTTCTCATCTTTAAGCTACAATCAAGAATTTAAATAATCTTAATCCAACCAAATTCATCTTTTACCACACTTTTAATTAATCACCTATATCATCCATATAAGTTATAGTTAATAGAACAAGCTTTCTTTCCACAACACAAATAAATTCTCATTCACACATTTCATCAAACAATTTATGGGCATTCAAAATTAACTCATAAAAAGCCACCCAAATTCATAATTACCAACAAATAATACATTCCTTAAAAGTCAGCTTTCACTTTAAATGTCCATCAAGAGAGGTAAAAGACTCAATTTCTAACTCCATATAGCCTATACATCACGACATCACCAAGACAGACAAGGAAATCAGATTTGAGGAGATCAAATTATATTCTTCAAGCTTTTATCAATACACAATCAGGAGAAAATAAATTGCTATAAACAATACCTCTCAGTAGAAAATCTTTTCCATCTCAAACATTCAGCAAAGAAAAAACACCCAAAATCCTCCCCTATTTGGAATTTCCAGCCTCGGTGAAGAGAAGAAAGCACAGAAAACTGGTTGCCACCAACAACAACCATCGGCAAAGGAAAGGAGAGAAGAGGAGTCGCTCACACAGGGAAGAGTGACGATGGAACTAAATGCAGAAAAAAAAAACTGCAGCTCGGTGAGATAGAAGAAAACCACCAATGGCGTTGTGAACGTTGCCAGTGACGATAATGGTGGAGGCGGAAGCCACCAGTGACGATGGTGATGTGTGGTTGGCCGGACGATGATCATCGGCGAAGGCACCAACAAGAATGAACGAGGTTGGGGATTTGGGGTTTCAAACCTCAAAAGCTTCAACACTCTGCTCTCTCTTCTCTAAGTCTATTTGAACGATGCATTTTTTTTTTTTTGGTTTAAGAAAAAACATATAAGGGTATTATATTAAGTTGTGGAAAAATAAAATTCCACCTTGCTTTAATAAGGATTTGAACCCAAATTTCAAGGGACCTTGACCATCCCAAATATCTTCAAGCTACAAGCTTCATATTGATATCAACTATAATAAGTAGTAAATATATAATTAATTTAATTTATTATTATTTTTAATTAACAAATAACTGGGTTATTACATTCCTCCCCCCTTAAGAAATTTGGTCGTCCGAATTTGGTTGCTTAGATAAGATGGTACAACATCACCGCTAGGATTACACAACTGATAATATAATATAGGGATAAGGGTCTTAAATGCCATGGAAGTTTTCACTCGGGAGCACCTTGGTAAGATGGAAGTTTTTTTGGACCAAAAATGCCACGGAAGTTCACAAGACGTAGCAATTTTGCCCCCGTAAGTATCATTTTTGCCACGGAAGATTTCGGCGAGGATCAATTTCGCCGGAAGTTTTCGGCGAGGAGAAATTTTGCCCCGAAGTTTACACTTAGAAATAATATTAGAGTAATAGAAGTGAAATTATCAAAATCATTCATCATATCATACCAGCACTCACCTCCACATCCAACAAGACCCATTGACCTTTTTTTTCCCCTTACACAATCAAATTGGCTACTATATATCTTTAAAAAAAAATAGCAATATTGCATTTCTTCTTAACAACAAAATTTCCGTAACCTCTCTGATATTCTTAGTGTGTGTGTGTTTAAGTCAATAAACATCACAGTATTAAATACATTCACAATTATGGTTCATGAACTTATTATAACAAGAATGTTCTTTTCCTTTAACTTAAAAATCAAGCAAAATGTCAATTTATATAGGCTCAAACAACATTCAGGAATTAAAACATCATCTCTAGCAATACTAAGACCAAACAATCGTATCTTTTTGTCAAAACAAACTGACAACAAAACTCACATATCTACAACAATAAAAATAAGTATTATAAGTCTTCATAAAGATCATAACCAAACAAGCACCTTTCATGGTCAAACCCAATCATATTTTTTTAATCAATAATTCACCATTTAAAAACTACAGTTGGTCCATTTAGAAACTTAAAATCATACTGATATATATAATAGTTGGTCCCCAGCTAAAGATGTAAAGAATGACAGATGAAGGATTTCAAAATAGTGTAGTCAAGTAAATTAATACCACCACAACTAGTTTGAAATAAAGCTCATGCATGCAACAAGAGATTTTGGTTTAATCATTCTACATTCAAAAATTAATATTTTTGTATAAACGTAACAATGTAAAAAGGAAAATAACTCTATTAATTAGAAATCAACATTAACTAACTACTTTCTTCCGCCGAAGTAGAACTTGTATATTTAAAACACGAAGATTTTTTTTTTAAATTGCTTAATACAGAACTTAAACTAATAACAGCAACTTTATAACAGCACAATACAACTAAAAAGCCCAAACCATTCCCAATGAGTCACAAACAGCAATACCACTCGTGGAAACAGCCAAGATCACTTAAAATAACAAAAAGATTCGGGAAAAATGCAGTTAAAGTTAGCTCAGATTTCAGAACAATATATGCAGCTCAATTCGCAAAATCAATTAAATTCAAAACTTGCAACTTAAACTCTTAGTACAAGAACGCAGGGATATCATACTCCAAGTAAAAACTTCAAGTACAGGCCAAAGAACACATCAAGTTCAGCGAAGACACTTGATTAATAATTGAAGTGCAGCAGTTTGAATCTTCAAGCAAATTCAATGTTTTTTTTAACAACAAATTCAACTCAAATATTCTTAAGAAGGTCCAAGGTCCAACATGATATCATATTTAATCATTACTCTCAGCAAAAAGTTCAAGAGTTAACAATTCAAGTTAGAAATCAGGTTGGAAAACCAATGCACAACAGTTAGCAAGGTTGAACAAATCAGACAGATATCACTAAAGTGAAACATATTCTTTAGCAGACAAAATTTCAAAGCAAGGTTGGAATAATGTTGTCTCATAGAAGGGGTTTGGTAGAACCCGGAATTTGAAAATGAGCTTGAACCATGTTTGGGGTGGAAGCGAGCGAACTATGTTTTGAAATTGTTTTGAAATCGCCGGCCATTACGAAAGTTATTTTTGAGGGGATTAGTTATGCTCGCACTTGCAAAGGTGTGTGCACCCAATCTGAGTAGTTTTGCCTTGTAAGGGCATGTGTTTTGCCTTGTCTGGCCGGCACCCACGCAGGCAGGTTGGAGCAAAGCTCCTGGACAGAGGTCCTTTTCTCGGGTACGGGATTCCGGTGGGTGGCTTGTTATGGTATGTGCCAGTAAAGAACACTGGGTCCTGGAAGGGACGGAAACTCTCCCACATTGGCCAACAAGTGCGTTGCCACTCCAATGGTTGGTATTGAAAGGATTGGGGTGTGCCGCTGTATCGAGAGGTTAAAGTGGTAGCGAGGGCTTTCAAATTTTGAAATTGTGAAATGAATAATCCCGTTCAGGAATGTGTGCCGGTAGCAAATGTTTTCTGAAAATAGACCGGCAATGAATTGTTTTCTTGAAAATTGAGTTGGCAGCGATTGAATTTGAAAATGTGAAAACACTATTTGTGAAAATGTACTGCGACCACAAAGATTTTCAAATGTGTGAAAATTTGAAAATTTGAGTATGAGACAACATGGTAAGCGGTGACCTGATTGTCGTTGCTATTGTATTGAAATGAAAAGCGGTGCAATTGGTGATTATGTTAATACAGGAACAAAAACTGATAGAATGGTCTAGAAACTTGAATCGGTTAAGTCAGATGCCGGTTACCATGCTAAGCAAGAGGAAAATGGTTCAACAGCTTGAAATCGAGGAAGCTCAGATGAAATAAGTGAGCAGAGGCTCAGGGCGGTAAGGCCTGGTATGCAAGCTTGCACGAGGCAGTGTCCCTGGGCTGTAAGACCTGTGATGCTTAGCACTGTGTGGAATACTTACTGGCATGGAGACTTTTGGACTAGTGTGTCTAAAGTCCATCTGGAGGCTGGCAAAAACATATGATCTGGACGAGGTTGGAGATGCCTAAGACTTAAGGGTGATTCCCTGGTCAACAAGGCAAGAAAATCCAGCGTTATGGTAATTGAATGAGTCAGAAGGACAGTACGTGAGAAGTCAAAGGCCAAATAAGTAAGGCAGTAAGGCCTACATAACCATACGCTGTGAAGGTGGATCAGTTGATCTTGGATGGTTAAGTACCATGCCTGGGTATAGAACAGATAAGAATGCGGTATGACAAATGGTGTGCAAGTAACGCCCATAAAGATAGCACAACGGAAGTTGATTGAGGATTTTAAAGACTTGGATCGATCGTGACGAGTGGCGACAAGTAAGAGTAAATTCCCTAGAGTTTACAATGCCAATCTCCTTGTCAGTTATAAGGAGAACGGTTTAAGACCGGAAATCGCAAAAGCTCAGGAGCAAGATGAGATAGCAAAGTCGATTCGAGAGAGGATACTCCGTGGTGAATCGACAAATTATGACCTCTCGCCAAATGGACTAATGCGATATAAGAAGAGGAGCTATGTGCCATCAGTGGAGGAATTGAGACGAAAGACATTGGATGAGGCACATAAAAGTAAGTATACTACTCATCCAGGAGCAGTGATGATGTATTGGGAATATGAAAATAGGATTTTGGTGGCTTGGTATAAAGAAAGACGTAGTAAGGTATGTTGCCGAATGTTTAACTTGCCAGAAGTTAGGATCGAACATCAGTGACCGGGAGGTGTATTGCAGAGGATGGGGATTCCCATATGGAAATGAGAAGACGTTACCATGGATCTAGTAGTAGGCCTTCCTAAGATAAGGCACTACGATGTTATTTGGGTAATTGCTGATCGACTTGCAAGATTGGCACACTATTCCAATAAGTGTAAATTATTCTGTGGAGAAGTTGGCAGAGATTTATATCAAAGAGATTATAAGGCTCCATGGTACACTAAAGAGCATCATTGCGGACAAAGATCCCCGATTCACTTCCCGATTCTAGCAAGCATTGCATGAGGCAACTGGGATGAAGCTGAAGTTCAGTACAGCTTACCACCCCCAGACTGATGAATCAGGAAGGATTATTCAAACATTAGAAGATATGTTGTGAGCCTGCAAAGGTAGCTGGGATCGATACCTGCCTTTGGTAGAATTCGCTTACAACAATAACTACCATTCTAGTACACAGATGGCTTCTTACAAAGCATTGTACAGGAGGAAATGTAGATCACCCCTTGGATGGACTGAGTTATCAAAAAGCAAGCTGTTCGGACCTGAGTTGGTTGATGAAATGTCCGAACAAATTAGTTGATCCGAAAGAGGCTCCTCGCTACATGAACAAACAAAAGAGTCATGCGGATGAGAGAAGGAGGCCTCTGGAGTTTGAAGTCGTTGGTCATGTATTCTCAAAGATGCCTTCTGTTACTGGAATTGGTACAGTAAAGCGGAGAAAACTAAGTCCTCGTTACGTTGGTCCTTTTGAGATACTAGCGAAATGGGGACTAGTGGCATATCAGTTGGCATTGCCACCAAACCTTAGTAGGTTGAAATATGAGGATGTTGATGTCCAAGATAATCATACCTTTGTGGTAGAATCTGAACGGATTATTGGTCATCAAGAAAAACAGCTCCGGCGGAGGAGTATTCGTTTAGTCAAGGTTGGCTGGAAGGGATTATCTCCGAAGGAAGCGACGTAGGAAACAGTTGAAGATATGAAGAAGTGTATCCAGATTTTATGTCTAAAGGTATGACTAAAGTATAGCCAAATTTTGAGGACGAAATTTATTTAACGGGGGAAGAAATGTAATACCCCGAATTTTGGACCCAAAGAATTGAGAATAAGCCTAAAATAGGTGGACGACTAGGCCTAGTTGGGGAAGAGTCCCAAGAATTACAAGAGTTAGGAAGCCTCTCTGGGACTCAGTAACTTGGCCATACGGGTCGGAAGACCTAGTATGCTGAAGCCAGGGAACTAAGGTGCTAACGTAAAATGGGCATAGGAGGCATATACGGTGTAATTCCGGTTGGAAAGGATGTCGCCTAACTATGTCCTGAGGTATAGGACAGTTAGTTGAGCGGAAGTATGCCGATATAAGGGAGTATACGGCATTTTCAGGGCAGTCATGGGAGCCCTGCGTTTTTTTTGAACGAAATAAGAAAGGAAGGGAGAGAAAGTGTGTATTTGGACCCATTATAGAAGGAAAAGTCAATGGTAGTAGTGCTACGTCGGACACGTGGCATTTCGGGGCCAGAAGTTGGATTATCGTGTAGCACGCATTACGAGGTAAGGTGGGACCGACAACCGGGAGCTAAGCAGGGCCGGAGAGGATTTCCCGGAGTCAAGCCTAGGACACTGGTAGGGGGCGAATTCCAGTAGGCCCAGAGGAGTGAGAAAATATCTTGCTATGTAATTATGAAGAGAGAGCTTGTCACATCAGAGTCATAATGAAGAGAGAAATGAATAAAATAACCCTAGGTTAAATGACCACACAATTTAAACTTGATGGGACATTAAAGTGACATATAATTATGACTTGGAAAGTGCAATCATGGCATATTTAAGGGCTGATTTCGTGGACCCCACTGCCTTGGAAGAAGAACGACGCAAAATGACCATTTTACCCCTACATCTTAAACCTACAACTAAGGTCACCTAGGGGCAAAACTGGAACTCTATTTTTGGCATTGGAATGCGCCATTTTCTGCCCATGGAAGACCCTAGAAGGCTTCTAGAAGGTATGATTTCATGGGCCCCTTGCTTTGGAAGATGAACGGGGTAAAATGACCATTTTGCCCTTAACCCCTAAAAACCCACAACTAAGACTACCTAGGGGCAAAATTTGGAACTTGGGGCCTATAAATAGGACACTCCTCCCTCCATTTGGATCATCTGATTTCATGCTCAAGGTGAGGGAGAGGAAGGTCCAGCTGAAGGTCTTTCCCAAGGAAGAGGAAGGCACCCGCAACCCACATCTGGAGGTAAGTCTCTAAACCGGCAACTAAGCTACCTTCATCTCTGCCCTATGGTGATTTTTGTGGAGTTTCTGTAGTATTTTGGTATCTTTGAGGTTTCCATTGAGTCCAGAAGATGTTTTTGTGTGGGGACATGTTGGATCACCTTTTTCCAAACCCTAAAAGCCTAAGTCTTTGTTATACGAAAATCTGTCGGTTCTTACGGTTTCTGGGCAGCATGTGTTAAACGGTAGTTTTGAAATAGTAAATGAACTCCGTTTGATCTGAAATTTTACATGGTGAAAGTAGACATCCTATGGATGAGGTTTATATAATATTTTGTGTCATTTGGAGTTTCCAACTGAGAGATATTTTAAGTTGAAAATGACCTAAAAACCTGGACTTTTCTCTGGACCAGTGGCTCGGTTGTGCATATAAGAAAAGGATATGAACCCAGAAGATATTGGGAGTTATTTTTAGGGTGAACTAGACATTCTCAAGTCTGGAACCCTCTGTCCTTCTTCTCATTCAGACCCAACATCTCGAGTCTTCATCACTCATCATCAGTGAGTCTTCTTCTTCGAGCCAAAAGAATCTGTGAGTCTTCTTCGACCTCGGGCCTCTCTCGTCGACTCGTCCATCTACCTTAGTCCTCCGTAAGTTTTCTTCTTCCTTTAATTTAAATCTCAGAAACCCTAAGTTACTTTCCCTTGTGCCTTGCTTTCATTTACTGAATTTACTAGATTTAAATCTCTCCATCTCTCATCCCTTGCTTCGATTTACTGGATACTGATTTTATTTGTGAGGATTAGTGTGAATGTTGTGGTTATAATGTCAACGCATGCAGCAATATGTATAGAGTATTGATGAACAGGCCTAGCTGTAATTTGCTTCAAACATGTTTTGTATATATTTTGGAATTTTTTGAGGCATGACAACAAAAACAAGGAGGGAGTTTTTGTTTCTGGTTTTATGTCCAGCCCGTAAGTTTTGCGTTATGTTTTGCATATCAATGCCAAAAGCAATTATTCCTTTCCAGTACATGAAATTTATTGTATTGATTCCAACTCCCCTTTACATTTAGGTTGTTTAAGGAGTGTAGTCTTCATCACAAGTCCCGTTTCATCGTTGGCTCTCACGATAACTTGTTCTTGCTCACCCCTTTTTTAAGGTTGCATTATTCTTTGTCGTCATTGATTTCTTTATCCTATTATACAAAGCAAGATGTTATTATTCGCTTGGTGACTTGGTCTTTGAGAAAGAGTTGACCTATCTATTTAAAATTTAATTAGATTCATATTTTCTATTATTATCTTTGATCCTCTTGTTATAATATCTTTGTCATTATCTCCAATTATATTATCTTAGTTATATTATAGTTTTATCTTAGTTATATTATAGTTTGATTCATATTTTTATCTCTAGTTATATTATCTTTGTCATTATCATGTTGGTTATTCCTGTTTACATATATTATTAATTTTCTATTTAAAATTTAATTAGATTCATATTTTATATTATTAATAATATATATGTCTAGACATATTATTAATTTTCTATTTCCAGTTGTATTATCTCTGATAAAATTTTAGTTTTAACGCATGCAACAATACATTCTACAGTTGTGTATTGATGAATACTTTCTTTTCATTTTGTTCCACTCATGGAAGAAGAGAAAACTTCAAGTGTTGACCTGTCTCGCTTCCAATATTAGTGAGAATGAGACTCTTGGTGGACCATCTTCTATCCCTTCCAATTCCATTGATCATGTTCAACCTCCAACCACTGTAGAATGTCCTCCTCCTACTCCTGCAGCTTCTACTGGAGATGAAACCACCAAAGGTTGTAGTAAGAAGAGAAAACAAACCTGAGAACAAAAAATCAGAAGTGTGGGATCACTATATTAACTTACCTTTGGAGGATACAGATGGAGAGCTTAGAGCAAAGTGCAAGTACTACACTAGAGATTATGCTTGTGATACAGCTTAAATGTGGTACAACTTCTTTGAAGAGACACTTCAAAAATGTCGAGCAATCCATACAAGGCCATTGAAATATCGAAGCAGTCTATGCTGAATTATGTTTCACAAAGTAGGGAAGGTGGATCTGGAAGCTTAGCACCTCACTTGTTCAATCAAAAACGTTGTCGGAGGGCTCCAGCAGAGTTCATCATATGTAATGAGATGTCATTTAGATTGGTTGAAAAGCAAGGCTTTAAATCATTTGTGAAAGAGTTAGACCGAGGTTTCATATCCCTTCTAGACAAACTGTTGCTAGGGATTGTTGGAAATTATATCTTGGTGAGATGCACATATTGAAGAATCAAATGAAGCAATGTACTAGTCGTATTTGCCTCAATACAGACAATTGGACGTCAGTTTAAAACTTCAACTACTTATGTCTCATAGCTCATTTTATTGACAAAGATTGAAAGCTGCATAAAAGGATTCTTAACTTTTGTTTGATTGAGAATCATAAGGGTGATACAATTGGAAAGACTATTGAGAAGTGCATATCAGAATGGGGCATACAAAATGTGTTCACCATCATGGTTGATAATGTTGGTTATGATTAGTTTTGATGATGTCTTATATAGATGCCATTGTTAAAAGCAAAAAGATTGAGTAATATAGTTATTTCTTAATTTGACTAACTGTTGTATTTGATGTAGATCAATCCAAGTTAAATTAAGGAGAATAACCAAGAAGGAGTTAAGAGATGAAAGAAAGAAATCAATCCAAGTTAAATTAAGGAGAATAACCAAGAAGGAGTTAAGAGATGAAAGAAAGAAGTACTTGCGAGAGGTTGTCAAGGAAGCAAGATGTTATCAATAGATTTTGGAGGATAACCAAGAAGAAGAGAAGAGACTAAGGATATAGGAACTTGCACTATATGTTCTTATATTTGATAAATGAAGTCTCTATAATCAAACGGAAGATGGAATGAAGCTTCATCATATTTGAGCTACAAGGCAAGATACATGAATAGTGCAGATACGTAAAGACGACACATGAAATTCTAGAACAAGTTCAAGTATAGGCTCGGCTTTTTGGATATTGAAGAAGGAAGAAGCTACAAAGAATGATGAGCTCAAGTTAAATGATGAAGAATGATCAAGTTGGGAGATGGAAGTATGAAGAACTTGATGTATGGAATGAAGATTTAATTATCCAAGTTCTTATATTGAAGCTAGAAGCCTCCAAGATCATATGGAAGTTGGAATGGCTCAATTTGGAGTTAAAGTCAGCAAAAATCAGCTTCAGATGAGAAAACTCGAGTTTCCAAGTCAAAACTCGAGTTTCCTACTTGTAGTGATTTGCCTCTTGGATGGGAGAAAACTCGAGTTTGGAATACAAAACTCGAGTTTGCAACTCAAAACTTGAGTTTGGGGTGTCTTCAGCATCTATGGCCTCTTCGACTAAGAAAACTCGAGTTTCCAAGGCAAAACTCGAGTTTCCAAGGTGATCGCTCTTCAAGAACTCCGTTTCACGTTCAGACGGGCGACCTGTATTTCGATGATATCTCACAAACCAGAGATCGGATTGAGACGAAACCAAAGGCATATGAAACTAGACTCCCAGTACATCATTTTGATATATAATGCAAGCCCAAAAGGAGTTCAGATCAAGGAGCTATAAATTGTGGAAGTTGACATAAAAATCCACGCCACACAGAAAACCAAGCTTCAATGGTTTGAGTGTAACTCACAAAATACAAATCCAATTGAGCTGAAATTTGTGGAATTTGAAAGTCGACTCACAGAGCTTTCCATCAAGAGTTGAACGGACCAAAACGGAGTTCATACCAGGGAGATATGGTCTTCAAAAGTTGACAGCTTATTTCAAGAAGACTCAACAAAGTCCAGCAAAAGCAAAACTCGAGTTTCCAAGTCAAAACTCGAGTTTTCATCGCATTCAGAAAATCACCGTTTCGAAAATTCTTATTCTTTTGATAAACATCCAGATGATTACCCAAATGATTTATAACACTTCTTATATCATTTGTGTACAAGTTTCAGTGATTAAACGAAGGATTAGATGCAAATCTTCAAAATATCGATTTGTGTCGAACATCGAAAACTCAAGTGCAAAAGTTCTAACGGCTAGTTTCTAACAGCTATATTTCTTTATCCAACGGTCATTGAATCTTCTCAACGGTCATATATTGATCTCTACCTATAAATAGAGGACAGATTCAAGCGAAAAACGTGGAGATACAAGCTTACACCGCCAACATGCCGATGCTCTGGTTTCTCATCATTTACACTCTGTTTTACATGTTTAGATAACATAGAGTGTGAAGTGATTTGTATTTGATCTTCAATGTTTATCTATTCACTTCTAAGAGAGGAGATTTATTGTAAACACATTATCATTCTATCTGAGAGTTACTCAAGATTGGGTAATCTTGAGTGGGATATACATTGTGTTGATTACAACTTGTAAGGGGGAGTGAATCATAGTGAGAGGATTACTTCGAGTACAGAGTGTATAATCAAGCAGTGTGTTGATTACAGTTTGTAAGGGGGAGTGAATCCTAGTGAGAGGGTTACTTCAGTTACAGAACGTGTAATCAAGTTGAAAGAAGATAGTGGATTGAAAATCCCAAGTGAGGCTTGGGGACTGGACGTAGGTCAAGGATTGGGCCGAACCAGTATAAATCAGTTTGCACATTCTCTTCCCTTATCTCTTATATTTCCAGCATTTATGTTTGAATGACTATCGATTAAT
The DNA here is from genome assembly GCA_019022655.1 of Acacia acuminata. NCBI lineage: Eukaryota > Viridiplantae > Streptophyta > Magnoliopsida > Fabales > Fabaceae > Acacia > Acacia acuminata. Next base: position 387,128 of record JAFJYI010000364.1, on the reverse strand, counting down.
TTATAACTCATTTCTGTCATACAAACTGAATTTACTGATTTGCGAAAAGATTTTCGGAGAATCTAAGTTTTTATACTTCACCCAATTCACCCCCCTCTTGGGTTCAGCCAATACTTTCGCATAATGCAACATCCAATGACATGGCTTTATCCTATTTCAAAAAACGACTCATCAATTAAAAGGGTCTTGTTTGTGGTGGCGATTTTCTTCAACTACGCATCTACAGTTGCATCTGACGTAACTTTTAGCACTGGAGGACGTGTTTTCGATTATTATAGTAGTAATCTATCTCCTAAAATGACTGAAGCCCTCATTTAGCTACTCTGTTAACTGAAAATATGACAACTTTCAAGAGACTGATAATGTTATTAATATTCCAGGTAATATTTCCAATTTCATGCTCATTATTCAAGTTTACATATTTCATTATTACTAATTTCTTAACACAAACAATTTGTTTTGTTAGATGGTTCGAGTATCATTCAAAGTGGAGGAAAGAAATGAATGACAACGGATGCTCAAGAAACCTAAATTACATCTCAATCATTTGTTTTCCACTTGTGTAATGTGATAGACTTGTTACTTGTTAGGCTTTAAGTAGTGTTTCATTGATTGTTTTGGATTGTATTAAAGTAATTTGAATGGTGTTATTTTGTATTCTTGTTCAATGTTGTTGGAGATTCTTATGGATTTATGATTGGATTTAAGATGTTTGCATGTTTAATTATTGTCCTGCATGTGGTTCATTGATTTATTTATTGTTCTGCAAGTGGCAAAAAAAAAAAATAACAACACTAGTCCTGAACCCCAGACTCGTCTAGCCCGAGCTCGGGTTGGTGCTACCGTGCTGTGCTGGACCAAACCAGACTCCGGGCTGGCTCCTAGACTAGACCTCGGGTTGACCCTATCACGGTCTGGTCTAGTCCATGGATATCCCTATCATCATGACCCACATAATTTTTCTTCATTCCCAAATATTCCACAAAATCCTGCCCGCGCTAAACAATCATCAAATTGAAAAATATACCTCTGTTTCCCAAGCTAACCCACCGACAAGCCCGTTGATTGGTCTTGAACCCTGGATTGGTCTAGTCCGAGCTCGGGTTGGTGCTGCTGTGCTGTGCTGGACCAAACCAGACGCCGAGCTGGCTCCTAGACCAGACCTCAGATTGACCCCATCGCGATCTGGTCTAGTCCATGGATATCCCTATCATCATGACCCACATAATTTTTCTTCATTCCCAAATATTCCACAGAATCCCCGCGCGCTAAACAATCATCGAATTGAAAAATAAGCTCTGTTTCCCAAGCTGACCCACCGACAAGCCCGTTGATTGTTAAGTAAAAACCAAAAGTAAATGGTGGCGTGTAGAACAGCATTTATATACCAATATCATTTTGCTTTTTATTTTTTATTTTATTTGAAAACAGTGAAATGCAAAGGCTTTTATTGTTGACTCCCTTTCCTTGTTCCCATGCATACACAGTTGTATTATTATTTTTTTTTCTTTTTTGGGGTTAAAAAAGCAAATAAACAATATTTAATTCTTTCATTTTTTATATCAGGTTTTTATTAGTTATTATTAATTTTGGATTTATTTATAATTTATTTATTTATTTTATTATATTTGATTTTAAAAATATCCACTTTTTATTTTTTACCCTAAAATTAATTTTTTTTAAAGTATTTGGTTTTAAAATATATTTTTAACATTTACATTATTTGATTATGTAATATTAAAGTCATTCTACCCGTCTGTTAGTTAATTTAATTTTAAATATGGTTATTTTTATATAGTAGTAAGGTTATTTTGTTCATTAAATATTTGATTATTTTCTTTTCTCCTAGTTTTCTCTTACTCATCCAAGTAGGAAAAGTGATAACAGTTTTTCTTTATTTTTCTCTTCTCATTAGGAAAAAATGACAAGGATTTGGATGATTTTACTATAAAAATAGAAGTTGTCAATAACAAAGCATCTATTTTGTTTCCTAAAACAAATGGAATTAGCAAAGATAAGGATGGAGGTTGCTTGCTTTCGGACGAGAACAAAGCAATTAGTTGCTTTTTTTTTTTTTGAAGCAATTAGTTGATTTATAGTATGGCTTTATTTTGTGCCCGCTATTTGTAACGATGCCCAAAGCAATTATTTTATTCGCTCTTATGACATTGCATGTACTCTCTCTGATCCTATTATAAGACACAAACTAACAATAGTATTTAGTTCTTTTTTATAAGGCACTCACTTGTGTCCAAAGATAATAAATTATTTTTTCATGTATGCCCATAATTAATAAGGGCAATAGGTGAGAGTAATAATTAATATAATATTAGAGTTTAGTGCAATTAGTAGGGATAATATTAAAAATTACTTAGATTGTAGGACAACTTTATTGAATTTAACTATTTTTATTGATTTGTGAAAATTGTTAGTTTGTACCTTATAATAAAGACCAGATCGTCGTAGTATTTCAATAGAAAAAAGTCTTAGTCTATTTTTTTATTGAGCTCGATGTGGCATAATAATATCCCAGTTGGACCAAATAAAATTATAACAATTACAATAATCATCATCGCCTTCTACCACTGTGTCCTCCTCTTCCCACCGAAAAACATGAATCAAACCCAAGAAAACCAGAAAACCATACACAATCCAGATCCTAAGTATGTGTTGGGGATGGCCTTGATAAAAGGAAAGAATAATAAAAATAATGGATGACAACGAAGATAAAAAGTTAAAGCATGTGTTGTTTTTTTTTTTTTATTGGTTAGGGGTGAAGTGAGTAAGTGAGTTGGTATATAATGGACAGATGGACATTATAAGTGGGACCCACAAAAAGAAAAGTAATAGTATTGGGGGTATTTCTTCAATAATATATATATAAAGCCCCCATCATTACTATCACCATCTAATAGTATTGCAAGTTGACCGCATTTGAACTCTTGGCTTGATGGGGAACAATTTAGCTCCTCCACTCAAGTCAAGAGTTCAAAACCGCGCATATGATGATCAGTATTGTAAGTTGACCCACCAGATCCGGATTCTCTTCTTTGCTATTTCCCTCTTTTACCCTAAAGCTATGTAGTTTTGGGGTAAAAAAACTCGAGGGCTTTTTTTTCTTTCTAAGAAAAAAAAAAAGCTTCCACCGCTTAGAAATATATATATATATATATATATTTTTAATAACATTCAGCATCCCATATTACTTTATGGTAGTGGGTGCTAATAAAAAAATACTTCGGGTGCTTGGTATTAAATACTAAATTCTCTATACCCTATCGGACATCATTGACAAGTTGAGTATATGCAAAGATAACTTCATAATAGGAATTATAAACTTGGTTTGCATTGACAAACTTCTGGTTTGTATCATTATGTGTAAACTTCTGGTTCACAATAATATATGTTTACTATATGATATCCATTTCTATAGATATCTTTGAAACTCAATAAGTTTCTTAGAATAAAATGCATTATGAATGCATAATTTTGTTCTTTCGGGTAACAACATACTAGCTCTTTCGAGCTTTCAATTAAATTTATGCTACCATATATTGTCCGAACATTAGCCTCTCTTATAAAATTGGGCAAAATATGCTAATTAGTCTCCCGGACTATTAGCCTTTAAACTTATTACGACATAAATCTCTACAAGTTATTGTCTTCTAGACAATACTTTTCCAAGGCTATTAAAATCTTATTGTATCATACAATATTTGAAACTTAAGCCTTCAAGGCCTTAATATTAATAATAAACAAATATCACTATCTTGTCCACCCTTCATTTCTGGGTGTGAACAAGCACCTATACCTCTTTAGAAGACCAATTATCTCATAAGTATAAATCACTGTGCAATATTACTATGCAAAATAGTAAGTTGCTGTGTGAAATGTATTTCTGACCAATTTAAATACCCCCCATAAGATCTGAAAACCCCTATAAACCATAAAATATTTTTCATAATCATATAAAATCATATCATATTATATTAAAATGCATATGAAATATGTAGATTGTGGGGAGAGGGTATCATATTAATATCATGAATTTTCAGCATATTTATTATGCCTAATAATTTCTCTTTTGTGGTTCTTGTCCATGATATTTCTCCACTTCAGGTAGGAATTTGAACCAACATGATTACAAATCAAGTCACGTTTACACACATGTCCATATAAATTCATTCGTTACTTCATTCACTTCGGGAATGGAGTCGAACCAGATTTGGACAATATTAAAAAAAAAAACTCATTGTTTTGTTTGGCTACATGAGGTCAAGAATTAATTCAAAATATTTCTTAAAACCTCTTTCACAATATTGCTACTACAGGAGCAAATTGAATACATCCATTTATAACAAACATTTAGAAGAACAACCATCTTCTCGGTGGTTGTACAATCCCGTTAATTTATTCTAAAGTACAAGGGGATCTTTTAATGCCAAATATTCAATTTTGAAGCCTTCATACAAATTGTGGCATATAAAAATCATGGATTTGGCTTTTCTTCAATTTGTCTTATGGCTTCAGGCCAAATTATCACATTGCTTCAGGCGAATTTGTGTCTCCTCATAGGACTAAGCCAATTTGTGTCTTCTCATGGCTTTAGGCCAATTTGTTTCATGAGAAATTAAATCAATATGGCTTTTAGCCATTTATCTTCGGATAAATAAAAAATCATAAATATATGGCATCCGGTCATATAACAATGAATCAAAGATATGAAAATAAAAAAAATAAATATTAAAGATATAAAAATTAAAAATTTATGGCTTCGCCATTTAGTTCTCATAACGAGAATTTAAATTTTATATGGCTTCCGCCATAAAATAAGAAATTAAAATGATATGACTTCTGGTCATATAATTTTAGAATAGGAAAATAGAGGTGTATGGCTTCTAGCCATAATAATAATAACATAAAAGAATTTGTATAGAATAACTTAACATTAAAAGTTAGCAACAATAACAGAAAAATGTTATGTTAAAGTTAGTAATAATAATAAAATCTCAAATTAAATTAACACAATAAAAAAAAAAAGATTAAATCTAGACTTCCATGTAGGAGATAGAACCTTCCATGTAGGAGTCAAATTAAAACAATAAAAAGGAAAGATTAAATCTAGACTTCCATGTAGGAGGTAGAACATTCCATGTAGGTGTCAAATTAACAATAATAATATAAAGTTAGCAATAGAAATAAATGTTAAAGTTAGCAACAATATATAATATATTGTGCAATCATTAAAAATACTATACATGAAGAAAACTGAATAGTGATGTATAGTAAAAATAGTAAATAATCTCAAATCTTAACTATGGAACCTGATGTTAAAAACAATCGATAAAAGTATCTTTAATTCCATTTAATGGTTAAGATTATCCCAGATATATAAAGTAAACATATAATGAAATCATGAAAATGACGATGAGAAAATCATACCTTCGTTTGAGCTTTCGTGCTGATAACGTGTTATAAATAAAGGTAAATCTGGGATAAGAGAGCAAGAGATAAGGAGAGAAATTCAAGAGAGAAATATGGGAGTAATTCTTATTCACTTGTGTGTATTCAATGCTTGCATAAGACCTCTATTTTTAGGCCTTGATAAGCCTTACATTACAAGTCACCATAAATGCGTAGGAAACTTGGAGAGTAAGTAATGAACTTGGAGAGCAAGTAACCTGCTGGCTTCGAGAGGAAGTTTCTTGTTGGCTTGGAGAGGAAGCCTCTTCTTGACTTGTAGAGGAAGCCTTATGAGTTAATGGATATCCACATAATTAATATTCATAACATTGTTATAATAATTAAATGTAAAGCTATGATTCCTAAATACTTGTATTCTTTAAGAATACTTAATCAGTTAAAAATGACTACCGTCATGGATAAGCAAGTGGAATTCTGAAATGATTTTATTTTACAATACTTGATAGTTCCTCACAAAGAACCGTTATATATTCTTTAACAATACTTAACGATTAAAAATGATAATCGTCAATTATAAAAAGGCGATATGCTAAAAAGAAATTATTTGACAATACTTAACAGTTCTTTGCACAAAAAAAAAACAATCATGTATTCTTTAAGAATACTTTATTGTTAAAAATTATAACCATCATATATAAGAAGGCGTAATTCTAATATATATATATATATATATTTTTTTTTTTGACAATACTTGACAGCTTCTTCACTAGGAATCATTATGTACTCTTTAAGAACACATATTGTTAAAAATGGTAAGCATCATATATAGGAAGATGAGACTAAGAAAAATGCCAAATATAAGAAGGGGAGATTCTGAAGAAAAAAAATTTGACAATACGTTACACTTCTTCACAAAAACCCGTTTAGTATTATTTAATATAAATAAAGGTGAGATTCTAAAAGATATCAAATATAAGGAGGCGGGATCCTGAAAAAAATTATTTGACATTAAATTACAGTTCTTCACTAAGAAATTCTTTAATATAAAATGGTAGGATTCTAAAAAAAAAAATTATTTTGCGCAGCTTTTCCAACTCCTTCTCAATTTTTTTAACGCAGCTTTTTATTGTTTTTAGTTTGATTTTATTTTTATGTAACTAGAGCTCACTAGTTTATGCTCAAGGTCGTCGGTCAGGAATATTTAAGAACAAGAATCGCAGACAAAAATGATATTTAATTTTTGATAAGGCCGTTGGTTTGAAGATAAAAACTAAGGTTTTGAAACCCAGACCGGCCGGTTTAGACCGGATACCAAAGAATCAGATGGAAAACCGGTCAGAGTTAATTAAGGGGTGACCTCGGGTTTTGAGTTGACCCGAGGTCAACTCGGCCTAACCCGGTTGAGTTGACCAAGTCAAAGAGTTTTTCTTTAAAAAAAAGTCGCCTGAAACTCACTTCGGTTCACCCGAGAAAAAAGTGAGACATAGAAGAAGGAGGAGGAGAGAGAAAAAAGAGATCTAAAGTCCAAGAGTAACAACCATCCATGAAACCTTGTTCCTCTCGTCATCAAATCCGATTGATCCCTGTTTCACCGTCGTTTGGTGTTTCTTTGATGGTGACTCTCGCAAGACTCACCACCATCCAAGATCGTCTCCATCGCCTAAATCCCACCATCATTTGGTGTTTTGCTGTCGTTTGGTGATTCTTTGGTGAGACTTGTAGACTCTGTGAACTGTGATCTGTGAAAGGGCTTCATCTTGGTCAAAAAATATAGTATACTAAGGACGAAAGGTAGTAAATGGTGATACCTGATCTACCCCTTTTAAGCCCATATAGGCTGTACCATACTTCCAATAGTTTTACCGATTCTATTAGAACTTTGATCAGAACCAGAAGGCCTCAACTACTAGACGTCTCTACACATTAGACACAATGTCCTCTGCACATCGCCTCATCATTGTACTTTCCTACTTTTTCACTTCCCCTTTTGCCCTTTTTATCATGATAAACACTCTTTTCCCAGTTGCAATGGAGACTTGGAGAGAGAGAGAGATTATCAGGGACATATGATGACTAGGAGGGAGATAGGGCGGAGAGAGAGAAGGGAGGGACAATATGATGTAGGACAAGATGAGAGAGGTATTTATGATTGAAAGAGAAGAAAGAGTTGGTTTAAGTTGATTGAGTTAGATCGAGAATTAATTGCCCCGGTTTAGCTCCGGTTTGACACACTGACCCTAGACTCAGTACCCCCGCCGGTTTAGTGGCCGATCTGAGTTTTAGAACCTTGATAAAAGCAGAGAAAAAATGCAAGTGGATAGAGAACATGAAAAAATAATGAGGTAAAATGCTGATTTTTTGTTGTTGTATTGTTCAGCATCTCATGTTCCTAAACTTTAGCAATCCAAACTGTATGTTGAAATTAGTTTTTTTAATCAGGTTTCAAGAATTGCTCAGGTTTTAATATTTGTCAATTTGTACTATATTTTGATTTTCATAGTTATATTTCGAGAGTTGTTCAATTTTTTATATTTACATATTTTTACTATATATATATATATATATATATATATTTATTTTCATGTTTATGTTATTCCTTTGTAGTTAAAGGATATGTGATTGGAACTCTAGGAGTACTTATACGTTATTTATGGACAATCCACAACAAAAGTATTCGTGAATATTGTGGAATTTCTTATTAATAAATTTTGTTTTAGACTTCAAAATATTATAAGATAATATTCTATTGTAAGAGTGTTTAAGTGATTAATTTCTTTTAAATTTTATAATGTTTATCTATAATTAATGTATAAAGTTTTGAATACTATAAGTTTAATTTTGTTTATTGAATATTATTATTTTGTTATTATCAATTATTATATTGTGTCTTATATAATAAATATTAATAGTAAAATTTAAAAAAAACAAATAATAGAAAATAATTATATATAATAAAAAAAATAAAGTCACTTTAATGACAATCATTAACAAAGAACCGTTAAGTATTTCCTTAATACATTACGGTTATTAACATAAAACCATTAAATATGTCCTCAATACATTATTCTTATTAACAAAGAATCGTTAGCTATGTCCTTAGTACATTACGGTTCGGAACAATTAAGTAATTGTGCCGAGAATATTTAACACTGTTAACTCTTGGAAATCGATAATATTCCAGCACATTTTCTTCTCTTTTGAACAATTTTTGTATTCAAATTGTGCATAGAAAGAGTTTGTAGAAGAAAATTCTTGCATATAATCATGTGATTTGTGCCTCATCAAAAGAAATGAAGAAGTTATAAGTTCACTTTCTTCTGTAGGAGGATGTAGGGATAGTATTGGAGCTAGGATAAGGCCATTGAATTTAAGGAGATGACATAGAACCGACAAAATTTGAAAGAGAAAAACCGTGTAGGATGTCTTGGCAACTAATAACATGGTTGTTGAGGCGAACAAGAGTCAAAGTTTCTGTGGCAGTTGCCTTGGCAACTAATATGGGTGCCAAGGTGAATAAAGAACCTAAAGGAAGCTATAGTTTCTGTGGCATTTGTCTCAAGATCTAACATGGTCACTGAGCCAACTGAGGAATATCAAAGTTTCAGTGGCAAATGCCTTGGAGACTAACATGGTTGCCGAGGTGACTATGCAAAAAAATAGAGTTACTTTGTCAGTTGCCTCGGCGACTAACATGGTCCCCAAGGCAAATGCAGAAAAAGTAAAATTTTGCGTTTTGAAAACTGACGCATCAAAAGGTCATAAAACTTAGGGAAACACACCGCAAGAGACCATTCTGCACTTGAAGAAGTTGGGGCACAAAGTCCTCACATTGGGAGAGGGTTCTTGAAGAATTTGAAGGCTTGGGTGGTCATCCTAAGAGAGATTTTGGGATATTTACCTTGGTTTTGTCACTTTTCTCCTCTTTGCAACCTAGTTCATTATGCATTCATTTGTTTGGTTTAGCTTTTCTATACATTTGGACATGAGTATCTAAATCGTTCATTCTAGGATTACTTTGTACCTCTTTATGGATTGAAACTTTATCATTCTTTCTTTTCTAGCATTTAATGAAGTATTATGTGTCGATTTTATTTATCCTTAATGCCTCTATATGGATTGAAAGTTAGTTATTTTGTTGAATGAGATTATGCTTGTGGACACTTATATGGTGTAATGGTTTAGAAAACTTGTGGACACTTGATTATACTTATTTAAGTTTATCTATGTTTAGTTTTGGAGTACGTACTTGATTATAGAAATGAATTGTTGGATGTATATATACAAGGCGTAATAATTATTCTCACTCAGTTTTCTTTATTCTATGTTATGTTAGGGATTTGGTTGTTACAAATTACATTTTTTTTAAAAAATTGACTTTCAACATCTATTTTCTATAAAATAGTCGTTGTAAAATGCTTACAACGACTATTTTGAAAATAGTCTGAAAAAACATTAGTTGTAAGTGATTTACAACGATTGTTTTGAAAAGACAAGTCATTATAAATATGATATATACAACGTTGGTTTTCAGTAAAAGCGTCTATTTTAAAACTTTCAATGACACTCACATACATATTCGCCTAAAAATAGTCGTCTAAAGGTTCTAAAAACATACGTTAAAAGTGCAAATAATAATAATAATAACAACAATAAAAAAAATAAAACACATGTTTTCTCAGCCACCTAAATCCATCCCCCAAAACACTCTCTCTCATGCAAATAATAATAATAACAAAAAAAAAAAAAAAAAAAAAGCAAAAGGTCACATAGAATGTGAGTAGTGTGATCTGTTAAGGGCCCACATCCAGCTCATTTTTAGAATACCATGTTTTCTCATAATGTTTAATTGGGCTCTAACGGCCCGCTCATGTCTTTTTCTTTTAAACTATATTGTTTTGATTAAAAAACACATGCTACTCACCTTTTTTTAAAAAAAAAAGCATCCACCATTCTCAAGATCTTTTTAGTATCATTCAAGACGATAAAATATTTTTCAAGATCATGAAAAATTATTTTAAGATACGACCGGTACTAAAAAGATACTTCAAAATAATGAATACTATTTTTAGGATCTTGAAAAAATATTTTAGGTACTTTGAAAAAATACTTCATGATCTTAACAAATTATTTTAAGAACTGGTATTAAAAAGATACTTCAGGCTGGTGAATGCTATTTTTAGGATCTTGAAAAAATATTTTAAGGTACTTACTGGTACAAAAAAGATACTTCAGGATGGTCAATGCTATTTTTAGGATCTTAAAAAAATATTTTAGGGTACTGACTAATACTCGAAAAAATACTTCATGATCTTGAAAAATTATTTTAAGATCTTAAAAAATATTTCGGATACCGATCATACTTGAAAGATACTTTAGGATAATGAATGTTATTTTTTTAGAAAAAGTGAGTGGCATGTGTTTTTTGCACCTGTAGTTTCATACAAAATGAGGGCAACCAACTATTGGACCTGTTATGGACTCATATAATGGGCCTAGCAGATATGTGGCCCAGTGAGATTGTTTATGATAGAATCTCTCTTTAATCAGGTAAATTGCTAATCACCCCTTAATCATGCCTATAATCCAGGAACGTACAAGTAGTGGAGCAGACATTTCCAAAACGTGGAGACGCGCATTGCCTGAGGAACAGATTCACAGTCATAGGAGCGAAACCCTAGGTAATCCCTATAAATAGGAGATTACCCACCAGATGCACTATCTACATTCACGATTCCATTATTTACTATTCAGCCTCACTGTGCACACACCCCACCCCTCAGGCGAAACGCCACACCTGTGTAGCATAGTGATCTGAGAACGCTCTCTGATATCTTCCTCACAGGTATCACTAAGCGATCACCTTCTCTTTGGTGTTTAATCTATAGACACCTTTGGGAAGCCATTCGATCCTACATTAACATCCCCTAGTCCATTGAGGCTAGACATTTGTGTTATATATTAGAACATTGGCGCCGACCATGGGGATCCATAAACTTCGATTCCCAAACCATAAAAAACCATAAACGACCACTGAAAATGGCCGCAAGCACTAGGAGTCGCAGTTATGCACCTCGGCAGGATCAGAGGACAGAAGGACAGCCATAGCAGCCACGTCAAGAGCAAACGATCCAGTATTCAAATTCGGTTGCTCCAGATCCTAACCATGTCTCCATGAGGACTGAAGGTGAGATCGAGGATACTATAAATTCCCCTCATCCGAGCTGAGGTGTCCAGCAAAGGCAGTGATTGGTTCTGCAGCAAAATTTTCCTCTCCATCCTCTTGATTTTCAAATCGACCATCCTGACATTCAAATGTTGCATAACATGGTGGGTTCGTTGGTGCAACGAATGGAGAACATGGAGACTCGTCAACGACTTCAAAGAGAAGAGGATGTCTGATTTGTCCAAGAGGACATGGATTATTGAAATGCCATCTGGCGGAAGGAAGAACAGAGAAGGATACAGCAAATGTTGGAAAAGCATATCAGACAAAGAGAGAGACAAGCTTATGATGCAAATCGAGATGTCGCTGGCCCAAGTCAGGTTATGGCCACAACCGAGTTCAGGCTCCCATCGATGAGGCTTTGAAAATACAGTTGTTAGAAGAACGCATTAGGATGCTTGAGAACCCAACACAGAACACTGGCCGAGATGCTAGCAATCCCAGCAGGGATAGTCACACAACGGCCACTCAAATTGACACAGGCGTCCCAAAGGTTAATGGTGTCGGGCAAAACCAGGCACGAATCCCGGACTCAGTGCATGCTAAGGGCAAGGAGCCCGTGAAATGCTGGGGTCCCTTCAAGGAAAATGCGACCCCCTTATCACAAAGTATTCTAGGGTCTTGTGCAAAAGGATATGACGGGGATAGAATCCCAAGTCCTTTCTCGGACAAGATCATGACCGCTACCTAAAGGCTTAAACTTGAAGGACTTTCCAAAGTATGACGGAAGTCAAGACCCATAAGTTCATGTCGGTAATTTTAAAATGGAAATTATGGTGAAAGGCTTTGTAGGGCCTGTTATACCTCTACGGCGTTTATGGGCACTTTGGGAGGAGCCAAACAGATTTGGTTTAATTCCCTGCCATTAAATTCTATCCAAGATATGAAGAGCCTAGAGAAAAAGTTTATGCTGAATTTTGACACTAGCAGGAAACAGCCAAAACTGAGTGTCAACTCGGCCAGGTGAAGAAGTCACCCGGTGAAACATTGCAAAGATATTTGGAGCGTTTTCAAGATATGACTCTACAAGTGACGGGGTTGAAGGAGGACGTGCATCTGCAATATGCCATAGCTGGCCTAGATGGTTCATCCTGTCTGAAGAAATCAGTGATGAAACGTCGTCCTAATACTTTGGTGGACTTCTGAGATCGATATAAGCAGTACTTAGAGCTGGAACAAATGGAAATTTTGAGCCAAGTACCGAAAGAGAGGGCTAAGAGTCCGCCTCCTAGGGGAAAGAGCAGTACGGCAGGAACAGGCAAGATTCCTGAGGACGCGACGAAAATAGCAAGCTCAGAGGAGGCAAAGCGGAAGGAAAATACGATAGATACACTCCGTTGAAGGTATCTCAGGCGTAAATTTGGAAGGAGGTATCCATGACCGAGATAAAGAAAGTCGAGCGACCTCGGCCACTACGGAAAGAGGTCATCTTGGACAAATCCCGGTATTGTGAATTCCATGACCAGCCTGGTCATAAAACAGATAGTAGCTGGGATTTGAGGGACGCGATTGAAAAATTCATCCGAGAGGGAAAACTTCGCCGTTACGTCATCAAGATGTAGGGGAGGCAGAATAACAAGCGCCAAAGGGGCCGGAGCAAGAGCCCACCCCCGGAGAAGAGAAGGCGAGATCGCAAAAAGAAAGCAAAAGGCAGTGATGACGAGTTCCTCGACTCTAAATACGACTGCAACATCATTAGCAGAGGTTTCGAAGGTGAAGGAGACTCAATGAGTCAGCGAAAAAAATATTTGAGGGAGGTCCTCTCCATCAAGGACCGCCCAGAGTTCAAGAAAGATTCCACAAAGCCGGAACCTCCAGTACTTAGTTTTACCAGAGAAGACTTGGAGGATGTAGCCCAGGCCACCATGATGGGTTGGTAATCACGGAAACAGAAATAAACTGCCGTGTTAAGAAGATTTTTATTGATAATGGGAGTGCGGTGGACATCACTCTTTGGGACGCATTCAAATGCATGAGGTTTGACCCTGAAGACTTGAAGCCATGCAAGACAACCTTGATGAGTTTCAATGGACAAGATACTTGTCTGAAGGGGTATATAGACCTTAAGTTGACTTTGGGGACAAAGGAAGCGTTCAAGTCGGAGCATGTCAGATTCATCGTAGCCGACTTTCCTTCCTCATATAATATCACCTTGGGGCGACCTACCATACACGACTGGGATATGCTGGTGTTCTTAAAGCACCAGAAGTTGAAGCTAGTAAACAAGAAGAATCAAGTCGTTACTATAAAGGGTGATCAGAAAGAGTCTCGATAGTGTTACTTTGAGACGGTCAAAGAAGCAAGAATGATCCGACATTGATACCCCGAGAAGGCAAGAGTAACGTTTCCAAGTCTGATTTGAATGGGAAGTCGGTCAATCTTATTGAACTAGATTTATGCGAGCAAGAAAAGATGCAAAAGACAAAGCCAGTTGGTCGATAACTCATCTGGTTTTAATTACTTTCTTTCATGGACACATACTCTGGTTACAATCAAATCGCCATGCACCCAGAGGATCAAGAGAAAACCGCATTCATCACTGAGAAGGCCAATTATTGCTATAATGTCATGCTCTTCGGTTTGAAGAATGCAGGGGCCACTTACCAAATGATGATGAATTGAGTATTCGAGGATCAGCTGGGAAAGAACGTAGAAGTCTACATAGACGACATGATCATCAAATCCTTAAAGACAACAAGTCATGTGCAGGTTCTACAGTAGATGTTTGATAAGCTAAGGGAATATTAGATACGTCTTAACCAAGCAAATGTGCTTTGACGTCCCGGCTGAAAAATTCTTAGGCTTTCTGCTTACGCACAGAGGAATTGAAGTCAATTCGGATAAATGTCAAACCGCACTAGACATGAAAGCACCGAGAAGTAAGAAGGAGGTTCGATAGCTGACGGGGCGATTGGCGGCATTGACTAGATTTCTACCAAAGTCGGCAGAAAATTCTCTCCCATTTTTTAAATTGTTGAAAAAGGAAGCTCCTGGAGGATGGAACCCAGAGTGTGAGGCGACTTTCATAAAGATAAAACAGCGTTTATCTGCTCTGTCGGTTCTGTATAGGCCTAAGCCAGGAGAGAGTTTGATTTTGTATTTGTCCGTGGGTGAAGAGGCAGTGAGTGCTGTCTTGCTGAGGAAAACCGAGATGGCCAAATTTCAGTGTACTTTGTAAGTCAGGCCCTACAAGGCTCAGAATTGAGATATCAAAAGCTGGAAAAAATGGCTTTCACCCTACTCATTGCAGCAAGACGGCTACGTCCGTACTTCTAGAGTCACCCGATCATTGTCCGCACAAGTTAGCCAATACGGCAGATCCTTCATAAGCTGGATTTGGTTGGACGAATGGTTAGCTGGGCTATCAAATTGTCTGAGTTTGATATAGCTTACGAAGCTCGGCATGCCATTAAATCACAAGCATTGGCAGACTTCCTAATGGAGCTAACCCCATCAGCAGGCGGGGAGAGGGAAGATATCGCAACTTGGAAGCTATTTGTTGATGGGTCATCAAACATAAAGGGGAGCAGAGCCGGGATTATCAATTTCTCCACTGGAGTACTCCCTCCATTTCAATTTCTTGACTTCCAACAATCAAGCCAACTATGAGGCTGTAATTGCTGGGTTGCTGCAGGCTAAAGAAAATGAAGCCAAGAGAGTTCATGTTTCTATTGATTCCCAGCTGGTGGCATCCCAGATAGAAGGTACCTACCAGGCTAAAGGTCCCTTGATGATCAAATACTTGGGAAAGGTTAAACGAATTATGGCCGACTTCGACAAAGTGACCGTGGTACATATCCCAAGAGGGGAGAATATTAGGGCAGATTTTTGTCTAAACTGGCAAGTACAAAGAAACCAGTTTTCATAAATCATGTACTAATTAAACGTGTATGAATTTGAGACACAACAAATGTATTAGCTCGGTGAAATACACGAATTCGACAAACAAGGAGCAAAGATTCAATATGCGTGAACAGAAAGTAGTTTTCATTAAATTGAAAATTTTAACATCAATGTTAATGCAGGAGCATTACATGTTTACTAAAATTCTTAAAACCGGAATATAACCTTGGCGACAAAGGATTGAAAAAGCAAATAAAGGGCCTAGGAGGGAGGAGCTTGTTCTTCTTCGTCTTCATCTTCATCTGCCCTAGGAGGAATCAATTTCCCCTTCTCGCTGACATAGGCTTGGAAGTTCAATCCGGAGGTGTTTAAGGTGATTTCGAGATTCAGAACAAGGATTTACGCCACAACATTGTCACAGGATTGCACTGCCGTGTTGGCATACTCAAAGAGCTGGGCCTTAGCGCGAGATAAGTCGGCATTAACACATCCGAGTTCCTCATCCTTAGTCTTTAGCAAGCCTTCAAAATGGGCTGCATCAAACTGCACCTTTTCCACAAACAATATGTCATTAGTGTGAACATCTTCCAGGCGGCGAAGCTTTGAATTTGCCGTCGTTAGGTTTCCCTCGGCCAGAGATAGGCTCGTCTTGAGCATCAGCACCTCCTCATGCAATTTGTCTTTCTCGGCCTTGGACGCCTGTAACTCACCCCGGCCTAGTCCTTCTCCTTAGTGATTGCCTTCAGGTTGGCACTGGCCGTGGCATATTTGATTTTGAGGGCTGCATAGGGCCAGAGTAGAGATATGGCTTTTGTGGGAGCTGCTTGGGCGGGACAGTAGGGCCAACTGAGGTCGGTGCAGTGGGAACAACCTCGACACCCCTCGGCGCCCTTGGGAAGTGCCTCAAAGACATGCGGAAACCCTGGCCTCCCCATAGCTCGATCTACAAGACAAGAAGCAAGATGTCAGTTATATGGTTAGCAAAGATTGAAGAATGCATAATACCTAAACTAAAGGATATATATATTCTCGTACTCGCCACTGGTCGTCTTCTAACCAAGGGTGTAGGGATGAATACAGTGGGATCTATAGGATCTTTCAGTGTACTGGCAAGCTTGAAGCTTTACCGGGCCGTTTCCTCGACTTTAGAAAAACTGGTCGGTTTTGGGGCAAGGTCTTCAGATTTGAGTTTGTGGTGACCTATAGACCAATATAACGGGAACCATTCCTCGAAGGAACCACGGTAGTTGCCCAGTTTCGGCAACAACCTTGATAAAAGCAGGCTTGAAGTTCTTCCAGGAGTTGGTGAAGGGTTTGAAAAGCTTGCGATCACGAACCCCCCGGAGTGAGGTCTAGCCAAACCACATCGTTTTACCTTTGAAAAGGACGTTGATTTCTAAGGGAGAAAAGAAATACATAAAAATTTGAATGGTACGAGACGATATCTAGTTCTTTACACAAATTTTCAAAGGCGATGCAAATGCCCAACCATTGGGATGAAGTTGTAAGGGAGCAAGATGAAGATGGTTCAGAAGGCGTATTTGAAAGTCGGCGAAGGGAAATCTCACGCCGAGTAGGGTAATAACATCTCGGTAAAAGAAAAAGAATTGGGGATCACTATCCCTTGGTCGACAGAAAGTAACCGACTCATCCACTTGGGGCAGCCGTATGGTATATCCTCTCCGTCCCCTATGCCGAGTAATGGGACATCATCCGAGGTCAGGGTGCTTTTAATGCGAATCACACAATTATTAATGGCCGAGCCGGGACCAGTTGGGACTTGGGAGGAGCCGGAAGAGCTTGACTCCCCCATGGATGGGTCAGTAGGGTGTGAAGACGAAGCCATCTATACCTTAAAAAAAAAAAGAGGGGTAAAAATCGAAGATGATATATATACCTGAAGCAACATAGCTATCTCGACGAGAAACAAAAGATGCTAGACTGGGATTACTCAGGTTCCTAAAAGTCAAGATGGCTGGAGGAATGAGGTTATGCCGGCACCTGCCTAGAACCAAGTCGACCTCCCTCTCTTGGCCAAATCTGACAAGGTCAATGCTCTCATAACAATTATCACTAGGCGTTAGGCCCCAAGTTCGGTAAGACGAGGTCAGAGTACATGGGCCGAGTTTCCAACTTGAAGTTTGATGAGAGAGAATCTTGGGACGAGATTTTCTGGGTTATGGGATGTAGATGGTGGAGTTGGAACATTCTTCCTATTCCCACTTCCTGAAGATTTACCAAGTGTCGCTTCCTCTTTTTCTTCCTCAGAATGAGGTATTACCCCGAACCAAAATTTTTCTCGAGGATCTCTCTATCTTCCTCAGGGATTGGCCTACCGTACATGTCTAATGGCACATTGGAGTTTTGGTACATTGAGGGTGGAAAGGGAGAAAAAGCTTTGGGTTTGAAGAAATGAGGTTTGGTACGGGCCATTCTCTAAATCCAGAAAACCCAGGAAATCAAAACCCAGAAAACCCGGAAGTCAAAACCCGTAAAACCTAGCAAGCAAACTCAAGAAATCCCAAAAACTCGAAAACTAGAAAAACAGTTTTTGACGAATGAAGAAAAAGGGAAAAGATAAATAGAGTGCAATGGAAATATAGAAGGTTAAAAGAGCAGTTGTAGTACCTGAAGAAGAATTTGAGAAGGGATGAGCAAGCTTGGAAGCCACATACAAGTGTATAGGTGTATCTCATGACACAGTATAATGAACTCTATCCATTTTTAGTGTTTGCGTGCTACAGCTTATTTTAAGCATATTCTTTAAATATAAACTCATTATATGCTTTTTTTTTTGTGGATTATTGAACATTAATTCCTTAAAGTGGCTGAACGTACAAGAATTCTAAACTGAAATGGACTTCAATTGTATCAATATTAAAGTGTTGACGGAACATATATAATTCTTGAGAATTTCATTTCTTCTCTTTTTTTAACATTGTTATTACTTATTTTCATGGAAAAATGACAGCCAGGTCCCAAGGACTATAAAAAATTATAAAAAAAGTCCCAACAAAAATTCACATAAGGACATTTTTTATATATATTATTTGTATTAACAACAGAGTGCTATATTTAAAACAGAAAGTGCTATATTTACAACAAAATTTAAAAATATAATCATTCACAACAGAAATTTCATATTCACAATAAAATTTAAACACTTGGATTTTGTTTCAAACTCAAGTCCCTAAGCGTACAGAGGTCATTTACAATAGAAAAATGCTCGATTTACAACATGAAGTGTTATATTCACAACAAAATTTTAAACTTGGCTATTCACAACAGAAAAAGCTATATTTACAACAGAAGTACTATATTTACAACAAAATTTTGAAACCTGGATTTTGTTTCAATAGAAATAATATCAAAAACGTCCCTAGAGACTTTTTTATATGTGAATTTCGTTGGGTCTTTTTTGTAATTTTTTATGGTCCTTGGGACCTGACTATCATTTTCCCTATTTTCATTCATCTAAATATTCCTATTTAGAGATTTTTAGTTTTTGACAGATCAATGCCAAAGACCACTGTCCTTAAATGTAATTATTATGATTATTTTGGATTAAAAGATGTTGGACAAAATAAATGCTTAAAAAGGTGAAATTGTCATATTTTATTTTGGGAGAATCTCATATAAAGATGCTTGAAATAGGGAAATTCTATATGAGGTTGGTAAACTCAACAAATCTTGAATTGGGTCAATGACTCAATTTAGGATATTCAAATGTTGGTTATTTTTCAATAATACCCCTAACCCATAAAATCAAAGAAAAGAGAAAAGAAAAAATGGGATGTGGCCTCCTTACCTTCCTCTCTCTCTCTCTCTCTCTCTCTCTCTCTCTCTCTCTCTCTCTCTCTCTCTCTCTCTCTCTCTCGCGTGCCTTGTGTAGCGATGCCACGAGAAGCCACCGATCTTGCCGCCCTCTTTTGCCGCCGATTTTGGTCAAGTATTTCTTGGCGTCACTCGAATTTGTCGCTATCTCACAGGACACAAGACGCACTATCTCACCTCTAATTCCCTTCTCTCGCACCCTCGCCCTCGCATCACTCAAATCAGTAGCTAAACCTTTTTTTTTTTTTTTTGAAACTCCTATTCATCTCCTTTGAAAGGGTAAAGAGATTTGCCAATACAACCTACCTGAATTTATTTAAACACGAACAAAATAATAATTTAAATCCTTAAAAGTTGAAGCAAGACAAGATGAAGCATACATTTTTTGATATTTTCTTTCAAAATTTTCTTGCTATTACCGCTTGGTTGGAGTTCCTTATATCAGATCTATTTTCCAGGCTTCGTGCCTCATCTACTTTTTGGCTTGTAGACTACTGTTGAATCTTGTGTCTGTAAGGCCCTAGAGGTTTTGAAGTGTAAGGCAAAGAATCGATGATCTCGTCACGGATCATGCAACGGAAGATTATGAAAAAGCGAAGGAACACACTGACTTGCAAAATAGTAGAAGAAAACTTATGTGCGAGAGGCCTCCAAAGTGAATTTTCTACCATTAGGTTTCGACGTAGTGCGTAAACAATATTGTTCTGCTCCAATTTTTCTTTTTTTTTTTTTTAATAATTAAGGGATATAAAGGTAATTTGGTCCAATTTCTAAATCCCTAATTATGTTATGTAACCTAATTAATAATTTGTTAAATTTAGTAACCCAAATTAGAATTTACGTAATTCAACCGTCTTTATATAGGATTCTCCCTTTTATTTTTCTAGATTAAACCGATTTGCACAAGGGTATTTTTGGTTGTGCATATTGTAAGGAACTAAGGAATTAAAGTAAAAAAAACCATAAAACCTAGAAAGAGGATGATGAACGATTGAAAATAAGGGAAATTCTATACACTCCTAAAAAACAAAGTCGTAAGAATTCTTTTGCACCAAATTATAACATGAGGACCCATATGTTAACTTGTGGTAATGGATTTTTTCACCTTCAGTTGCCTTTTCACGCTACCATGTTCTTTTATAAACAACTGCTTCTTCTTTCTTCCGTCTGAATCCAAAGGCAATTATTTTGGTTCTATTTTTGTTGAATAAAGATCGGTGGTCATATAGATGTAACGCCAGATGAGTTAGTGAACGAATAATTTACTTTCTTATGATTTGTGATTGATAAGTTTTTTTTTTTTTGGGTGTTTTTGCAGACAGCCTAATCCTCTGCAAAATAATCTTGCGTACTCTGTCGTTAAGTAAGTGATACTTCCATCTTATCTTCTGTAATTTCCTTTTATCCTGAAACGATCGTTCATCGCTTATCATACATATTACTAGGACGCCTTTCGCTTAATTGGTTACAGATAGATATCAAGTAACTTGAAAGGGCCATCTTGAACATAATTTCCTTAATTGTCCTGTAATGGAGGCGCCACCAAATGCATTAGCCATTAACTGATCTCTACAATTAGGTGCTGCTGCATCTCCAACGCCAGGTATGTGTGATAAACAGAAAGGTAATACGTAATTACTGTCATAAGATGATAAGGTACTTGTTTTTTGCCGTGTGCCCATTTCTTATGGTAGGTTGTTGTACACAATCACGGTCCAAGAGGCATACATTTTCGTCGTGCTGGTCCTCGTCAGAAGGTATATTTCTGTAGTGTGCGTTATGTCTTAGCAATAATTGATATACAATATGTTTCTTATTGTATTTTGGAAAAATGACACCCAGATCCCAAGGACCATGAAAAATTACAAAAAAGTCCTAATAAAAATTCTCATATTTGATATTATTTCTATTGAAACAAAATCTAGGATTTTAAATTTTGTTGTAAATATAGCACTTCCGTTGTGAATATGGCTTTTTCTGTTGTGAATAGCTAGGTTTAAAATTTTGTTGTGAATATAGCACTTCATGTTGTAAATCTAGCATTTTTCTGTTGTAAATGACCTCTGTATGTTTAGGGACTTGAGTTTGAAACAAAATCCAGGTGTTTAAATTTTGTTGTGAATATGACACTTCCTGTTGTAAATATAGTTTTTTTTCTGTTGTGAATGATCAGGTTTTTAAATTTTGTTGTAAATATAGCACTTTCGGTTATTAATAAAAATAATATCAAAAAATTTCTTCGAGACTTTTTTAATATGTGAATTTCTGCTGAGACTTTTTTGTAATTTTTTATGGTCCTTAGGACCTGGCTGTCATTTTCTCTTGTATTTTCTTTAAATTGGATGTTCAGGTGTATTTTCAATCAGAGGATGTGAAGGCTGCCATCGTTGCATGTGGGGGTCTTTGCCCTGTGCTAAACACTGTGACCAGGGAATTAGTATGCGACTTAAATTATACGTATGGTGTGAACAAGGTCCTTGGAATCAATGGTGGAGCCAGGTTTTTATATTTGTGTGTGCATAATTAGTGTGGGGATTCGGGGGTGAAAATTTTTTCAATGCTTCCTCTATCGAAACATATAAGATTGTATCTTTTTTCATACAGGGACACTAAGCAACATTTCCAATTCCAAAGCAACTAAACAATTCGCATTTTATGTCAATTTAGTAAGTAATCAGCAAGTAATCCAAAACAAGATAAATTAATATCCAAAGGATGAAAAGACAGTATTTATAATCAACAAACTATGGATAAGTGAACATTACCTCAGAAAGCACAGGTAAAATAACCAGAATAGTTTTGTCCTTTGACCAAAGTGTACAAGATAATTCAGGTATAGCAAAATGGCCTCCAAATTAAACACAACACAAGAATACAGCACCAAAAACTAACAGCAATAATACATATCCTCATTCCACAGCAACATTGCCCAACATCTTCATGAAGCGATAATACAAATTAACGACACCCAAGTTACACCAATTATAGAACAATACAAGCACAATAACAAGACCATACTTGTATATATATTTCTAAACCAGTCCAACATGAATCAAAAATGAAAGGGGAATTCTTACCTCTAGTTACAGTAACTCTTTCTCCAATTAACAAACAAATCAACTTCAGTTCATTGCACTAATTCCAACCTTCAATTCATCAGATCAAATTTGACGTCAGAATCAAAAATTGCATTCATGTTCTTCAGCTATCTCTCTAATGATATCTCTTTGTTTAAACATCTCCCAAACCCCTTCTCCCACTCGAAATCTGCAGATGCAGATGCAAATGATCACCATATCAAATTAAGGAAATGCTAGTCCAATATTAGTAGATAATGAAGGGCATTGATTTTCTGCAAAGCTTACCTAATAAGCAACAATGCTTTAATTTTCAGATCACATACATGGCGGAGGAAGTCCACGCCATTGTTGACCTGCTTTTCTATTCTGCTCAAGGAAAGAAAACGAGTGAAATATATCCATTTTTATGTCAATTAATTCTAGTTTTTGTATACAACAATTAAAATACTACTAGTAATAGTATTCTATTCCAGTCTTTGTAACTTGCATCGAGATCGGGCCGATAGGCGACGGCAATGGCCGAAAAACAAAAATTCATCTTTCAAAATAAAAGTAAAAATGAAATAAACTTGTCGCCAAAACTGGAAAATTACCTTGAGACAGAATCGATTGAGGGGGACTTCCCGAGCAACGGTGGACGAGAGCGGAGAGCGTGGCGCACGATTTGGAGACGAGAAGGGAGAGTGAGACAATGGAGAGATCGATGGAAACGATGAAAATGGGGGCAAAAAATTGGAGACAAGAGCAGACGATAAAAATGGGGGAAAAAAGGGTAAAAGAAAGATAGAAGGCTCGAACCGCGACCTGTGACTAAGGGAAGGGTGTAAAGTCCTAACCAACCGAACCACATATACATGTTGTTATTAAATTCTTTTAGATTATATAATGTTGTTATTAAATTCTTTTAAATTATATATATTTTGTGCCTTGCTCATATTAACACTAGTATGGCTCGCCACGCTTGGAATCGTTGTAAGTGAATGTTCTAGCATTTGTTTGGAAAAATTTCCATTCGGAGTGGGGAAAAAATTGAAGCAATATGTTCATCTGAATAAAAAACTTGATACATGGAAGCTCTCGGTTAAAATACTTTAATCTGAAGATTGCGCCTCATGCTTGGAAACAAAGAGGAGAGAAAATAAACTACTTATCTCCTCTTTTTTGTTTTAAAAAATGAGGGGAAAAAATAAATATAAGAATCAAGTTATTACCATACGAAACACATTTATCATTGTATCTGTATAATAGATAACTTTGTATATAATGCTAAGTAATTTAGAGTAGCCTGAACCTTATTCCTTTTTTGTTTAAATTCTTGTAACTTTGTACATCAATGGTGTCTCTTCTCAATGAAAAGTTATTCATGCAACATTGTACACAGGTTTCTAAGCTTGTAATACAATCACTCTAACTCCAAGAGTGTCAATGATATCCATAAACGTAGAGGAACCATCCTTGGTACATCACGTGGTGGGCATGACACCACTAAGATAGTTGACAATATTTAAGATCGAGGAATGAATCAGGTATGTGTTTCTTTGCATTGACCAGAACGTATCATCTCGAGCGGGCATCAACTAAATATATCTTTGATCTCAGGTTTACATTGTTAGAGGAGATGGAACACACAAGGGAGCTTCTGTGATTTTACGAGGCAATGTTAGCTTTTTTTGTTTTTAACTCAAACGATGTAATCCCAAAAAAAGATCATGGCATTGTTTACATGCTGAAAGCGTTATTGACCTACATGATCCGAGCAATTCCAAGCTAAGTAACGCTTCTGACAATGTGTGCTGCACACTTCTTGCTCAAAGTGTAATTCTTGGAGCAATGGCTGGTTACACTGACTGTACAAGTGGACTCGTCAATGGAAGACAAACTTATATACCTTTCTATTTAAGTTCATTGTGTATGCTTCTTGTGTGTTTGTTCATGCTTGCTTGATGTTTCTTCAAAACCAGGCGCATCAATGAGAGTCAGCTCAAATTTTAAAGATACATATCTATTCTGTATAAGAACACAGATGACTAGCCTCAATGGACTAGTGAGTTTATATTGGATGAAAAGGATTCTCCGAGATATCTATAAGGCAGATACCAAAGAGAATATCAAATGGTTCTCCAAGATATCTATGAGGTAGATACCAAAGAGGGCAATAGATCACTGTGCACGTAAATGGCGTTTAGCCAAAAAGGGGTGGGGTGTGTGCACAGTGAGGTTGAATAGTAAATAGGATTAATAGAGAATGTGTACCTTTTAGGTTAACCTCTTATTTATAGAGATTACCTTTAGGGTTTGGGTCATTGGGCTTTGTGCGCCTCATGGCCCATGCTTCAGCCGCCACACCTACAATTGTCATCCCTGATTAGGGTTGTTCCTTGATTATATCCTTGATTATAGGTTGATTTGGATCCTCCTTTATTATTAGCAAATCCTAGTATGTTTTGTCCTTGTTGGGCCTGGTGGTGAATGGGCCTATTATATAAGTCCATAACAATATCTTTATAGGTTTTCTAACATGTTATAAAAGTATTGCATGGAGAGCTTAATAATCGTACAGATATAAATACGTACGGTAAAAATTAGGCTTATTGTGACTTATTGGTTGCCTTCATCTTATTATTTTCTTTTTCTTTTTTTTTCTTTTTTTTGAAATTTTGCAGAGAATCAGAGAGTGACAGCATAAAATAGTGATAACTGATAGAATGTGGGTAAGACTTTTATCGTCCACAACTCAGCCCACTTTTTGAAGTGCCAATGATGTGATTGAAGACAAGAGAGAAGAAGAAGAAGCGTTGAATCAGTCAGGGGATGATAAGCAATGTCCAGATGCCAACTTTATTGCCAACGAAATCATCCCTATCCCTAAGAATTCTTTCTATTTGACATTACCGTTAGTAGTAGTATTTCTTTGAAGTCTTTGATTTCAAGACCATAACACTAGTTCTTTCATATTCCAATCTTGACGGTGCTTTAAAAAAGTTGGAGTGGGGAATGAAGTTCCAGTTATCGTGTCTGACTCTACTTTTCAAATTCGTGACTTTTAGAATCTGGAATTCGTGTGCTAGCATTCATATTTTCCATGCGGACAGTCAAGTGGTACTAAAGTAATTCAAAGCTAAAATATCTTCCAATACAAATCATGACAAATATGGTGTTCAAACCATGTGAGATGACTGGAATGAAAATATGATACTCCATCCTCTTTTAAATTATAAGAGCTCAATCCACTTTTTTCTCTCAAATTTATAATTTTCCCTCTAAAGTATCTTTATTTGATTGCGCATGTATAAGAGATTTCTATCAAGAAATAGTTTTAATGCACATGATTAAAAAGGATATCTTCAAGAGGACAACTCACATTTATAACAAATAATTAATTAACTAATTTTTTTAACTTTACCTAAAATAGTTAAGTAGCTCTTATAATAGAGACCAGATATCATATTTTACAAATCCAAAGGAAGTGAATGAAGATGCAATGAAGACTTGCTGATTGATTCATTAGCACATTCATCATGTTTTAAAATGACGCTTTCTTCATCAAAAGTGACTCTCCAATCTTGGCGTCCGTTTGTATCTCTGTATCTCCAGTTCTAGACTCTCTTGAAAATGTGCGCTATTGACTTAGATAATCTACTGGTGATAAATAATACTAAAACTAATTCTACTACTTTGCAATGTTAAATCTTTGACTAGTCAACCTAGTCAAACATGCGATAGATTCGGCCTTTTAAAAGAAAATCGCAGTCAAAATCAGACATTTTCTACCTATCAAAATATCAATAAAACACATATCCAAGTTTTCTTTTTTTCTTTTTGAAATTTTGTAGAGAATCAGAGAGACAGTATCAAGTAGTGATATCTAATAGGATGTGTGGGCACGGCTTTTATCGTCCACAAATCAGCCCAATTTTGAAGTGCCAAGGATGTGATTAATTAACTAATTTTTTAAATTAACCCAAATTAGTTAAATAGCTCTTAAGTAGACTTGATATACTACCTCCGGTCCAAGGATATGGAAGGTCGGATGTGAATGGGTATTCAAAGGAATTGAGGTTAATGGAGTACTGTTCAGAAGCTAGATCAACATGATGAATAGAAGGAGAGAAAAGTTTGTCGGGAAAAACCATCTGTGGGCTCAATAAATCAAAATTGATGTAGCCTTTATCCATAATTCCATATTCCATCAATTGTTTACATACGGAAAATGAGTACTAGGTAGAATATCATTAATTAAGTATTTCATCTGATCCCAAATATAAGACTCAGTTGACTTTTTTTTTTTTGAAAGATTAAAGAAACTAAATAAGTTACTGGATGTTGTGTACAATTACATTATATATCAATTTATAATTAAGTGAGACATTAATTTGGAGAAAAAAAGAAAAAAGAAAAATACTTTAAGGTAATTTAATTAGCTTATTTAATATCTCCAAAAAGTCCACTTGGTCTTATATTAAAGACTGAAAGTAGTTCTTCCTTTTCCTTTCTTTTTTTTTTTTCCTTTCTATTCAACAGATCCAACCTACATGATCCGAGCATTTCCAAGCAGTGCTTGTGATAAAGTGTAGTTCATGGAGCAATGGCTGGTTACGCTGGCCATACATGTGGGCTCGTCAATAGAAGTTCATTGTGCCTGCTTGGTTTTTACTGGTTCATTCATGCATGCATGCTTGAAGTTTTCTTTAAAACCGGGTGCCGCAATGAGAGGCAACACAAATTTTGTATATAAATAAATAATTTTATAAAGATTATATTTTCTTAAACGTGGAGGAACTATCCTTGGTAGATCACGTGGTGGGCACGAGTCGCTTTTACAAGTTCAACCTTTTTAAGGCATAACATGTGTGATTTTTGACTGATTTAATAGTCAAATTTAATATTAGGAAAAAGAAGGGCAAAATTGCTACTTTTGTAAACTTCCGGGGCAAAATTGCTCCTCAATGAAAACTTCCGGTGCAAAATTGCTCCTTAATGAAAACTTCCAGGGCAAAAATGATACTTTTGATTGATGAGGTGGCATGCCACGTGTGATGAGGTGGCATGCCACCTCACATTTTAATGATTTACGTGGACTTCCGTTACTTTTGGGTAAATTTGATACCTTTTTAATACTTCCGGGGCAAATTTGGTACCAAAAAAACTTCCGGGTGCTGAGCGCCCCCTTAGCAAAACTTCCGGGGCAAATTAGGAATTTAACCCCAAAACAAACTCCCCCTAAATCTCTCTGTTGGGGCAAAAAAAAAAAACATACTTTTGATTCATATGCAGACAAAGATTATTTAATTTACAAGGTTAAGGAATATCTTGAGCTTTAATCAAAATAACATACTTTACAGAGAAGATAGACTTGACTCACTTACATATATAGGACGATTATTTTGAGTATACTGAGCCGAAACGAAATCCCCAACAATTTTGGAGCTGAGCTGTACTAGAAATTGTCCAAATAGCACAAGAATGGATCAAGATCAGATCTGGGTTTATACTATCCTACTCTCCCAATTCTTTATGAGTATGTGAATCCAATTCCTGAGTGAGAACTCAATTCATAAAAAGATGAAAACAAAACACAGATGTAGCCCGTATCAGAGTAAAAAGGACAAGAACATGAAAAGACAGAGAGAGAAATTACCAGATTGGAGGCAGAGATTGATGGACCATGAAATTGTTACAAAAGCTCAGCTTCCTTGGATGAGAGTTGCAGAGGAGAGTTTTCGGTTTGCAGATCTACTGTTCCGCGACAATGAACTCATGCCTGTGAAGTTTCTTCAATAATATCTATATTGTATTTTATATAAAGCCATAATTATTACTATCCGGTTCTAATTATAGGAACATTTTTATAGTGTAATTTACACTATAAAAATATTCTTATAATTAAGTTCGGAGGACTATTAGATTTCTTACCGACAACAAACAGTCCTCCAAATTGAGTCACCAACAAGTCTGCTGAGTATAAAGTAAAACGCAGAACACTAAAATACCTTGAAAATTTTTAAAATCTTAAAAAAATATTTTAGATATAAACTGGTATTAAAAATATTTCAGAATATTGAATGCTATTTTTTTAAAAAAAAAGAAAGAAAAAAAGAAAGTGAAGAGTGTGTATTTTACACCAAAACGGTATATACAATTTGATAGAAAAGGACAACGACGAAGCGTAGTTTAGTTGATAAAACTTGGAGGCATATTAATATTGCGGAAACTGAGACAGTATTTTACTGTTTCATCCTTACATGCAACTAAGTTTATGTTGAGAACCGATGACCATTTGGCCTTGGTCATATTTTAAAAAAGTGTAGCCAAAAAATAAATGCAAGTGGCAGGAAAGGGACTGAAAAATAGAAAATGTGATGGTGGGTTGGCGAGGACAGTCGATGTGAATTAGTTTTTTTTTTTTTTTTTTGCTCGAAAGATGTGAACTAGTTTAAACAATGCATTTCTGCATTTATTTGACCAAAAAGTAATCTAATTATATATTACTCCATCCGGTCCTAATTATAAGAACAAATTATCAGAATTTGGAGGGATTAAAGAAGAAAGTTAAATTAATTAATTATGTATATTTTTCCTAAAATACCCTTATCCAAAATTTAAATGACATTAAGGAAACAAATGTCCGTAGTCGCCGCAGCTTCTCTAAGCTCGCACTCCGTCAAATTAGCCCACGAAGCTAAATTCAACTATGATGTGACGTTGACAATGTTGATGTCCGGATCATCTTAACTGACCTCACGCCAATTTGTTTTTATTTTTTAATTTTAGTAAAATCATGTTAGTTGTTTTTTTTGGGTTAAAAAAGTTTATTTTTATTTGTTACTGTCAATTAGTAATTTATTGATTGTTAGGTTCAATTCTTGTATTAACTCAGGTTCAAGAACTTAATCAAGACCTTTCTTGATGTGATGGAGGTACATTTTTTCAAATGGACCAATTAAATAATTTAGCGTGTATGATAATACAAACTGTCAAGATGATTTTTATAATACAAGGCAAGTTAGGCAACAATGAATAATGAATTTCACGCACACATATATAGGAAAAATATGAGATATTTTATATTCTTTTTTCCCTATTTGTAAGTATCGTGATATAAGGAAGAGATGTTAGTTTTACTTTTAATTTTAATCTATAAAGAGCTTTGACTTTTAAAGATAGATTCTCTCTTCCTAAAATATGATAAAAATTGTTCAAAATTATTTTTTATAAAAAAAAAAATATAATTTAGGTGTATATGACATTAATGAGTTGGAAATATTATTTACTTTATAAAATATATAGGTGTATTATTAAATTATTATTGTCTTTAATTATTATTAAGAAAATATAAATAGGGGTATTATAGGAAAAAATTGACAAAAGTTAAAACTTATTATTATAATTAGGACTAAAACCAACTTCAAAATTTGCTCCTATAATTAGGACCGGAGGAGTATCATTCAAGTCTCTCGTTTCCCCTGAGATATGCCTCCCCCGGAACCCGACGTCCTCGAGATGGAATCATAATGTCACTCGTATTTATATCAAAAAAAAAAAAATAATGTCACTCGTATTTTATATAAAGACACAATTATTAGTATTACTACTCTCTCCTTCCCTCCAATCCTAATTATAAGTTCGGGTATTTTTTTTAAAGATATTAAAAAAGTTAAAAAAAATTATTTAATTATATTATATGTTGGGTGTCCTTAGATTATATATTAGCTTATTAATTAAACTAATTCGTTTGGAAAAAATAAAAATAAGAATACTTTAAAGTAATTTCTTTAATTTTTTTTATTAAAAAAATCAACTTAATCTTATAATTATAATTAGGACAGTTTACTAACGACCCCTAAAAGTCTTTCAAATTGACTCCACCGACAGGCGAGGGGCGGACCGAAGTACTTGACAAGGGGGCACGTGCCCCCTTGATTTTTTATATGATTTTTTTTTTTTTTTTTTTTTTTTTTTTTTTTTTTTTTTTTTAAATTTCCAATTTCCCTTCTATTCCTTCCCGGCTTCCTCAACACGCCCGTGGTCCGATTCTACTCCTTGCTCTTTCAATCTTTCATATGCCTTGCTATTTCTAACCGTGCTTAGTATTACTTTTCCCTTTATATGGTATTATTTTTTAATGTATTTAAAGCTTTACCGTAAAAAAAAAAATAAAATTAAATGCTATTATTTTTAACAATACTTAGTCTTGCTTTTCCCTTTATATGCTATTATTTTTTAATGTATTTAAAGCTTTACTGTAAAAAAAATACCCTTATAGTGTCTAGCCTTACTATTTCTAACCATACTTAGTCTTGCTTTTTTATTTATATGCTATTATTTTTTAATGCATTTAAAGTTTTACTGTAAAAAAAATTTTCGGGGGCGCTGCCCCCAAACCCCCGCATCCCAAGCCAATGGTGCCCCCCCTTCCATAAATTCCTGGATCCGCCCCGACGTGTCTCCACGAGTATAAAGTAAAACGCATAACATTTTAAAACAGAAATTTATAGTGGTGGTGGCATATTCTTTTTATTCTTTAATAAGACTTCTTGGAGGCATATACGGTAAAAGACTTGGAGACCTCTCTCTTCTTGCTTTACTCGTTGCTTAAGATTAGCTCTGCCTTGGATATGAGAGTTGCATTTAAATGTGAAACCACACGATGGAGCTGTGTGTGTATATATTATGTGTGTGTGAAACTTATAAGAAACAATTATCAAAATTTTGTGGTTTAATATGTTAGTAAAAAAAAAATATATATATATATATATCAATTATGTATTTTTTTCAATTATATTCTTATTTATAAAGAGAGTAGATAAAAGCTAATAAGTGAAAAAATTATAGTAGAGATGATAAATGACATGTATTTAACGAGGTAAAAATTTAAAAAAAAAAATTTATCAGAGAATATCCCTGATAAAAAAGATTGGAGGGAGTAGTATCCTCAGAAAAAAATATTGGCAACTGATTCTCTTCCCTTGTGAGGGAAAAAAAAAAAACCCTCCCTCTTCTTCGTTTCAATTAAATTTATTTTTGTTCAAATAATTTAATTTAATTTAATTTACTCAGAAAAATAGTTGCTCAGCCTCGTACCTCCCTCGGGTTCCCTCATCTGTCCCACCTCTTTATGGCTCCTCTCTCTCTCTCTCCTCCCACCCACTCTATCTAATTAAAAATTAAAAAAGCTCTCTCGTCACCCGCATAATTTTTCTTCATTCCCAAATATTCCCTAAACAATCATCGAATTAAAAAATATAGGGAGAATCTTTCTGGAGGCCCATATTACCAAAAAAACCTAAAAAAGGCCCAAGGAATTTGTAAATCCTAGAAAAGGCCTTAGGGCCTTTATAGGTATTAAATTACAATGCAAAATTATATTGATGCCCCTGGATTAAAACACGTCTTCTCTCTCTGACCTCCATCATCTGCACTGAGCAAACAAAGGAATTTAGGTCACTATTGATCTCTCCCCAGCAGTTGCAACTCGCAGCAAGCAAATTCACAGCAGTGACAATGATTGCCTATTGAATTGAAATCTCCGAGACAATCGGAAACAAATCTCTCGCCCCTTTCAGATGGCTCGCTTGTCTTCAAACCCCATTACTCTCCATAAATTCTGACCACGCCTGCAAGTCCCTCAACCTCCGCAAATAATAGGAAACCCTCGCTACTCTCACCGCAAGACTCGTAGATCATAGACCCCTGCTTGCCAAACAACTCCTAACCTGGATGAGACATCCACAACGGTAAAGTTTCTGTTGGGTAATTCTTCGGAGTGTTCAGTTTTTCAGGAGTTCGAATTATGTTTTTGAATTTTCATCATTTGCTAAGCATCCTTCAACTTTCACGTTCAGGAAAGACCGATTAATGAGGCTACGGCCGTCAATGGTCAAACAAGCAAGGTTTCAAGCTCCCCTCTTGGTATTATGATTGAAAGAGAAGAAAAAGTTGGTCTAAGTTGATTGAGTTGGGGATCAAGAATTAGTTTCCCCGGTTTAGCTCCGGTTTGACTTGTCGACCCACGACCTTAGACCCGGTCACCCGACTAGCTTAGTGGCGGATCCGAGTTTCAAAACCTTGAAAAAAGCAGAGAAAAAACACAAGAGGATAGAGAACACGAAAAAATAATTAGGTAAAATGCTGATTTTATTTTATTGTTAAGCATCTCATGTTGATAAACTTTAGCAATCCAAACTGTATTTTGAAATTAGTTTTTTCAATCAGGTTCCAAGAATTGCTCAAGCTTTAATATTTGTCAATTTTTACTATATTTTGAATTTCATAGTTATATTTCGAGAGGTGTTCAATTTTTTTATATTTACATATTTTTACTATATATATATATATATATATATATATATATTCTTATTTTCATATTTATATTATTCCTTTGTAGTTAAAAGATATGTGATTGGAATCCTAGGAGTATTGTTACGTGATTTATGGACAAGCTACAACAAAAGTATTCGTAAGTATTGTGGAATTTTTTATTGATAAATTTTATTTTAGACTTGATAGTATTATAAGATAACATTTTATTGTAAGAGTGTTTAAGTGATTCATTTCTTTTAAATTTTACAATGTTTATCTATAATCAATGTATTGAGTTTTGAATAAGTATAATTTTTATTTAATATTTATCTTGTTATTATCAATGATTATATTGTGTCTTATATAATAAATATTAATAATAAAATTGAATATCAAAAATATTAATAGTAAAATTAAATAAAAACAAATAATAGAAAATAACTATATATAATAAAAAAATTTAAGTCACTTTAATAACAATTATTAACAAAGAACCGTTAAGTATTTCCTCAATACATTACGGTTATTAACAAAAACCATTAAATTTGTCCTCAATACATTATTCTTATCAATAAAGAATCATTAAGTTTGTCCCTAGTACATTACGGTTTGGAACAGTTAAGTAATTGCACCAAGAATATATAACACTGTTAACTCTTAGAAATTGATAATATTTTAGCACATTTTCTTATCTTTTTAAACATTTTTGTATTCAAATTATGCATAGAAAGAGTTTGTAGAAGAAAATGTGCAAATCAAAGTATCAAGAAAAAGCTAAAGAAATTTTTGCATATAATCTTATGATTTGTGCCTCATCAAAAGAAATGAAGTTATAAGTTCATTCCTCTGTAGGAGGATGTAGAGACAATATAAGGCCATTGAAGTTAAGGAGATGACATAGAACCAGCAAAATTGGAACGAGAACAACCGTATAGGATGTCTCAGCAACTAACATGGTTGCTGAGGCGAACAAGAGTCAAAGTTTCTATGGCACTTGCCTCAGCAACTAATATGGTTTCCAAGGTGAATAAAGAACCTAAAGGAAGCCCAAGTTTCTATGGCATTTGTCTTGACATCTAACATGGTCGTCAAGGCAACTGAGGAAAATCAAAGTTTCATGGCACATGCCTCGGAGACTAACATGGTTACCAAGGTGACTAGGCCAAAAAATAGAGTTACTTTGTCAATTGCCTCAGCAACTAACATGGTCGCCAAGGCGAACACAGAAAAAGTACAATTTTGTGTTTTGAAAGCTAACGCATCAGAAGGTCATAAAACTTAGGGAAACATGCCGTAAAAGACCATTTTGCACTTGAAGAAGTTGGGGCACACAAGTCCTCACCTTGGGAGAGGGTTCTTGAAGAATTTGAAGCCTTAGGTGGCCACCTAAGGGAGATTTTGGGATATTTATCTTGGTTTTGTCACTTTTCTCCTCTTTTCATTTGTTTAGTTTAGCATTTCTATACATTTGGACATGACTATCTAAATCTTTTATTTTAGGATTACTTTGAACCTCTATATGGATTGAAACTTTATTATTATTTCTTTTCTAGCATTTAGTGAAGTATTATATGTTGATTTTATTTATGCTTAATGCCTCTATATGGATTGAAAGTTAGTTATTTTGTTGAATGAGATGATGCTTGTGGACACTTATATGGTGTCACTACAAAAAAAAAAAAAAAATGCAGTTTTTTGCGGCGGAATTTTTCCCTCGCAAAGAGCAAATTTCCGTCGCAAAACGATTTGCGGCGGAATTTGCGACGGAAAAAAATTTCGTCGCAAAAATCGCCCACGCAAACCAATTTTCCGTCGCAAAAATGCATATTTCCGTCGCAAAATTTGGATTTAGCGGCGGAACACTTTTCCTCGCAAATCTTGAAATTTGCGAGGGAAAACTCAATCCTCGCAAATTTTGCGAGGGAACAAGATCCTCGCAAAAATGAAAATTTTTTGCAAATTTTGAAAATTTTGCGAGGATTTGATCCGCAAATTTGAACTTTGCGAGGGAACATGTTCCCTCGCAAAATCCAACATTTTGCGAGGATCTTGTTCCCTCGCAAAATTTTTCATTTTGCGAGGGATATTGTTCCCTCGCAAAATGTGGGGTTTTGCTAGGGAAATATGTTTCTCTCGCAAATCCCCAATTAATTTTTTTAAAAAATAAAATGATTTTAAAAATTTAATTAATTTCATAAAAAATATTAAAAATTAGAAAATAAAAATATTTATATATGATAAAAATATATTGTAACAATCATAAGAGTTTGCATAGAAATAAAAAAATATTACAAAGTATAATGTTTCAACCAAAATAAACTAAAAAAAGTCTAAACTGTGAGCAGCCTGTCGGATCACCACCGTATCGCCATCACCATCGGGAGGCGGCCCGCACCCTTGTCCTTCAAAAGGGAGTGGAGAAGTTCCCGCAACTCAATAATCATCTTTCCTTGCTCCTTCACCTTCGCTTCTAACATCTTCACCCTCTTATCTTCTACAAAACCAACATTACGAAGTCGGTTTATTTTTTTTGTACTTCATTTAAATGGACGAGGAATAATGGTTTGCGATTGGTAGCAAAAGTATTACGTCTACCCGGAGAAACACCTCCAATACTTCCCGATGAGCCCTTCGTAAAAGACTTCGGTTACACGCAGGGCACCCATCCCGAAGACTCTCCCCTTCTTGTCAAATCCTCCTGCAGCCTAAATGAAGAGACTCTCGTTATCGGAATAAGAGGACGTCGGGTCGTTCTCAATCACTGGGCGAGTCTCTCTAAATACAACGAAGGATCAAAGGAGCATAACAAATGCAGCTTATCTAAATAATTTAGGCAAAGTTCGAGCAAAAGAATTACCAAGTATAGATTATGTACCTTATCTAAATAAATCTCAAAATTCCAATAAAGTAAGTGACAATGAATATATCCATAGCAGTCTCATTCAAGTAAAGAAGATTGTTTAGTTGCAAAGAATAAGACTTAAAAAGATAAACTAGAATGACAATGAATATATCCAGAAAACATGACATACTTGGGATTTGTCAACAATGATAAGCACTTGGTCAAACTCAAGATTGTGTTATTACCTTAATAATTTATTCATATTACAAAGGGGAATAAACTTAACTACCTTTTGAAAGAATTATGTAGAAATAAAAACATATAAATTAAACAAGTGTTCCTACGCCTCTATCTGCATGTGAGGATGGCATCTTCACAATAGTATCAATGCCTACTGATTAAATACAACACATAATTGAAAAATAGAGACTGAATTTGACTAAAATATTTAAAGCACCATATGACAAAAATATTCATACACAAGGAAATTAGTCTTACAGTGATGTTCCATAACCCAACATCATGCTACCATATGACAAAGTTAAAGCACCATATGACAAAAATATCTTAATTAAAACAAAGAAGTATAATACCATATGACAAAGTCAATTTTTAGTCTACATTCCATAACCCAACAAAACGTTTGATTTTGTTTCCACAGCATAGAAGTATAACACCATATGACAAAGTCAAGTTATCCCTTCACTACAAACATCATTCTACCTAAAAAGTAAGATGTGATGACTTCACCATAGGTCATAAGGGCAATTGGCATGTGGCACAGCACCTCGGTGTTCAACCATGCAATACTTGTGATTGAGCAAAATGTGCAAATATAAGTGGTGCTTCGTATGCACCATGTGACAAAATGTGAGGAAGGGAAAAATAGAAAACATGGTTTCAGATTATGGTTTTGGTAGTTTGGTCAGTTGTTTTCTGTTTTAATTCCTTCTTATCTCTCTTCATGCTTCCTTCTAATCCTATTTCCTGTTTTTTAATCCCAAAAATTAGCTACTTTCATCATCCCAATTGCTTTTTCATTATACAAAAATTTAAATTTTTCTATTAACTAGAGCAATAACATATAATTGTTTTTTACTATCTCAAAGGAAGGACATAGTAGGACTTTATTCACAGTATAATATTTTTTGGAATTGAATCTCTCACCATAAAAATGTACTTATTTTTTATACAAAAATATACTCATTTTTGCTATCATTAGGCATGATGCATCGAGTAGGTTATTTATAGATTTTTGCCTTTTGACTTATAAATTATATAACAAATCACTAAAGAGAGGTATTTGGCTCGTCCATACCCATTCATCATCATAAAGTAAAGTAGAAATGTGATTATTTTCAATGTTTACTCGCATCACAACTTTGTGATCACAGCTCAGCGAGCAAACCGTGAAAGTTGCGTGGAATTAAACCCTGTTCTAAAACTTTGATTGAGGACCCAACATAATGTCACTTTAGCACCAAAATGAACACAAACAAGGAAGAGATTTTTCCAGAGGACAAAATCTAAAATGAACCCAGATGGCATCAACATCCAACGGGATTAATTTGATCTACCTGAATTATATAGACTTGTTTGAGCTTAACAAAAGCAAGAAACAGGAGCAAACAAAAAAGATCTCAGATTTATATCCATCACTCAAAAGCTAAAAGACGTTATATTTAGTTTAGTTTACTTACATATGTGCCTGTTTGTGGCAACAGTGGCAATCTTTGCAAATGTCCCACAAGGATAGAAGAAAGTTTTTATACCTGCAAAAAGTAAACTCTTCCTCATTTTGATGCAACGTATAACTTGGACGAAACACCACAAACTATTGGAGTACTTGCTCATATCCATTTTACATGGATGATATCCTACAACCGTTAAGTTGGGCTTCTTCTACTTCTTAAGGACACAAATCCCTCCACAATAGTAATTCAGTCTTTAACATGCAAATCAAAAGAAAAGAGAATCCCCGCTCCCACAATTACCGCTATCAATTTCTCGTTCTCATTCAAGTTTCACGTAAAAAACAGTTCTAAACACGGGTATCTCATGCACATTGCTAAACAAAATGTATTAGGTACAGAGCTTCAAGCTCAACAAGAAAACAAAGATGAATCCAAATCCTTCAATGCACAAGAAATAGATCCCTATCCAACGAAAGAAACTGTTTCAACATAAAAAGAAACAAAATGCCGAAAGAATCGTATCTCAACCAAGAACTCAACCATTAGAATTTATAATACCTCTTGCCTTTTCTCGGATAAACCCCAAAAGTCGTTCTACCACAAACTTCAAAGTTCATAAATTTGCTTCATGTTTCCGAGCAAGGAAACCTTCCATAAAAATGCGAGACGCAATGGAACCAGTGAGCGAGAGGAAAGTACCAAGAAGTCAAGGAAAGGAAACGCAATTAAACCCATAGCCTCTCACTAAACCTCATGGGATTTGAAGCTAGACGGCGGAAAAGAGGCGCAGAGCAAATAGGTTCAGAAATCCGCCGTCGACTTCGCCTTCCTCGTCCGCCCACCGATGACGATGTAGATCGAAAATAACCTCGAGTTCGTTGGAGTAGATCGAAAGGCCAAAACGAAAGTGATCCTCGACACCTTGGGTAAGAATGGCGGAGTGAAGTGAGGTGTAGGAAGATGATGCTGCAGAAGGAGAGTGATGGAGGTGGGTGTTCGACTTGGAGGAGAAAGGAGCTTGAAGGCGAAGATGATGGAATCCAAGGGTCAAAGAGTGAGCTTGAGGTGCTGGTTTTTCTCGATTCAGTCCGTTGCAAGTGGAGGTCAACGGTGATGGAGGGTTTAAGGAGGTGGATCCTCGTCCGGGTCTTTTGGTGAAGAGAGCCCAAACA
Source organism: Acacia acuminata (assembly GCA_019022655.1). Taxonomy (NCBI): domain Eukaryota; kingdom Viridiplantae; phylum Streptophyta; class Magnoliopsida; order Fabales; family Fabaceae; genus Acacia; species Acacia acuminata. The sequence continues at coordinate 348,717 of JAFJYI010000364.1, read as the reverse complement.
AGGGTGACGCCGGTGATGGAGGTGGAGTGAAGAAAATGATGATGGAGTCAAAAGGGTGAATTTACTGGTGAAGGTCGGATGATCTCTTGCGGCGCCCCCCAGTTCCCCTTTTTCTGAATCTAAAATTGAAGATCAAACCTAATTGCCAAAAACGCAGGGCTTTATCAGAGGGACCTAAGTGAAAAGAAAAAAAAGTTTCTAAAGTAGGGACCAAACTGAAACTTTTAAAACTTGAGTTCAAACTTTCATTTTCAAATTTGATTTAGTCTTTTCAAGAATCTACAATCAAAATAATTAATCCAACATCAAATATTCTCATAAAAATCAATGATTAAGAGTAATTACAATTTTTTGACAATTTTACGCTTTTTAGCCGTAATTTAATGTTTTACACTTTCAACCATATCATTTGAAAAAAAAAAGTTGATTAATTCATTAAATTTTTTTGAAAATGAAACAATAAATTATATCTTGAAAGGTAAAAAATAAAAATTGCATCAAACTTTAAGTAAAAGAAATCTTAAAAAGTATCATTAATACTCAATGGATAACTTAAAATAAGGGTCACACTTTCCTTCTAAAAAGTGCCTCATGATAGAGATTAGAAAGTGTATATTGCATTTAGGTAGGTGGAAAAGATAGAGTAGCATTTGACTTTGTTTAAGATTCAAATCATTTCAATCTAAATAAATAAATATTTGCACTTGAGATGGGATAAATCACACCACATTATTTATTAATTTTGATTTCGTATAATTAAATATCAAGAAGTTAGAATCATGTTAGAACATTTGTTGGTTCATAATTTTGTAGGAATATTTAAGAAAGTATTTGATGTGGATTTATTTAATTTTTGCAAGATTTTTTCTCATAATCAAACTATTTAAACTAATTAAAACTTATTGATAGTTCAATTGTGACCAAATACTAATTCCTAAACGGATATTCATGCTAATTTGATTAGTGGAATTAAAACTTATTGATAGTTGAATTGTGACCAATACAAGTAAGTAGTGTCTTCAATCATAAATATAGGATCTAATTGAAGAATTGATATTGATCTTATATATATTATTATCTCCGATTTTAAATATAAGATAAAGTTTGCAGTATGATTTATATTAAAAGCTTTGTCTTATCTTTGAAACCGAAGGGAGTACTTTTTTTTTCATGTTGGTCAATTTTTTTTCTTTATCCCTATTGATACACAATCAACTCATATCGGTATGAGAGGAATAAGAAATAAAGAAAGATGTATGAGTGTTTTAGGGAAAAAAATATAGTATCATGTTAACTAATTTAACTAAAATTTTGTAATATAATCAAATTAAATAAATGGGTTTAATAGAAAAAACAAACGAGTAATAAAAAAAGGAAGAGTGGTTGGTAAGATCAAAATGGATAGAGTGCATTGGAAAAGGTAACGTGGCAGGCTCCAAATACTTATGTCGCAGTGTGAGGAGTTAGGCTCACATAAAAGGTAACTAAACCATGGGCCAAAATGATAGAACTGCTAATAAGTACAATTTGTGCCAAACTTCTAACCAAATGCCTTCGCTGATTAATCAAGAAAACGTTTCAAATAATTTTTTCTTCTTTTCTGAATTTCACAAGTGTGTGCTAACTTAACGGTTCAAATAATCCTCATTTCCAACCTTTGCCTTTTGCATTTATCAGTAAAACTTCATCGTCCTCAATCACGTTTTACCTCCATCGACAGTAGCAACATATATAATTCATGTATAAGCGACATTTTTCTATAAATTCAAACCTTTTACAATTTAACCCTAAGTGACATTTATATATAATTCATGACAACATCGCAAGTTGAGATAACTATAAATTAGAGATAAGATTACAATGGTCATATAGTTCATGATTTCAATGGCTTTTATTCTACCATTTAGTAGCAATAATTATTCGCTTATTTAAACATTTTTAATCATGTCATTTATAATTTTTTGATATATTTCTTATGAAGGTTTTTATTAATTTACATTTTTTAAAAATATGTCATATGTTCTTTATATTTATTTGATTAAATGGTAAAAAGGAAGATATATAGAAATAATATATATATTAATTATAAGACAAATGTTTATCAATATATTTCAAAATATTATTCTTTAGAAGAAAATTGTCTTGATTTTAATCAATATGCTACTTAGTCGAACGAGGCGAAATGAGTGAGAGACTTGAATTTTTTTGTTTTAATTGCCTTGGGTTTACTTTGGAGAGATATTTAACAATATATATATATATATATATATATATATATATATATATATTAATATACTATTTTGCGAGGGAATATAGTTTCCCTCACAAAATGTACGAATTTTTGCGAGGGAAATGAAATTCCTCGCAAAATGCAAAATTTTGCGAGGACCAAATTTTCCCACGCAAATTTGTGAACATTTTGTGAGGGAATCATCGTTCCCTCACAAAGTTTGTGGACATTGCAAAAAATTGGGGGAAATGTCCCGCGCAATTTTTTTTCGCAATTTTGCGAGGACCAAATTTTCCCTCGCAAAATCTGCCGATTTTGCGAGGAAGAGAGGTTCCCTCGCAAAATGGGCAGATTTTGCGAGGAACCCTTCTTCCTCGCAAAATTGCAAAAAAAAATTGGGGGAATTTTCCCCCAATTTTTTTCGCAAGTTTGCGAGGACCACATGTTCCCTCGCAAATTCGCCATTTTGCGAGGGAACACTTGTTCCTCGCAAAATTGCGAAAAAAATTGGGGTGAAATTTCCCCCATTTTTCGCAATGTCCACAAAATTTGCGAGGGAACAATGATTCCCTAGCAAAATGTCTACAATTTTGCGAGGAATATGTTATCCCGCAAAATGCCACATTTTGCGATGGAATGGTTTATCCCTCGCAAAATTTTGGCCATTTTGCGAGGGAATGTTGCGTCCTCGCAAAATTTCGACAATTTGCGAGGGAATCTTAATTCCTCGCAAAATCACCTTTTGCGAGGGAAAACAATTTCCCTCGCAAATTGCTAAAATTTGCGACGGAATTTGTTCCCTCGCAAATTCCGTCGCAAATATGATATTTTCTTGTAGTGTGTAGTGGTTTAGAAAACTTTGGACACTTGATTATATTTGTTTAAGTTGATCTATGTTTAATTCGAGCACGTACTTGATTATAGAAATGAACTGTTGGATGTATATATATAAGGCGTAATAATTATCCTCAATAGCGGAACATAGTGATGGCCAAAGGCCCCAGCTGATCTTATAAAATTTGTTAGTATATATATGTATTTATTATATGATATTTTATTTGGCCACAAATTTGGCCCCAACTAATTTTTTATCTTCTCTATAAGGATAATGTTTGTTTCATTACTTATTGGGCTGTGAAAGGAAACTAAAATTCTTGTTTGAGATACCGAAAATGTTAGTATCATTTTATATATTGTTTTGATTTATAATTATTAATTATTATTTATTTATATTTTCAAGGTTATTTGATATTCCCTCTGGTCCTAATTATAGGACAACATTTGGAAGTTTGTTTTGGTCCTAATTATAGGACAACATTCTATTTTGGGTTAAATACCAATTTTGCCATGGAAGTATTGGTAAGGGGGCACTCGGACTGGAAGTTTTTTTGGTATCATTTTTGCACGGAAGTTTAAAAATTTGTAATCTTGCCGATTGGTTGATCTTAACCGTTAGATCGTTGCTCTATATGTAAACTTTCAGGGCAAATTTGCTCCTTTTTGTAAACTTAAGGGCAAAAATGATACCAAAAAACTTCCAGTCTTTAGTACCCCCTTACCAATACTTCCGTGACAAAAATGGTATTTAACCCTTCTATTTTTTGTCAATTTCTTCCAAAACGACCCCTATTAATATGAATGAGGGATTATGTAAAATCAATGAGTTAATTGAAGTGCAAAATTTATATAAGAGCATTTTAGAAAAATGAGTAAATTAACTAATTTAACCTCTATCATTAATCCCTCCAAAATCGGTTAAATATGTCCTACAATTAGGACCGGATGGAGTATTATTTAGTAAATACTCCCTCCGGTCCTTATTTAACAAACAAACTAACAAATCTCACAATTCAATAAAAACAGAAGTTAAAGTCATTAAATTTATTCTAAGATTTAAGTAATTTTCACTATTATCCCTATTAATTACACTAAACTCTAACACCATATTAATTATTACTCTTTTCTTTTGCTCAAAAAAAGAGTAATAATTAATTTTTATTAATTATTACTCTCACTCACTACCTTTTTAATCATGGGTATACATAGGAAAAAATATTTAATACTATTTGAAAACAAGCAAGTGCCTTATAAAAAGGACAAAATATACTTGTTAGTTGGTGGATTATAATAAGAACTATAGGGAGTAGTTCAATGTTTATTTTTTAGCCCGAGTTAAAAAATTTTCTGGTTCCGCCACTGATTATCCTCACTCAGTTTTTTTTTTTTTTAAATTTTATGATATGGCTGGGAATTGGTTGTTACGAATTACTTTTTTTTAAAAAAAAAAATTGACTTTCAATGTCTCTGTTCTATAAAATAATCATTGTAAAATGCTTACAACGACTATTTTGAAAATAGTATGAAAAAACATTCATTGTAAGTGACTTACAACAATTGTTTTGAAAAGATAGACGTTATAAATTTGATATGTACAACGTTAGTTTTTGGTAAAAATGTCTATTTTAAAATTTTTAACGATATTCACATACATATTCCCCTAAAAACGGTCGTCTAAAAGTTCTAAAAATAGATATTAAAAGTACATTTTATAGTAGTGTGGTCTATCATGACTAAATAATTTTTCTTCAATATAATTATTACATGCAGAACAATAAGAATACTTTTGTAGCAATTATAACAGGTAAGGGAGCTCCGCTTTGGGCCGGACGCACAAGTGTAACTTAACTAATTAGCCTATGCCATAAAAAAAAAAAAAAAATAGCAAATTAAGATTGAAAAATAATTCTCAAATAAAATCCTAGGCCTCCAGCCGTTTGCTACTAAAATCCCAAAATTAATAATTAGCCAAAGTTCAACAAAAAATCATAATTCCTAATGCATGCTCTAATTGTGCCTATAATAAAAATACAAACAAATGCGAAATTGAAGAATAATCATAATTCCTACTAACTATTTCTAACTATATTTTACGCAATCAAAACACAGCGGCATGCCACATGGACAAACAGCATATATACACAAAAGTTCTCAATACCATCTCCCTCAACACATATAATTCTCATTTGTGGCTATTATCTATCGTTACACATCATGATCATCATCATTATTCACATGCCATCATTGTAACACTATAATATATCCCTATGTTATTATTTATTTTTATATCTATTTATAATATTTTTTTGTTTAAATGTAATTATTATGATTATTTTGGATTAAAAGGTGTTGCAAAAAATAAATGCTAAAAAGGCTGAAATTGTCATATTTTTATTTTTCTAGATAACTGATTTGCATGAGGGTATTTTTGGTTTTGTCTATTGTACGGAAATTGAGGAATTAAAGTAAAAAAGACCATAAAACCTAGAAAGAGGAAGATTAACGATAGAAAATAAGGGAAATTCGTCTAGGCTAAAGGACCCATAAAAACAAGGTTTTAAGAATTCTTTTGGGCCAAATTACAACATGTTCTAACCCATATGTGTTAACTTATAACTTATAGGTTGTGGATTTTTCACTTTCAGTTGCCTTTTCATGCTACTTTGTTGTTTTATAAACAACTGCTTCTTCTTTCTTAAGTGTGCTACTTGGTTGGTTTTATATTATATTTATTAATTATTACTTATTCTTTCTCTTTATAAGTAAAGGTATTTTGATAAATAAGTTACTAGTAATTTTTACATATTCATTTTTTCTAACCAGTCTTAATCAATTGTTTATCTATAATTTGGTTATTTATATATTATAAAAAACCAAATTTTAAATATTTACTAAAAGGGTTTTGTCTAGCATGCTCCTTCTTAACTAAACCCAGGGAGTACAATCCTATATAGCCAGTATGTATCAAGTGGTTTGATGAATGGAAAGCAAAAGAGCTGCGTCCATTGTACCAAATTAGAGAGAATAATTTTGTGGGGCTGCAGGGGAAGGATTGGAGGGGGGGAGAAGGGGGGAACCATAGCTCGAGAACGTGAGGAAGAAAAGAGAGGAAATGATAGGCTGGCAGGAGGGCTGGAGGGGGCAGTTGTCTCTAATATTGTTTTTGATGACTTTTCATTTTTAATAGATTGGAGATATATTTTGACATATTTTGGAAGTCATCAAGATTAAATTGAAGATATTTTATTGAGATATCAATTTGGATGCATTATTTGGAGGATTTCAATTTAAAATAAAAGTTTTTGAGTTTAGGAAATAAATAATAGTAATAGGAAGTTTTCTAAAAAAAAAAAGGAAAAGAAAAGAAGAAAGAAAAAAAAAATTAGTTATTATTATTATTATTATTATTATATAATTTCTTTTTGTTTTATTTTTTTATTTTTCACAATTAGAGAAGCACCAGGGGTGCACCATTATTTCGGATTCATTCCTCTGGCACCGTTGGACTTGGGGGATTGAATAGACGTGGGCCCCATAATTGAAGAAGAATGAAAACCTAAGAGCACGACTTGAATGTAAAAAAGAATTGAAAACAGAGGAGGACATTGACGACTGGAGACGCGAGAGGATTCAGACGGGAAATCAGAACAGAGAGCAGCGCCGCGGTCCTCCACATCCATCTTCTTCTTCCTCTCGCCGGCGGCATCATCCACCACCAAGGCCACCGGCGAGTCTCGTCTTCACAGCTGAGAGGAGAGGCACTGCACGATTCTTCAACATCATCAGAGTTTTCTTCTCAATGCTCTGTATTCCTTTCCATTTGATTTTCATTATGGTCCTAAATCTGGAATTTATTGCTGTGCTGATCTGGATTAAAGCCATGTGTGGCTAGTTTGTTTTGCAACCTAGAGGAACTATGAATTTATAGATGGATTAGACTTTGCTTTTATTGTTTAGTTATAATTAATATTAATTTTTGGCTACTTAATCTTGTTTAGCTTTATCTATTAGTGACGGACCATCATTAAATATGAATTTGAGAATTAGGATTTATCTTGACGAAGGGAATTTTAATTAAGCTCGAGATTAAGTAATATGAGATTAGATTAAAATTTAATTTGCGATTAGGATAGACATATACCTAATGGCCCCATATAATTGTTGAAGAGTGTGTTCGAGTTATGTTGCCTCTTAAGTAACTATGTTAGACATAACAAGTTATACTCAAGAAAGGGTTGTAAGTGGACTGACAGGCATTTACAGCTATTTATAGTGATTGACAAAATTGATATTAAGGCTAATTAAATTAGTGAAAACAAGGTTTATGAAGCTAATAAGGGATTAGTGACTTTGTGTTGCTCATTTGATTATTTTCGTAGTTTGTTTATTTTATTTTTATTTTCCTTTAATTAAATTTAATTTGGCTTGCTCAACTTAATCGAAATTGTAAAATTAATGCTTAACTGAAGTTGTGGGTATAAAGTTCTCGTGGGAATGATACTTTTCTTATCACTTTATTATTTGTTACGGCTCGTATACTTACGGAGTTATAGGCTATAAAGATTTGTCGAAGAGAGTTTCAGAAACTGCTCAGCCACCCAAATCCATCCCCCACACACACTCTCTCATGAAAATAATAATAATAATAAAATATAACTAAACAAAAAGAAAGGTCACATACGATAGAAGAATGCGAGCAGTGTGATCTGTTAAGGGGCCCACATCTAACTCATTTTTAGGAATTTGGATCTTCTCATCATCCTTTTTCTCTTTTTCTCTCATCGCCAGATCTGCGCCATTAATTGGGAAGGGGAGAGAGATATTAAAGTAGAATTGTGATTGATTGGATGGATATGATTTAAAGATGTGAGGGATAATGAAAAAATGATTAGGAGAGAAACCCAACTCCATTTTTAGAATACCACGTTTCCTCATAATGTTTAATTAGGCTCTAATGGAACTGTATTGTTTTGATCTAAAAACACATGCTGTTCACTTTTTTTTTTCCAAATAACATTTACCAATCTAAAGTATTTTTCTAGTATCATTCGGTATTATGAAATATTTTTTTTAAGATCGTGAAAAATTATTTTATAATCTTGAAAAAATATTTTAGGATATTTATGTTAGTTCTCAATGTGTTTTGATGATTAACAACAATTGTAAACATGTGTTGAAGTTTTTGCAAAATCTGTGTAAAACCGGTTATCGATTGTTTACTCGAGTAAAGGAAAGCTTACTCGAGTATAGAACTGTTAAAGGATTGCCCAATTGAATTTTACACGCACTTACTCGAGTAAAGAGATGATATACTCGAGTAAAGGTCATCCAGAAAGCAAATGCGTTTTACAAAAGGTACTTACTCGAGTAACGAGTTGACTTACTCGAGTAAAGGTCATCCGAGAGCAAATACATTTTTCAAATTGTGACTTACTCGAGTAAAGGTTTACATACTCGAGTAAATGTCATCCAGAGAGCAACCAATCTTTTCAAGTTAAATCAATACTGGAGTATAGATTCCTATACTCGAGTATTGGACTTACCGAGAGCAAATGAACTTTTGAACTTGAGTGTATACTCGAGTAAGCATAGACTTACTCGAGTAAAGGGTCTTACAGAAAGCTCCCAAGTTTTTCTAAACTCGTGCATACTCGAGTAAGATATTTCATACTCGAGTAAAGGACTTTTAAAATGATTTCCAACTTAACTCATGTTCGTGCTTACTCCAGTATGAATTTGTTTACTCCAGTAAAGAGGCATCTTACACTTTGAGTTTTCAAGCAAATAGTTGCTTACTCGAGTAAACCACTAACTTACTCGAGTAAAGACTTTGGTTTCAAAAGTTCAAGTCTCGATGGTTTGCTTCGGAAGTTGCTTACTCGAGTATCCTTTTGGATACTTTAAAGAAAGACTCTCTCACACACGAGTGACTTACTCGAGTAACGATGAACTTACTCGAGTAACCAACGCCGAAACCAATTTTTGAGATATACGAATTTGCATATCACTCTTGTTTGTTCTAATTGCTTTCATGAATCATTCACTTATGTTCCCGATATGTTTAACAAGTTTATTTAGTGGATTTCAGTTAGCACGAGATGAAATTTAATGAAGAACAAGGGAAAAAAAGCAAAAAGTGGTCGAGCATTTATTGCACTTCAGTAAATCAACCTCCTTTTGGTTAATCCATCTGAGCACGAATTCTCAACGTTCAAAAACACTTTCTTCATCAAGCAAACTCTTCTCTAACGGGCAAATCCTCAGGGTTCCACATCAGACCATATTAGCACCTGGATTTGTTGGAGTTTAGAGAGAGAAGATAACCAGACTTAATGCTAATCACCTACAACGGTTGGATTCATCATTCAACGGTCATTTAATGTTCTCTACCTATAATAGAGTTCATTAACTTCTTCTCAAGCTGACACACTTACGAGAGCGAAAATTCATTGATTGTTATTTATTGTGTTCAGCTTACATCTATATTGTATCAATCGATACTTGCACTTCAGTGATCATTTTATCTGCTCTAAGAGAGAGTTCTATCTGTAAATCATTTATTGATTGAGATAACCATAAGTCAGGGGACTTAGTGGTTGGGTGTATTGATTGCAACTTGTAAGGGGGAGTGAGTTCTAGAGAGAGAACTACTCTTGAGTACAGAGGTTGTAATCAGTTTGTGAGCATAGTGGATTGAAAATCCCAAGTGTGACTTGGGGACTGGATGTAGGTCAAGGGTAAGACTGAACCAGGATAATATCTCTTGTGCAAGCTTTTCCTCTCTTCCTCTTCTATCATAATCTGCTTTACTTGCTCAAAACAGAGTGTGTTTTGAAAAGTTTCTAAAATACCCAATTCACCCCCCCTCTTGGGTATATTGCTCCATTTACATTTGGTATCAGAGCAAGGTCTTCTCAAAAGAGCTTAACATCTCGAGAAGGATCAATATGGAAGGTATCTTACCTGATGGAGCTTCTATCAACAGGCCACTCGGTTTCAATGGAGAGCATTACTCCTTCTGGAAAGCAAAATTCAAAGTCTTTGTGAATGCTACGAGTATGGGCTGTGGAGAGTATTTGAAAGAGGAAATTATGAGCCATCAACCGTTGAAGATGGAGTTAGAGTTCCTAAGCTTGAAGAAGAATATGATGAGAATGACAAAGAAGTGTCACACTCAACAAAGAAGGTGTCCTACTTCTTCAAAGTGCTCTTAGCCAACAAGAGTACTTTCGTATTTGCAATCTATCTTCTACAAAACAAATGTGGGATGCTCTGGAGATAGCTCATGAAGGAACAGCTGGAGTAAAGCAAAACAGAGTCAATACTCTTATGACCGAATATGACCTTCTACGAATGAAGCATGGTGAATCCATTGGTGAGTTCCAGCTAAGGTTCACCCATCTCATCAATCAACTTGCTGCCTTGGGAAAAGAATATGACCAACCACCCAAGTAAGGAAGATCTTGAATATCCTTAACAAGGAATGGGAAGCAAAGGTCACAAATATTGAAGAGGCTCGAGGAGAGTCAATGACGTCGTCAATGCTCTATTCGGAAGTCTCTCGAATATGAGGCTAAACTCAAGTTCAAGAAGGGACTTGATGAAGTTCATGGCAAGAACAAAGGAATTGCCCTCAAGGCTGCAAGAGAAGTTAAAGACTCGATGGGGAAAATGAGAATGAAGACGAAGATGAAGAAATTGGCATCTTTGTCCGAAGATTCAAGAAGTTCTACAAGAAGGACCAAGGCTTTAAGAAGTTTCACAAGGGTAGCTCCGGTTATGAGGCAAAGAAGCCAATCATTTGCTACGAATGTCGAAGCCCGGCCACATCAAGTCCGAATGCCCTCACCGAACACCAAAGATAAAGAAAAGAAGAAGTTCAAGCAAATACAAGAAGAAAGCTTATGTCTCCGAAGATTCGGGGTGATAGCTCATCGATGAAGATGATGAGGATGAGGAAGAGAAAGCCAATATATGCCTAGTTGCTGAAGAAGAAGAGCAACGTGCTAAACTTGAAGAGGTATATGATTGCAAACCTCCTTATGATGATCTGTTTGATGAATATATGACTCGTGCAATTTGAATTTGAAAAACTTGCTGAAAAATATTTCAAACTGAAAAACAGAAATCTTACTCTTGAATCTCAAATTGAAAAGTTGTCTTCCTCAGAAAATACTATTTGTGAAGATTGTCCTGATCTAAAGAAAAAGAATTCATACCTTACCAAGGCACTTGAGAAATTCACTAGAGGAAGTGAAATGCTCAATGTCATTTTGAAACAACAACGTTTTATAAATGATAGATCGTGGCATTGGTTACGACTTTGATTTTGATAGAAAGAAAGGCAAGAAGAAGAGTGGTCGAAAAACATACATGAACTATTTTACAAAATCAGTTCACTCTTCAAATCCCTTTGCACATTGCAATTACTGTAATAAGAAGGGTCATTCTACTTCATCTTGCTTTCATAAAAAGGAAAGAAAAATTAAGCCAAAGGGAAATTATCAATGGGTACCGAAAGGAACTTATGTTCCTAAGGTCAAAACTAACTCCAAAGGATCCAAGAAAAGATGGGTACCTAAGGCTTGATCCCTTGTGAATTGCAGGTTTGTCTTAGAGCATCAAGACCCAACAAGTGGTACATTGATAGTGGGTGCTCAAGACACATGACCGGAGATGAATCCAAATTTCTTTCAATCAAACCAAAGGATGGTGGTAGAGTCACATTTGGAGGAGACCAATCGGGAAAAATTGCTGGGATTGGTGAGATAGGAAACAATGAAGGTCCTCTCATCAAAGATGTCTACCTAGTAGAAGGATTGTGTCACAACCTCCTAAGTGTGAGCCAAAGCACCGACAAGGGTAACCTAGTTATCTTTGATTCAAATGAATGCTTGATTGTTAGAAAAGATTTAGTCCCCATTGATGATTTGAAAACTAAAGCTTTATTTAGAGCACCTAGAGATGGAAATTGTTATACTCTTAACCTCTCTAGCAATGCTTCAGTTTCTGAAAATTGTTTTGTTAGTAACTTGAATGAGAGTTGGCTATGGCATAAACGATTAGCTCATGTTAATATGTTTCAACTTGACAAGTTGCTTTGAAAAAGGATTTGGTCATTGGTGTTCCTAAATTGAATTTCAAAAATGATATAGTCTGTGATGCTTGTCAAAAAGGAAAACAAACCAAATCTTCTTTTAAAGCAAAAAATGAGATTTCAACTAGTAGACCTCTTCAATTACTTCATATGGATCTAGTTGGACCAAATAGAGTAAAAAGTCTTGGTGGAAATCTCTACACTTTGGTCATAGTTGATGACTACTCTAGATTCACTTGGACAATATTTTTATCATCTAAAGATGAAACGTTTGATCGTTTGTTACCTTTGCCAAAAAGGTCCGAAATGAGAAAGGCTTTGCAATTTCGTGTATAAGGACCGATCATGGTGGCGAATTTGAAAACAACGCCTTCGGCGAGTTCGTGACAATGTGGGGATTGATCACAACTTCTCAGCTCCAAGGACTCCTCAACAAAACGGTGTGGTTGAGAGGAAGAATAGAGTCCTCACCGAGATGGCAAGGGCAATGTTAAATGAAAACAACACTTCTCAAGTGTTTTGGGCGATGCGATGAGTACGGCTTGCTACATCTCCAACCGAGCCTATTTGAGGAAGAAACTGAACAAGACCCCATATGAACTCTACAAGGAAAGGAAGCCAAATCTCAGCCACCTACATGTCTTTGGATGCAAGTGCTATGTGCACAACAATGGTAAAGAGAATCTTGGTAAATTCGATTCCAAAGCCGATATAGGTATCTTCATTGGTTATTCAAATAGGAGTAGAGCCTATAGAGTCTTTAATACTCGCACACGTGTTGTTGAAGAGTCAATACATGTTGTTTTCTGTGAATCCAAATCGATAAAGCCTTGGACAATGAAGAAGAAAAGTTTTCAGGAATCAATTCTTTTCGAAAACTACTCCTACTTCTACCGAAAATTCGAAAAATGTTTTTGAGGCCGATCCCCAAAATAATATTGAAAATCTTGATCGAGACTCAACCTAGAGCTTGGAAATTTATTAGAAATCATCCTTTAGACCAAGTTATAGGTGATATTAATCAGGGAGTAAGAACCAGAAATAGTACTTTGAATGAAGTAACATTCTCTGCATTTATATCTCATATAGAACCCTCTAAGATTGATGAAGCCCTTTCGGATAATGATTGGGTGTTAGCAATGCAAGAGGAGTTACATCAATTTGATAGAAATCAAGTTTGGGATTTGGTACCTAGGCCCAAAGACCATCCGGTCATTGGCACCAAATGGGTATTCAAGAACAAACGTGATGAGTCCGCAATCATTGTCCGCAACAAGGCAAGATTGGTTGCCAAAGGCTATAATCAAGAAGAAGGAATTGATTATGAAGAAACTTATGCTCCAAAGTGGCAAGATTGGAAGCCATAAGAGTACTTCTAGCCTTTGCATGTGTGAAAGGTTTTAAACTATATCAAATGGATGTAAAAAGTGCTTTTCTAAATGGTTTTATACAAGAGGAAGTTTATGTAGAACAACCTCCTGGTTTTGAAAATGAACATTGTCCAGATCATGTGTATCGTCTCAAGAAGGCTCTATATGGCACGAAACAAGCTCCTAGAGCTTGGTATGAGCGATTAAGCAAATTTCTTCTTGATCAAGGTTTTGTTAGAGGAAAAGCGAGATACAACTCTCTTCATAAAGAGTAATAAGCTTAATGAAATTCTAATGGTTCAAATATATGTGGATGATATTATATTTGGTGCTTCTAATGATGCTTTGTGTGAAGAGTTTTCAAAGACTATGCGGGAGAGTTTGAGATGTCCATGATGGGAGAGCTCAACTACTTTCTTGGACTGCAAATCAAGCAAAGAAAAGATGGGATATTTATTTCCCAAACCAAATATCTGAATGATTTGTTGAAGAAATTTGGAATGGACCAATGCAATGGAGCTGACACTCCTATGAGCTCAACTGCTTCATTGGATGCTGATGAGAAGGGCAAAGATTTCAACATCACAAAGTATAGAGGAATGATCGGATCACTACTCTATCTCACAAAGTCGCCGGACATCCAATTCGGTGTTGGGATGTGTGCAAGGTTCCAATCCGCTCCAAAAGAGTCCCATGCTGAACATGTGAAGAGGATATTCAGATATTTCTCGACACAAAGACTCTTGGACTATGGTTTCCCAAAGGTCAACCGGAACACTTGGTGGCATACTCGATTCGGATCATGCCGACTACAAGACAGATAGAAAGAGCACAAGTGGCCAATGCGAATTCTTTGGCAACTCACTTGTCTCTTGGTTCAGCAAGAAGCAAACATCTCGTGGCCGTGTCCTCCACCGAAGCTGAATATGCTAGCTGCTTCAAGTTGTTGTGCACAAGTGCTATGGTTGAAGCAACAACCGGCCGACTTGGGAGTTCACTTGAAGGAAATCCCAATTTTGTGTGACAACACAAGCACAATAAGCTTGGCCAAGAATCCTGTGCAACATACAAGGACCAAGCATATTGATGTGAGGCATCACTTCATTCGGGATCATGTCCGAAAAGAGATGTCAAAGTGATGTTCATCCCAACTCATCTTCAACTTGCCGACATCTTCACAAAGCCTCTAGCCAAAGAATCTTTTAATTTCATAAGGAGAGAATTGGGAATGGTAAATCCCAATGAATTGTAAGCATTTCTCATCCAATTTAATGTTAGTTGTGTGTTTGATGATTAATCCTTACTAACTTAAGCATCGGAGTGTATAGAAATTGTTTTTGCAGGATTTTCTGATGTATCAGAGATTGCTTACTCGAGTAGAGTACATGGTACTCGAGTAAACACGATGCGATAAGCAAATTCGAAGTTCGAAATGCTTTACTCGAGTATGGAAGTGGATACTCGAGTATACACGAGGCAGAGAGCGCATTGCTGAGAACAAAGAAAGGTTTACTCGAGTAAGAGAGAACTTACTCGAGTATAGACCAGACAGAGACCAAACCTGAAGGTATGACAGAACCTTACTCGAGTATGATGGTAACCTACTCGAGTATGTCCATCAGACATTTCAAAAATTCACGCGACATTTTTGAAGTCCAGGTCAGTTTACTTCCATCTTTACTCGAGTATGTAAATGAAAGTATTGTTTACTCGAGTAAGAAAGAACTTACTCGAGTATAGGCGTCTATCTATATATACTAAAACGACGTGTTCTTACATACTCGCATCTTTACTCCAGTAAAGCCCTAGGAGACGCGACTTTCTCTCTTCCTCTTCTTCTGTAATCGTCACAATCATTCACCATTCCTCTCCAATCTTTCCCAAACCTCGCCTAATTCTTCCTAACCTCATTTTCGTCGAACCCTAAACGATCAAATGTCTAAAGAAGCTTCTCAATCCTCTCAACCGATGCCTCCACGAGCTCCAAGGTCCAAAACGATTCCAAAGAAGTTGCGAGAGGCATTGATTCAAGAATCCCGGAGTGGGTGTTGTGATTGAAGATAATCCATCCTCGAACCCCAAGAGAGGGGATTCGACGTCAAAGGAGCCGGTTCCTTCCCCAGCCACAAAAAGAAAGCAAACGGCCGAGTCAAGCCAAGCCAAAAGACAAAGAACCGTTGTTCACAGAAAGGCGCGGACCAAGAGGGCCATCCCTGCTTCTGGGTCTATTTCTACGGTAGAAGTTACAGGCTCCTCATCAGACTCTGCGACTGAAGAAGATGAGCACAAAGGTGTTTCATCTTTCATCAAAAATGCCGTTGAAGAGATTAAACTCCACAACGATCCGCCTCCTGGTTTCAAAGTCACCTCGGTTCCACTTCCTCCTGGCCACAATGCCATGTTCAGAGAGCAATACTCAACTCGAGGATTTTGTCCCGTTGTCTCAGTCAATCTAGAACAAGTTCACCAGGAATGCAATGTTGATCTATCGCCGTGGCTCAGACCCTATGATTCCTTTATTTCCATCGAGGCAGCCTACTTTCCGGAGTTGGTGAGAATGTTCTATTTCAACATGAAGGCTGATCATATTTTAGACTCAGAGGACAGAGCAATTGAAGAAAGGCTCACCACATCTGTGCGGGGAGTCACTTTCACCATCTCTGCTGCAATCCTCAACCGGATGCGAAGGTTGTTGATCCCCTGAGGCTTCTACACCCCGATATGGCAATGAAGAAGTGTATAGGACACTTTTGCTCACTCAAGACGTACCTGATGATCAGAAAGCTCATCTATCCTTCAAACCGTCTGACATGCCTAAGTTGCACCGTGTACTTTGGTTTGTGTATACAAGGAATTTTGTCCAGAAGGGAGGTAGTTATTCACACTTCACGAAGAAGGATTACCGCTTTTTCACTGCCTTTGTCAAGCAACATCCTTTCAATATTGGGCAGTGGGTCTTCAAGGAAATGAGCAACTTCAAGTTCACCTCCCGAAAAGGATCTTATATGCCCTTCGCTTCTCGGTGTCCTTGATCTTATTTTACCATAAGATATGGTATGTGGGCCCTCCTGAGTCAATGAAGTATATCCCATCATTTGGCAAGACTCAATTCAAGTTTATGCAGATAACCCTTGAACCGGAAGGATCCGGTCAGTCAAGGGCTCCTTAGAGATCTCAGACCCGTGCATCTCAATCAGTTGCGCACGAGGCTCAGTCTGCTCCTCCTCCTCCACTGGATTTGAGGCTAGAGTTAAAGCCATTGTGGACACTTCCATTGCTTCTCACTTTGTCAGAATGCAATTTGAATTTGGCAAGCTAGGAGCTGATCTCAAGCTTGGTCTAAGTGAGGTGATTGCTGGTCAGAATGAGGTTATTACAAAGTTGGACAAACTCAAGAATGACACTGAAAAGAAGCAGGATGAGATTTTTGATCAGTGCATTGACTTGGACTCTCGGATTGGTTCTATCATGAATATTGCTTCAGAAGCTCGGGACAAGGTCAACAAATTGATCCAGCACTTTGACCTTGGTTCTTCATCCTCAGCCACATTTGGGTTCACGACTGGTCCATCCTCATCCTCTCCCCGCACGAGACCCACCACCGAGCTTCACATGTCCCCACCTTCATCACCTCCCTTCTCATTTCCCAGTCCACCTCACACAACTTCCCCAGCCTCCACTTCCACTCCTACCCCTGTACTTCCATCTTCTCCTATCACTCCCACCACAGAGATCCTACCTGACAACTTTTCATCTCCATCTACTCCATCTACTGAGAAATTCCCCACACCTTCTCCTTATGCAGCTCACCAGGACCCTACCTTTGATCCATCCACTGCCATGGTCCTCTGGACCCCTCCTTTTGTTATCCTTGATCCCGAATATGTTGATGATGACAAAGGGGAGAAGAAGAGAAAGAGTTATAGAGTATAGGGTCTAGGTTGTAGTGTCTAGTAGCATGCATTTTCATTATATTTTGCTTATTCTCTGATATCAGTGTTATCAGAGTATTTGTCATTTCTGATATCAGTAAAACATTGTATGACGTTTGTTTAATGATTATATTATCGAGTTGTTTATGTGTTCAAATGCATATTTGCTGCCATTCTCTCGAGTATTACAGATTAACATGCATATTCAAATGGTTTTTGACCACTTTGCACTAATATTTGAAAAACTTCAATTCAAAGGAACTTCATCTTTCAAATTATTTAAAAAGATCATTTACAAGTGTTGTCATCATCAAAAAGGGGAGAATGTTAGTTCTCAATGTGTTTTGATGATTAACAACAATTGTAAACATGTGTTGAAGTTTTTGCAAAATCATGTAAAACCGGTTATCGGTTGTTTACTCGAGTAAAGGAAAGCTTACTTGAGTATAGAACTGTTAAAGGATTGCCCAATTGAATTTTACACGCACTTACTCGAGTAAAGAGATGATATACTCGAGTAAAGGTCATCCAGAAAGCAAATGCGTTTTACAAAAGGTACTTACTCGAGTAACGAGTTGACTTACTCGAGTAAAGGTCATCCAGAGAGCAAATACATTTTTCAAATTGTGACTTACTCGAGTAAAGGTTTACATGCTCGAGTAAATGTCATCCAGAGAGCAACCAATCTTTTCAAGTTAAATCAATACGGAGTATAGATTCCTATACTCGAGTATTGGACTTACCGAGAGCAAATGAACTTTTGAACTTGAGTGTATACTCGAGTAAGCATAGACTTACTCGAGTAAAGGGTCTTACGAAAGCTCCCAAGTTTTTCTAAACTCGTGCATACTCGAGTAAGATATTTCATACTCGAGTAAAGGACTTTTAAAATGATTTCCAACTTAACTCATATTCGTGCTTACTCCAATATGAATTTGTTTACTCCAAGAAAGAGGCATCTTACACTTTGAGTTTTCAAGCAAATAGTTGCTTACTCGAGTAAACCACTAACTTACTCGAGTAAAGACTTTGGTTTCAAAAGTTCAAGTCTCGATGGTTTGCTTCTGGAAGTCGCTTACTCGAGTATCCTTTTGGATACTGCAGTAAAGACTCTCTCACACAGTGACTTACTCGAGTAACGATGAACTTACTCGAGTAACCAACGCTGAAACCAATTTTTGAGATATACGAATTTGCATATCACTCTTGTTTGTTCTAATTGCTTTCATGAATCATTCACTTATGTTCCCAGATATGTTTAACAAGTTTATTTAGTGGATTTCAGTTAGCACAGATGAAATTTAATGAAGAACAAGGGAAAAAAAGCAAAAAGTGGTCAGAGCATTTATTGCACTTCAGTAAATCAACCTCCTTTTGGTTAATCCATCTGAGCACGAATTCTCAACGTTCAAAAACACTTTCTTCATCAAGCAAACTCTTCTCCAACGGGCAAATCCTCAGAGTTCCACATCAGACCATATTAGCACCTGGATTAGTTGGAGTTTAGAGAGAAGATAACCGGACTTAATGCTAATCACCTACAACGGTTGGATTCATCATTCAACGGTCATTTAATGTTCTCTACCTATAAATAGAGTTCATTAACTTCTTCTCAAGTGACACACTTACGAGAGCGAAAATTCATTGATTGTTATTTATTGTGTTCAGCTTACATTTATATTGTATCAATCGATACTTGCACTTCAAGATCATTTTATCTGCTCTAAGAGAGAGTTCTATCGTAAATCATTTATTGATTGAGATAACCATAAGTCGGGGACTTAGTGGTTGGGTGTATTGATTGCAACTTGTAAGGGGAGTGAGTTCTAGAGAGAGAACTACTCTTGAGTACGAGGTTGTAATCGGTTTGTGAGCATAGTGGATTGAAAATCCCAAGTGTGACTTGGGGACTGGATGTAGGTCAAGGGTAAGATTGAACCAGGATAATATCTCTTGTGCAAGCTTTTCCTCTCTTCCTCTTCTATCATAATCTGCTTTACTTGCTCAAAACAGAGTGTGTTTTGAAAAGTTTCTAAAATACCCAATTCACCCCCCTCTTGGGTATATTGCTCCATTTACAATTTATTGGTATCAAAAAAATATTTCAATATCTTGAAAAATTATTTGGAATTGGTACTAAAAAGATACTTCAGACTAGTGAATGCTATTTTTAGGATTTTGAAAAAAATATTTCAAGGTATTGAATGGTACTAAAATGATACTTCCTCTGGTCCTAATTATAGAACATATTTAACCGATTTTTGAGAGATTAAGGAAAGAAGTTAAATTAGTTAATTTTACTCATTTTCCTAAAATGCCCTTATATAAATTTAAAATGACATAAGTGAAAGTGAATTAACAATCCTTACCACATATCTCTCCGACTTAGTATTTTTCTTTCCACATGCTTTTTAATTGAAATAATAGTCTTGCCATATAAACATATATGTGTGTGTGTATATGTATACATACAGATATTGATACACACACATATATACATACATGTATTTACACACATATATATGAATACACACACACATAATATATATATGGACACACACATCTATATGTATGTATATGTGATATGATTCCCAAAAGAAAAGGATGATTGGATCAACTAGGAATGGAATTTCGCACCAGAAATTCAGCCTCCAGCACGTCCTGATAAGAACGGAACGTATCTAATGCTACAGACCTCAGATTCGAGCGCTTCCAAAACAAGGTGAAAGATGGCTTTCTGAAACACGATTTTGGCTCAAGAAACACCGAAAAAGGATAAGGGAAACTAGAGATACGAAACCAAGAAATTTAGAACGAAAACTGAAGTTTATGGATTATAGGTAGGCGCCACAATTCCAAAGAATTGATAAGCCCAAGAACGCCACAAGGATTGAGGCCCTTGATAAGTTCGAGAGATTCTCAAAAGAACCCTAGAGAAGCTTGTCTCTCACCAAAAAGGTTAACTCGAATTCAAATCTGCTTGTCCCAAAGAACTATGGTGTTCCCTTATATAGTGGACAACATCCATATTAGGTTTAACCTAATTATGCTTACACACAAAGGAAAATAACACAGCCCAATAAGCCGGCCCAATGGGCCTTATTACAAAAGTTTAACTAAATGTAAGAAAGATAAAACTAAGTGCGAGAATTTAGGCCAAGTAAAATGAAGCCTTGATAATTGAATATTTCATACACTACTTTTTGTCTCTTGGTTGATAATTTAGGACTCTTTAGCTAATAAAAAATGGCTTTTATACTTATTTGGGCTTTGGGCATTTTATTATGTTTTAGCCATTTTTAATAATAAAATTCCAGTTTTACATTACTTCACTATTTTCACCATACCTCTTGAACTAGACATCGGATTTGCCTCATTTTTGTCTCATATTTCAGACGATTCAGAGAGCTACAATTGTTATGAAGACATGAAGAGCAAATTCGGACAAGAGGGAGGTTGATTTTGGAGCTGAAGTCATATGTATTTTTGGATTTCTGTTGGGCTCGAATTTTGTAATTAAAGCCCATTTTATTTTATTTTCGTTTTGGGCTGACCCATTTCCATTTTAGGTTTAGGTTTAAGTTAGATGGTAGCCACAAACATTCAGTCATTCGGAAACGACCCAGGTTATATTATACTGCAAATCCTTTTCTCATCTGGTTATTTTGGGATGGCGCCGTTGCCGGGGAATTTGCATCAGTTTGATTAGAAAATGATTGTGTTAATTAGTGCTCTTTTTAATTTCTTTGGTGCTTAGCCTCTCATTCCATACTATTACCTACCTTAACCCTAACCCCATTGCAACCTTTCATAACAAGCTCTCTTGATTTGTGCATGCATGTGTTATGAGTAGTGGAGACGTAGAAATTGAGCAAGCTTATGGCAGAACAAATTTCTAGAGTAGAATTTGAGCGATACACTTATTTACCTTAAACACTTGAGAGATTGATTGATTGAGCGCATCATTTGAGAGACCATCTTTTGTGATTAGCATCATTAATTGAGATTACCATGAATTGTAATTTGAGATGAAGGGATTGTGGTCTTGATTGATTGATCTTTTGGAGCTTTGTGTCCTTTGTTCAATTTTTGCATTGTTAGCAATTTTTAGAAAAGAAGAGTTTCTCCTTTAGGTTTTTCTCTTTGGATTTTGCTCGGGAGTGCAAAAAGATAAGTATGGGGAATTTGATAATTGAATATTTCATACACTACTTTTTGTCTCTTGATTGATAATTTAGGACTCTTTAGCTAATAAAAAATGGCTTTTATACTTATTTGGGCTTTAGGCCTTTTATTATGTTTTAGTCATTTTTAATAATAAAATTCTAGTTTTACATTGCTTCACTTTTTTCACTATAACTCTTGAACCAGACATCGGATTTGCCTCATTTTTGTCTCATATTTCAGATGATTCAGAGATCTACAATTTTTATGAAGATATGAAGAGCAAATTTGGACAAGAGGGTGGTTGATTTTGGAGCCGAAATCATATGTATTTTTGGATTTCTGTTGGGCTCGAATTTTGTAATTAAAGCCCATTTTATTTTATTTTCGTTTTGGGCTGACCCATTTCCATTTTAGGTTTAGGTTTAAGTTAGATGGAAGCCACAAACATTCAGTCATTCATATTTTTAGATTTTAGTGGATCAAAATAAGAGTTTTCAAATTCTCTGCAATGTTCTTCGTGTTCTTCGCGTTCTTCATCAGTTCTTCATTTTTCTTAATTATGTTTGGCTAAATTTCTGTGATTAGCCCAACGATGAGGATTCCATCCACTATCCGGAGGATTCACGCTTAATCGGTAACCGTCTAACTCGTTTTACGCATTCTTTAATCGGATTCAATTTTTGGATTTGGATTGGGTTTTTGATTAAAAACCCGATCGACATTTCCTAAGGACGTAGTTCGAACTAGGTTAAAGTATTACTTGTGTGATCGTACAGAGATATGCCACTGATTCAAATAAATTTTGGATGATTGTTCAGTTGAGGGAATTTCTGGACAAACGTAGAGATTTCGGTTTGTCCGAGTCGATCACGAAGTTCGGTTATAACTGTTTTTCGTCCGAGGAAGGGAAATGGTGGAATCCGAAATCCCGGGTTAATCCTTTAATCCTCTATTTGTCCGTTCAATCTGTGTTATTTCGTTTTGTCTCTCGTTACTTCATTTTTTTTATTCTCTTTGAATCAAAACAAAACCCCCATTGTTTCGTTCTATTGCTTTGTTCAAATTAAACCGATCGAATTCGTTGGGAAACGACCTAGGTTACATTATACTGCAAATCCTTTTCTAATCTGGTTATTTTGGGAGATTACAGCAAATCTCTGTCAAGCCTTCATGCATATCCATTGAGGCTTATGCTTCAAGGTCTTCAACCTGAATTAAGTGTATCATTCCGGTCTCTTCTTCCTTTAGACTTGGGCTTGTCTCAAGTAAAGTGGTCACCAAGAAATTTAGGGCCTCTTTAGCCTTTTTAGCTTTTGCTCTTGTCATTGGGCCTCTAGGACCTTGTATGTCCTCCAAGTTTTTTGCCTTGGTCACGCCGCCTCCTATGTCCTCATAATTCCCTCCTTCTTCAGAAGAATTTGTCCTCAAATTATAATCCCCTTCTCCTGCATCAAAAAGGGACAAATCAGCCACATTAAAAGTAGAGCTTACACCATACTCACTAGGGAGATCTATTTTATAGGAATTATCATTAATCTTAGATAGCACTTGGAAAGGACCATCTCCCCTTTGTTGAAGTTTAGATTTCCTTTGGGCAGAAACCTCTCTTTTCTCAAATGAACCCAAACCCAATCACCTGGGTCAAACACTACCTTTTTCCTTCCTTTGTTCGCTTGCTTGACGTAACTCTCGCCTTTTTTCAATGTTTGCCTTCATCTTCTCATGTAGTTTCCACACATATTTAGCCTTACTCTTACCATCTTTATGCTGAAAAACGAGTTGTTAGGCAAAGGCAAAGAAATCAAGAGGAGTGAGAGGGTTTAAGCCATAAACAATTTCGGAAAGGAGAATAATGAGTAGCTCTGGAATGAGATCAATTTGATGTTCTATGCTTCTTAGAGGTGGTAGTCCGTGAGGTACCTCTTTAGGAAAAACATCTTTAAATTCCTGCAACAAATTAGAAACCTCATTTGGAAGAGAGTTAGTAGGACTTGCATCTCGTAAAATTATTCTCTTTACTCAAAAGTAAGAGCATTGGCTTTTTCAAATGCATTGCCTTTTTCACCTCTTTTTCTTTTATAAACAAGTTTGGTGCTTTTCTCTCTTTTTCTCTTTTTTTTTCCTTGCTCTCTTCCACTCTCTTTTCTCTCTTGCTTTCTTTTTTCTCTCATTTTTAAATTATCCTCACTTACTTCTCTTGGTGTCAAAGGTGCAAGAGAAGTCTTGCATTCTTTATTTACAAAAGAGAACTTGTTGGTGTAACCATCATGCATAACTTTCTTATCATATTGCCAATGTCTCCCAAGAAGCAAATGACAAGCCTCCATTGGTACCACATCACATAAAACTGTATCCTCATACTTTCCAACAGAGAAGTTCACCTCCACTTGTTTGCTTACAGTCACTTCACCATCCTCACTAAGCCATTGAAGCTTGTATGGCAGTGGGTGAGGTTTGGTTTCCATGCCCAATTTAGACACCATTCTAGCACTAGCAACATTGGTACAACTCCTCCATCAATAACTAAAGAACATACCTTCCTTGGATAAGGCATCTAGTATGAAAGATGTTCTCTCTTTGACTATCATCCATGTCTTTTGCTTGGCTACCCAACATCCTTCTTACCATAAACAAATCTCCTTCTCGGAATTATTTCTTCAATAGACTCATCTTCATCATCTTGTGAGGCGAATCGAAGAAGACTCACTAGTAAGCTCTCCATCCTCTTTAAGTAATATAATCTTCTTAGTTGGACATCCTGAAGCTATGTGGCCTCTCCCCAAGCACTTGAAGCATTTTATTTCACTACTCCTTGTCTTTTTAGGGGTCTCATTGGATTTAGTTTGAGTCCTTGGAGGTGTAGCAGTGGGATTGCTTGATGAAGTACCTCCCTCCTTCTTATTTCTATCCTTCCAAACTTGAAGAATTAAAATTTGAAGAGTTTTTCCTCATGACACCCTTTCTCTTGAGTTGTTGTTCTACCTTACTAGCTTGTTGCACTAAATCCTCCAACTCCACATAATTTTGCAACTCCACAACATCCCTTATATCACTATTCAGCCCATGCAAGAAACGTGCCATAGTAGCCTCCCATTCTTCACTAATATTTGCTCTAATCAAGGACACCTCCATCTCTTTATAATACTCATCTACACTCTTGTTACCTTGTGTGAGTCTTTGAAGTTTATTGTGAAGGTCTCGATGATAATGGGAAGGTACAAATCTTCTTCTCATTAGCCTTTTCATCTCCACCCAACTATCCACCAATGGTTCTTCATACCTCACCCTTTCCTTTTGCAATTGGTCCCACCAAATGAGAGCATAATCACTAAACTCCATGGCTGCCACCTTCATTTTCTTCTCTTCAATATAATTGTGACATGCAAATAAGTGCTCAATCTTCATTTCCCACTCTAAATAGGCCTCCGGATCACTTTTTCCTTTAAAAGATGGTATATTAAGCTTCACTCCCTTAATTCTATCCTCTCTAGCATCATTCTCATTATCTCTTCTTCTCCTTCTTTCATCCCTCCCTCTCTCGTCTATCTTCATCATGATTCCCCCGATTTTCTATTCTCTCCATTCTCTCATATAACTCTTTTGTGTGTTCCCTCATCATCCTTTCCATTTGAGTTGTAATGGCTTCAATTAGCAATCTGTTATCTCCTATAGGAAGAGGAACACCTTCACCACCTGTACCTGCCATAATTCAAGGAAAAGAAAAAAAAGTAATAGGACCTCACCACTCGCTCACATGTTTACACTCTTAAAAATGTATCACTTGTGTTTGTTGCTCTCTATAAGGCTTTTGTGTAGTGTTCTCTCTTGCCTTTTACCACTCAATAACTCTCTTTAAGTTCTTAACGAATCTCCAAGAACACTCAAGAGTACAATCCCAAGCTTAAGAATTGGTGGTGGCTCACAATACAAATTGGAAAAGATGTCAAAGAAGACAAGACAAAGAAAACCCAAAACAATTTGGAGGAATTATTCAAGGAAGACACTTTGGACTTGATTCACAAGTAGAGTAGTGTGTGTAATGGAATAGCAAGGTGCTTTGTATAGTTTTTTTTTTTTGCTCTTTTTTTTTTGCGTTTTTTTTTTTGCTCCTTTTTTTTGTTTTTTGTTTAACACCGATTCTTTAACAAAGGAATTTGTGATTTTGGAATCAAACTTTGAAATTGTACTAATTCAGAACTAAATTAGATAGAATTCCCCACAAACTGAGCTATTACTTATCTCACTAACAACACACTACTCAAGAAACATGAATTGAAAGGATTACAATTCAAGAACAATGATGAACAAGGGATGAACACCAAGAACCAAGTGCAGAAATATGTGAACTGAACAAGAAATTGAAAGAAACAACAACTAGAAGATTGAAAGAACAAATTAGGAACAAACAACAACGGCTAAAACAGAATTGCACAATTCAAAAATCAAAGACACAAATTTTAGGGACTAGGGTTACCAAATGTGTGACCAGATTGGATGTAAACAATCGAGAAAAGATAACCTAATTCCAATCCTAGAACCTTTGCTCGATACCGATGATATGATTCCCGAAATAAAAGGATGATTGGATCAACTAGGAATGGAATTTCGCACCGAAATTCAGCCTCCAAAGACGTCCCGATAAGAACAACGTATCTAATGCTACGGACACTCGGATTCGAGCGCTTCCAAAACGAGGTGAAAGATGGCTTTCTGAAACACGATTTTGGCTCAAGAAACACCGAAAAAGGATAAGGGAAACTGGAGATACGAAACCAAGAAATTTAGAACGAAAACTGAAGTTTATGGATTATAGGTAGGCGCCACAATTCCAAAGAATCGATAAGCCCAAGAACGCCACAAGGATTGAGGCCCTTGATAAGTTCAGAGATTCTCAAAAGAACCCTAGAGAAGCTTGTCTCTCACCAAAAAGGTTAACTCTGAATTCAAATCTGCCATCCCAACAACTATGGTGTTCCCTTATATAGTGGACAACATCCATATTAGGTTTAACCTAATTATGCTTACACACAAAGTAAAATAACACAGCCCAATAAGCCAGTCCAATGAGCCTTATTACAAAAGTTTAACTAAATGTAAGAAAGATAAAACCAAGTGCAGAATTTGGGCCAAGTAAAATGAAGCCTTCATGCATATCCATTGAGGCTTATGCTTCAAGGTCTTCAACCTAAATTAAGTGTATCATTCCGGTCTCTTCTTCCTTTAGACTTGGGCTTGTCTCAAGTAAAGTGGTCACCAAGAGATTTAGGGCCTCTTTAGCCTTTTTAGCTTTTGCTCTTGTCATTGGGCCTCCAAGACCTTGTATGTCCTCCAAGTTTGTTGCCTTGGTCACGCCGCCTCCTATGTCCTCATCAATATGTGTGTTTATATATGTACACACATATATATTGACAAGCACACACACACACACACATATACATACATATATATGAATACACACACAAATATATATATATATATATATGGACACACACATATAAACACACACACACACACACACTTATACGTATATGTGTGTGTTTATATATGTACACACATATATATTGACAAGCACACACACACACACTATATATATATATATATAAGGACACACACACACACACATATATATATATGTATATATGTGTGTGTTTATATATGTACACACATATATATTGGCAGGCACACACACATACATATACATATATGTACACACACACATACATATATCTACACACATATATATGAATACACACACACAAATATATATATATATATATGGACACACACATATATATATGTATGTATATGTGTGTTTATATATGTATACACATATATATTGACAGATACACTCACATATACACACACATATATACATATATGTACACACACACATACATACATGTATCTACACACATATATATGAATACACACACACCACTAGTGCAAAAAAACGTTTTAAGACCGCCTCATTTAGACCGGACTATTGACACCCCGGTCTTAAAGGTATGACCGGTGGCAATTTTGTAAATATAAATAACTTCTTGGAGTGGATCATTTTTTCGTAGGTCTTAAATATATTATTTAGACCCGCAAACAAAAAACAACCGGTCTTGAAAATGTTATTAAAAAAATTGAAATATCAATTACATTATTAGAGAAATCTCGTACGGCCCGACTTATATTTTATGCGGTCCAAAAAAAAAGGAAAAATTTAAATATATTGTAAAAATTTTAAGACCAGATATACATAAAAAAACGGTCTTAAAGGGTATACTTTTAAGACCGCATAAATGGTGTCCTACTAAATATTGAAATTTTTTAAAGACCGGACATTAACAAAGGGCGGTCTTAAATTGTAACCTTTAAGATCGTCGTTTACTTCATCCGGTCTTAAAACTAAAGAGCCAAATAAAATTTTCTTCGCGTGAAACCCGACCTTACGACTTAACATTGTTCTCTCGAACTCGAAACCCCGTTGTTGTTGCGAAACCCCTTTTCCTATTGCATTACCTCACTTCCTCGCCCACCACCACCATCCTCTGTTACTCTCTCACTCTCCCAAGCGTTCCTCTTTCGCACCACCACTCTCAACCTCTCTTTCTTTCTCGAAAATGAACGGAGAAAACGGTTCTTCTCCTATTCATTCAATGTCGATTATCGTGTGATCGGTGTGAGTCAGAACGAACCCTCTTCATCTCACAATGAGCCTCGTAACCGCTCTGCACGCCGTGGTAGAAGTGGCACACAAAGGAAAGACGTATCTGTAAGTCGGACTTCTGGGTCAAGGCTCGAGATTCAGTTTGATGAAAGGTTGGAACCTTTCGGTCCTAATAAAAGCAAATATACTAGCTTTGTCGGCTATTTAGCACGCAACAAGGTTAGCATCTTGGCAGATGAGTGGAAAAGTGTGGAATTTGGCGCAGTAAAGGATCCTATTTAGGACACTATCTGGCTTACATACACTGTCCCTGACTGCCCGAAGTTGAAAGACAAGACATTGTCTTATTGTGCTGATCGGTGAAGGAAGTTTAAGACCTCTCTAGCTAACAAGTATATTTTTGCCGACGTTCAGCCTGACCAGAATCCTTGGGACAAGTACACATTTATTGATGAACAAACTTGGCAACAATTTGTTCATTGTCGGACCACTCCTGAAGCTCTAGTGAGTTTATATTTAGTTTTGTTTGCCCTTTTGTTTGCTTATTAACCTGTGCGGATATGTGAATGTTATTGTATGTGGTCATCTAATCCTATTAGTTAGATGGTTTGGTGTGTGAATAGAAGTATATATTTTCATCCTTTGTCCTGCATAAGAGGAGCATGTCTTAGTTGTATGCAAGTCTGATATGTAAACTGTGCAAAGGTAAAATACAAAGTAGGTAATTAGGGAAATAATAATGGCGTAAGAGTCAAACCATTATTATAGTCTTAGCTAGTTCTTTTATAGTAGGTAGTGGTTAGACATTGATATTAGTTAGTTAGTATGTTAACTGTGTAAAGGAGGAAATGAGTAGTCTTAAAAGGGGGAAACTTTATATAGCCAATTGTTATTATCTAATGGGGACTGTTGATCCCACTGGATGCCTTAAAAAGGATCAAGTTTGTATTATTCTGTAAGCATAATTATCTTTTGTTTCTTAACCTATCTATCTAGCAGTACAAAACATAGCTCCAATTTCTTCTACAATTCTACATCTTCCTTAAATAAAATGTTGAAACTTGATGAAGTGAATTTGACTAGTGTTTGAGGTTGATATCAAGCAGAAGTTCTCTAATTTCTGTTAGTGAGATGGCTGGAATTCATAATTAATAGTTGTTTTCAATTCTGATTCACAGAAAAGAAGGCAACAAGCACAGGAGATAGGGAGAAAGAATGATTGCCCGCATAGGGCTTCTCGCGACGGATATGAAAAGGCTGAAAAAGAATTGATGGCGGCCAAGCGGAAGAGATTGGAAGATGAAGCAGGATCCAATCCTTCTGTGATACATGCTCTGTCATCTCCAATACATCGTGAGGAGTTGTTGTTGTATATTCGGCAAAAGCCAAGCTGCGCCTACACGAGTGAACAGACTCGTCTAGTTACTGAAAGAATTGTAAGTATCGTTATTGTTAATTTTTAGTTACTAAACATGTTTCATTACTAAGCTTCTCATTATCTATATCTTACAGGAAGATCTAAAAAAGAAAGAAGCAGATGGATCTTTTGTGTTGGACGGGAGGAATGATGTTCTGACCGTTGCAAGCGGAAAACCGGATCACTCGGGTCGTGTAAGGGGGATTGGAGGACGGGTAGGCATAAAGAAATACTTTGGTGCTTCCAAACGCCATAAACAAAATATGGTTACTCGGGAGGAGATGGAATAGACGCTGGCCAAAATGAGTGAGCAATCAGCGGCTAAAGAAGCTTCATTGTCTGCAATGTTTCATTCCCAGCTAAGCCAGATGAGGAGGAAATGAATCAAATGAAGCTGCTTCTCAGCTCTCGTGCAGAGACCAGTGTTCCCTTGCCACACTCACCTACAGCTGCTATGTAGCAGAGGACTAGAGGGAGCTGCATTGTTGGACAGTCACAGCAACCTTGTGACCTTTATGTGGAGGATCCTGATCATCATGATAGACGATTATTGGTTGCAAAAGGGATTGTCCACAACTTGGGATCAACTGTACACCACCAACAAATGACTGATGATGAACTCAAAGTGTCAGTTGAAGAGGTCATTATTGATGCACCTTTTCCTCTCCCAACTGGTGAAGTGAAGGTTGTGAGTGATATCATTGGAACCTTCATCTCGTGGCCAGTGAAGTTTGTACATGTTTCTACTCCTCCTGAAGCTCCAGTCCCTCCTGAATTGGTTGGCACGGCTAAGTTAAGTGCCAAGGACAAGCTTGTCCTTATGGTATCCAATAAACAAGTTGGAATTAATCATTGGCCTCTCAATATAGAAGTAGGTCTTAAAAACAAGAAGCTGATTTATGTTGACCAACATGATATAATGTCCCTGCTGTTTGATAAATAGGAGCTTACTGATGCAATGATTCTCATGTTTATAAAGTAAATATCTTCTTCTATGAGTACATAACATAAATGTGAGACACTCACATATGTATATACTAATTCCCTGACGTCATTATTGTAGGTTCCTGCATCGTGAATTGGAACAACATGGCAGAAGCCAAAATATTGGATTATTGTGCCCACAGTACATAAGTCAACCAGCCTTAGCGGAGAGACAATCATACATAACATCAAGGTTGTCCACCAATAAGAGAAAGTGGTACTTGGCACCATACTACAATAGGTCATAATTCTTTTATGCAAGTCCCTTAATACTGCTACATATTACTGAGTACTTGTCTGTTGTGAACTTTCAGTCGCCATTGGCAGTTGGTCCCGATTTGCCCGAATGAGAATAAAGTGGTTTTTTTATGCTCTCTTCACTATGATCCACCGCCTACATTGCAACAGATGGTGAACAAGTAAGATATGTCATCTTGATTGTTTAGTCTGAAATCTCTGCTGTAAATTTTCAGTGACCATTATTGAGTAAGTTTGTGATTTTGACAATATGCCCTTGAAATCATTCCAACAAAAGGTCAAGAAAAGGTCTGGGGCTGAGGTTAAAGAGCCTACATGGATCATACCAAAGGTTAGTACATATTTGGACTGGCACACTGGCTTGTGAACTTGGTCAGTGTCAATATATGCTCTTATATATTTCTTGTTTGTTTTTAGACCCGTCGGCAACCAAAGGAGTCCAACTTATGTGGGCATTACGTCTTGACACGCATGTATAATATTCTCATGCAACCAGTGACTACCATCACTGAAACGGTAAATGTATGACATAACTTTGCCTGTGCGCTGACCCATTTGATGCAAGGAAGGACGACTAATATATATATATATATATATATTTCTTTGATGTAGCTACAGACGTTTGACTGTGTTGACCCCTTTCCTGACGGTGATATTGAGCGCGCACACATAACGTTAAGTGAATATCTGTATGATCTGATGATCTCGGAAAGTCAGAAAAATAATTGATTTGTAAATTCATTTGTAAATATATGTTGTATCAACAATCAT
The DNA here is from genome assembly GCA_019022655.1 of Acacia acuminata. Classification (NCBI taxonomy): domain Eukaryota; kingdom Viridiplantae; phylum Streptophyta; class Magnoliopsida; order Fabales; family Fabaceae; genus Acacia; species Acacia acuminata. The sequence goes on along the minus strand of JAFJYI010000364.1, from coordinate 316,996 downwards.
CTTTGGCCTGTAAATGAACAATTGTCCAATTTGTGATAGTATACAATAATAATTTGTCAATTCATTTCAAACAATTTCCTTGTGTCCATTAGTTTGGTTGCTGAATGTATTAGATGGTGGATAAAACTATTTATTGCTTAATTTTAAAAAATATGCGAGAAATTTAGGACCGTAAATTTACTAAATGTCCGTGCTAAAGTCATTTGGACCGTAGATTTACTAAATCACCGGTCCTAAAAGTATTTGTTATCTTTTAGGACCGTAAATTTACTAAATGTCCGGTCCTAAAAGTTTCATTCGAAAAATATGCCGCTCTTTTGGACCGTAGATTTACTAAATCGCCGGTCCTAAAAGTCTTCGTTTAATTTTTTCAAAAATGGCGGTGTTTGTAGGACCGTAAATTTACTAAATGTCCGGTCCTAAAAGTCTTTCTTATCTTTTAGGACCATAAATTTACTAAATGTCCGTACTAAAAGTCTCATTCGAAAAATATGCCGCTTTTTTGGACCGTAGATTTAGTAAATCGTCGGTCCTAAAAGTCTCTTAGGACCGTAAATTTACTAAATCTCCGGTCCTAAAAGTCTAATTCGAAAAATCTTTTTCTTCTCATTATCTTATCTTCACCGTCGATTTAAAAAAATAGATGGTCCAGATTTAATATTTTATAAATCTATTATTTTAAACATAAATATATAAACTTAACTCTTAAATCATGATCTACACCATTTATGCCCGTAATACTTAAAAAATTAATTTATAAAACACTACTATCATTATCTTAGAAAATATTAAATCGAACCGTCATTATAATTTACAAAATACTCGTGTACCTATATCATTCATTTATCCATATTTCATAATTGCCTTGTTTTTTTTTTAATTTTAGTTTTTTGAGTCCGCCATTATCCATATTTCATAATTGCCTTGCTTATTGCTTTCCGTGGTTCGATAATGCATAAACTAACCAATTAAAGTACTAAACTCGCATGAGAACAAAATTTAAAAATATTTTATTTAATAATTTTTACTCGCCCTATAGGGTAAAAAGGCAACACAAAAAAACTATAAAACAACTAATCCTCCCCTTAGTCGGAGAGGGAGGGGGAGTCGAGGCGTCGAGGAGGAAACAGAGGACTTGGGGGAGCAGCCATTATATTACAAAGGAGGCTAAGCGGTGGAGGAGGCCGTGTAGAAGTGATGGAGAAGAATGTGGAGAAACTAAAGTAACAACGAGCTTAAATAGAGAACCCATCCTGAAGAATATGAAATGCCGGAAACTTTTCATGGGGAGACGCATAGTTCCTCGTAATACGAGGAGACGATCGTTTGGTGGTTTACCTTGAAGCCGAAGAGACTTTCTCGGATCGACACGAGTGTATGGATACGACTTTGCTATCGAGCAATTTTGAAGTGATTGAACATTTAATACAGGATCAGTTCTTAATTAAAAGTAATATTTTTTAAGGAAAAATTCTTAATTTACAAAAACAAATAATTGATAAAAAAATAATTGACTTTTAGGACCGGATATTAGATAAAAGGTCGGTATTAAAAGTAATTGGATTGTTTGAAAAAATAAATAGTAGACAATTAGGACCGGTTATATAATACAATGACGGTCTTAAAATTAATTTAATTGAAAAAATAAATAATATACTTTTAGGACTGAACATATGATAAAAGGACGGTCTTAAAGTACACATCATAATCAATTGCGTATCGATCTCTCTCTCTCTCTGTCCTTATTAACTCGTCACTCCTTATTAACTCCTATCCACCGCCTATATTGCGCATCGATCTCTCTCTCTATCCTTATTAACTCGTCACTCCTCGTAACTCCTCTCTGCCCCAACTCCTCAAACCATGGTTAGATACAAGAGAACCGCTTGTAGGGGTAGAGTTACTGGTGATGCTCGTGCCTTCCATAGATCGTTATATGCTGCGCCTCCTCCAGCGAGAGTTACCGGTGATGCTCGTGCCTTCCGTAGATCGTTATACGCTGCGCCACCTCCAGCGAGAGTGCATTCTATTGTGACCGAAGAGTCTTGGGTCATTGGACCCATTGTTATTTCAGATGATGAAGAGATTGCTGCAGCCCCCAGCCTTTAGACCATGATGCGCTGATGCGAATAAGACAGGAAGTTGCTGATCTTCAGCGGGAAGTTAATGCTGCTCACGCCGATATCGCCAAGGCATTGGAGGATAATAAGCTTTAGGATGTTTAGTTATATTCTTGTCGTTGATAATGTTCAGTTATTGTTTTCCTTTCTTTTTTTCTTGTGTACGTGCATATTCTCCAGTTATGTATGGAAGCATTAAGAACTAAGCTTGTGTCTTTCTAATATTCATATTCTCCAGTTTTCCTTTAATTCATTTTATTAATTCAGTTTCGTTGCGCTCGCCAAAGGCAAACCTCTTTTTTAAGTTTGGTTAATTAATAAACGAAATACTTTTAGGACCGTAAATTTATAAAAATCTAGTCTTAAAATTAAATGAATAGTAAATGTTAGACCGGAGTATTCTTAACTCTTGCTGGTCTTAAAAATTAATTAATAAATATTTGAATTTTAGGACCGGACGTTTTTTAAAACTCCGGTCTTAAAAATGGTCTAAAAATTAAATGAATAGTAAATTTTAGACCGGACTATTCTTAACCGCCGGTCTTAAAAATTAATGAATTTTAGGATTCCGGACATTTTTTAAGACTCTAGTCTTAAAATTAAATGAATAGTAAATTGTAGACCGTAGTATTCTTAACTCTATTCTTAAAAATTAATTAATAAAATTATATCTTTAGGACTGGATACTTTATAATTGACCGGTCTTTATAAAATCTAAAATACTTAAACATGTCTCTCATCACGGGGAAAATTAAATTTCCCTCTCGTAACTTCTCTTCTCGCGCCGAAAGTGATTACTCGGGTTGTCTCCATTGTGTGTTGCGTTGTCGCGCTTCGCGTTCCTCTCCCGACAATCACTTTCTCGGTTCCTTAGCTAAACGTCGATAGACCAAGCCGTACGAGGTGTTTCGGTTATATAACTTTATGATTTTCCCGCTTATGGGTTTGGGTTTTTCATGGGTTGAATAAAATCGATGAAATGTTTTTGTGGGTTTCTCTGTTGTTAATGAATATTGTATTTTGAAGATTATATTTGCACTTTAGATCTACCGTACTGACCAACTAGTGTTTTTAGGTTACTCTTATTGTCTGTAACATCAACGTTCGTGGCCGGAGAAGAAAGACTTAGCAAACGCATTTGAATATATATGCTTCAGGTGAGTCTACAAGACCTTCATGCGATGCATTTAATTTCCTCGTCATGCATTTAATTTGCTTCTTGGATTCACTGTGATACATTTATGACCAAAAGTTATTCTTCGTTCTGCATTTAATTTCCTCATCATGCATTTATTTTCAGATTATGTATGTTAAATCTTTCCGTATATATATAGGAATTCTACTATGGATCACAGTTGGATAAATGCTTTACGGACGAGTGTTGAATATCAGAATGAGGTGAGGGACTTTATAGAATTTGCTAAAAAAAATACCCATGATAATAGTGGGAAGTTTTATTGCCCTTGTGTAAAATGTTTGAATGAGAGGCGACTAAGCCCTGCAGTTATACACACACATTTAATTTGTGAAGGATTTTGTAAGACTTATACGGTATGGTCATGGCATGGTGAAAAAAAGCCAAGTGGGTCTCAATATGGGGAAGTGGCATTTGATGATAATGACACGGATATGGATGATCGCATAGAGGACATTATTCGTGATGTAGGAGAAGAGGCTTTTGAGAAATCACATGCATATGGTAATAAGTGCAGTGATGCAGAGACCCTACTATACCCTGGGTGTAAAAAATACCAATGCTTGAACGCTGTATTGAAATTGGTAAGATTGAAGGCACGTCATGGATGGAGTGACAAGAGTTTCTCTGAAATGCTTGAGGCTTTTAAGGACATACTTCCGGATGATAATGTGTTGCCGCATCGATACTATGATGCTAAGAAAATACTTTGTCCACTGGGATGCAAGTACAAAAAGATTCATGCATGCCTAAATGATTGCATATTGTATAGAAAAGAGTTTGAGGAGAAGCAGAATTGTCCGATATGTGAAACCCCAAGGTACAAGTCAAATAAGGGGCCTGCAAAAGTGTTGTAGTATCTTCCAATCATACCAAGGTTCAAGCAGTTTTTTGCTAATGAAAATGATGCAAAGAATTTGAGGTGGCATGCTGATGAGAGGATTTCTGATGGAAAGCTTCGACATCCGGTCGATTCTTCTCAATGGAAGAAAATCCATCAATTATTTCTGAACTTCGGCAAAGAACCTAAGAACCTTAGGCTTGCCCTTAGCACAGATGGCATGAATCCCTATGGAAGCCTTAGCAGCATACATAGTTCATGGCCTGTACTCCTCATTATTTACAACTTATCTCTTATGTTGTGCATGAAACGAAAGTACATCATGCTGTCTTGTTGATTTCGGGACCAAAACAACCCGGAAATGACATTAATGTTTACCTTGAGCCCTTGATCGAAGACTTGAAGGAGTTATCGGAAGAAGGTGTTGATGTTTTTGACTCTTTCAAGAAGGAGGTCTTAAAATTGCGAGCCATGATATTCTATACTATAAACAACTTCCCAGCGTATGGTAACTTGTCAGGGTATAGTGTAAAGGGCCATAAAACATGTCCAGTTTGTGAAGAAGGCACACGCTACCATCAACTTCAACATGGAAGAAAGACGGTTTATCTTGGACATAGGAGATTTCTTAGACGAGACCACCCATATCGTCGATTAAAGAAAGCCTTTTTTGGTGGCCAAGAATATGAAGATGCTCCGTGCCATTGACTGGGAGCAAGTTTATGAGAAGGTGAAAAATATCGAGTGTCATCTTCGGAAGACAACAAGAGTAGAAAAGAAACAAATATATGGAAAAAGAGATCTGTATTCTTCGATCTTCCCTATTGGTGCAATCTTGATGTGAGACACTGTATTGATGTCATGCATGTGGAGAAAAACGTATGTGATAGTATTGTCGGCACGCTTGTCAACATACAAGGTAGTTCCAAGGATGGTGTGAAGGCAAGATTGGATTTGCAAGCAATGGGAATACGCGAAGAATTACATCCAAGGCCATATGGGAAGAGAACTTACTGTCCCCCGGCTTCTCATACTTTGTTTAAGGATGAGAAATGAAGTTTTTGTGAGTGTTTACATGGCACAACAGTTCCCTCGGGGTATTCTTCAAATTTTAAGAGGCTTGTATCGATGAAGGACTTGAAATTAGTAGGCCAAAAGTCTCATGATTGTCATGTCTTGATGCAACAGCTACTTCCGATGAATGTTCGAGGCATCGCCGAATATGATCTTCGGGTCGTTTTGACTAGACGTTGTTTCTTCTTCAATGCGGTTTGTAGTAAAGTTTTCGAGATTGAAAAGTTGGATGAATTGGAGAATGAAGGATATCTTATCTTGTTCCACCTTGAGAAGCTTTTTGTTCCTACATTTTTTGATATCATGGTTCATCTAATTGTTCATGTAGTAAGGGAGATAAAGTTGTGCGGCCCTATCCATTTACGGTGGATGTACCCAATTGAAAGATCTATGAAATTCCTAAAAGGGTACGTGAAGAATGCATACCAGCCAGAAGCATCAATTGTTTAGAAATATGTTTCTGAAGAAGCCATGGAATTTTGTCAAAATTACTTGGCCAAAGTAAGACATATTGGCCTTCCTAAACATCAGCATGCTGAAGGGGATAGGCAAGAGGCTTCAGTAAAGAGTGTGGATCCTGATGAATTGTCACAAGTCCACTTATACATCTTGAATAAGAAAATCATCGAATGACTGAACAAAGGTTGATTAGGGAGCATAACAGAACTTTTGCAAACTGGTTTAAACAAAAGGTCGAGGGAGAGGAATGTGTTTCTTATACAATCAAATGGTTAGCACGTGGTCTAGAGGTTGATGTCATAAGTTGGAATTCGTATGTGATCAATGGTTATACATTTTACACGAAGTCCCTAGATGATAGGAGCACCGTCCAGAACAGTGGTGTTATATTAGAGGCTGAATCTATGCACTTCTCCAGTTTGAAAGACAAGAGGCCTAAATTGGCAGTCATGCCTTATTATGGGGTTATTGCTCTGACTGTCCAACATGCAGCTCCCTCTACGTCGACGGCCTCAACCCCCTTCAAAAACCAGGTTTGTTTACCAGGCACGGCGACAACCTTGAAGAACGCATTTTTGAACCGCTTAAATGACTCGGAGAAGGGCTTCATGAGTTTCCGATCTGGATTGCCGCGGAGAGATACCAACCCTTTTAGCTTGTCGCTTTCTTTGGGAAAGCTGGGGGTAAAGGGGCCGAAGTAATAGAAGAAGAGATTGGTTGAGCACGGAATCAGAACTGGGAAGGAGCAACACAGTTGCTTGAACGCAACAAGATAAGCCCACCCGTTCGGATGAAGTTGAGACGAGGCAAGTCTCAGGTGCAGCAGGGCCATTATCTGGAAATGGGTGAAAGGGAAGCAAACACAGACCCGAGTAAGGTAATCCTGGTAAAAGAAAAAAGAAATTGGGACTGCCTACTTCCCGTTCCGCACAAATAGGCTCGTCGGCTTCCGGGCGTATAAACGCACCCCTCCATGACGGGTAGATCCAACGTGCAATGTCGGTATCCGACATTGATGACCGGTCTTCAAGACCTCATGGGACACCCAGGGAAATCTACGACACAAAGCCTCGGGAGGACTAGAAGAGTCCGATTCCTCAGCCTCGGTCCTTTGCTTGGAGGGCAGAGATTTCGGAGCCATTAACCTATATGCAACATAAAATGAAATTAGCAGAGTTGGAAATACCTGGTAAAAGCATGTTAGAAGGAAAAATAGATGGCGGACTCGGACGAAAGGGTACGCCAGAAGAAAGGCCCGAAGGTTGCCGATCTTGGCAAGAACCAAGAATCGAGGAGGCTCGAGTCTCCGCCGTGCGCAATGTGGAAGGCACCCTTGCCAAGCCCCAGCGAGGGCCGAGGTAATCCTCGGGATAAGGATCCGAGCTCACAAAAGGTGGACCCTCGCGAAGTTGAGCGGTTGGGCCAATAAGGCCGGAGACCTGGAGCCGGCGAAGGAACCGACCCCTGCCTGTACTGGTGATAAGATAGGAACGTTGTGTGCAGAAGCTCGGACAGGAGAAGGAGACAGAGCCCTAGTAGCAATAGGTTGGGGCCCGATTCGTCCTGAGTGACCGACCCCGCCTCAGAGTAAAGGGGCTGACCTCTCCGCTCCGGAAGCTCGGTTCCAAGAACCCAATAAGAAGCTCGCGGAAGCGAGTGCGAAGAAACTTCTCTTCCTCGGGGGTTAACATTGATCCGGGTTTCGGAAAATGCCTATCTCAATACATAAGGAAGGAACTAGAACCTAAGAACTAAAGGTCTTATGTTGAAAGAGAGGCAAGTACAGGCACGGATGTGTCAAAAACAAGCAAAACCCAGAAAATGGTCTCAAAAGGTTACTCAAAAAACCAGAAAGGAGGAGGAGTAGGAACGTAGATAATGGACCAAAGGATATATAATTGGTAAGAAGTACGTTATGCCATAAAAAGCAAAGAAGAATAAGGAAAATACCTGTATGAGTAAGAAGAGGGAAACTCGAACGATAGAAATGGAGAACAAGAAGTTTTGCGAGGAGATGATCCTACAAACCCGAGCAAAACCACGAGAGGTTGTAGCGGGAAAAAGTGAGGAGGCAAACGCAAAAAAATTACTTCATAGGTGTGACAGGGAAAGGGAACGCCGGGGGTAATTCGGTCTTTGAACCTAGACACGATGGGAAAGGCACAGAATGACGTAGGAGCATTAAATGTGCACGCAAATCGGCACACGGAGGGGCGCGACGGCTGCACACTCTTTCCAATCAGGGTAAGCCAAGTGTAAAGCAACAATGATGGCGCTTATGGAAAGAATTCCAAGCGACTCACCCACGAACAGGGGGCTAATTAATGGATAATTGGAGATAAGTAAAGTCAAAAATAAATAAATAAATTAAATTACTTCCTACTCTTTATTAGCACCAGTTGAGAGGAAGAGAAAAATGACTGATGAGACAATTTACCATTAATGAAACAAGAGAATGGAATTGAGCACGTGAGCAAGGAAAAAAGGGAAAACACACGTAAGTATCTATTCCCTAGTTCCCAAACGAAAGAAAGCATCGAAGGGAATAAATAAATATTGTTAAAAAAAGAAATAGACGAATAAATACGTATGAATTTGTAAAACCCCCGAAGCCCATCGAATTTGTAAAAAGGCGAGAGGTGACAAGGACTTTTTAGGGATATGCAAATTCGGGTTAAATTACCCTTTTGCCCTTAGTTTTAAACAATTTTAAAAAAAGTAAATACCCCCCGTGCGGTGGGCCCCACCCGGCGGCCACCACCATCGCCGCGGCCATCGGCGACCACCCGCCGTGGTGGTGGCCCGGCGGACTGTGGGGCCCAGCCCACCGGGGGGTAGGCGTTTGCGGTGGCTTTTTTTTTTTGGGAGTAGCTTTTTGTTTTTTTAAAAAAAATTATTCAATGAAGAGTAGGGGTGGGGTCCGAACCCCCCCTCTTACAAATGTGCATGAGACCAAGTGGTCCACCAAATGGTTAGGCCACTTGGTTCTTTTGATAAATAAATACATTAACAAATATATATATTCTTCTTCAAGCATGTTTTGTAAAACCAAAAAAAAAAGAAAAGAACTTTCACAAATCCCGAAGTGAGAATTACCATTCGTGAAGTAATAATTACCACTCCTGAAGTGAGAATTACCATTGTTTCTGCAGGGTTCCTTTTTTTTTTTTTTTTTTTTACTTCTTCAAGCATGTTTTGTAAAATCCAAATTAAATGAACTTTCACAAATCCTGAAGTGAGAATTACCATTCGTGAAGTGAGAATTACCATTTCTGAAGTGAGAATTACCATTGTTCCTCCAAGGTTTCCTTTTTTTACTTCTTCAAGCATGTTTTGTAAAACCCAAAAAAATGAACTTTCACAAATCTGAAGTGAGAATTACCATTTTCATATGTCGATTTGTGAAAGTCCATTTTTTCTTGATTTTACAAAACATGCATGAAAGACTACAAAAATGGAACCCTACAGAACAATAGTAATTCTCACTCAAAGAATGGTAATTCTCACTTCACGAATGGTAATTCTCACTTCAGATTTTTGAAAGTTCTTTTTTTTTGGGTTTTAGAAAACATGCTTGAAGAAGTAAAAAAGGAACCCTGAGAAACAATGGTAATTCTCACTTCAGAAATGGTAATTCTCACTTCGGGATTTGTGAAAGTTCATTTTTTTTTTTGGGGTTTTACAAAACATGCTTGAAGAAGTAAAAAAAGGGAACCCTGGAGAAACAATGGTAATTCTCACTTCGGAATTGTGAAAGTTCTTTTGTTTTTTTGGGTTTTACAAAAACATGCTTGAAGAAGAATATATATATTTGTTATGTATTTATTTATCAAAAGAACCAAGTGGCCCCGGTGGACCACTGTCCCACGCACATGTAAGGGTGGGGGGGTTCAACCCCACCCCTACTCTTCATTGAATAATTTTTTTTTTTAAAACAAAAAGCTACTCCAAAAAAAAGCCATTGCAAAACCCCCCCCTGGGCCCCACGGTCTCGTGTAAGCGGGTGAAGGGGCCCACCATGGGGGTATTTACTTTTTTTTTTAATTATTTAAAACTAAGGGCAAAAGGATAATTTAACCCGAATTTGCATATCCCTCAAAAGTCCTTGTCACCTCTCAGTCTTTTTACAAATTCGATGGGCTTTTAGGGGTTTTACAAATTCATACGGATTTATTCGTCTTTTTCCAAAAAAAAAAAAGAGAGAAGGGAATAAATAAATTAAATAATAGAATCATTACCTACCTCTTTGAAATCACCTGACAAATGAAGGAGTAAAAGAATGATTTGATGGATGGGGACAACACAATATTAATGAATAAATGAAGAGTGATCACGTGAAGCAAGAGATGAGATGAGATGGGCACAATTTTTCCTCAAGCCTTGGCGTGAAAAAGAAGGAAAATAAATAAAATAAATGTGTATTTAATGTGAGAAAAGGGAAATAGGAAATTATGATCTGGAAAAAGGAGTACCTATGGCTATGGGATGTGTAATTAATGAAATATTTCCTCATATTCTCCATGCTTTGGATGTGGGGAAAGAGAAAGAAAAATGTGACAATTCAATATTAATTAAAAATGGAGAGAGAGAGTGTATCACGTGGGTTGAGGCATAGATCATTCGACATTTTTTTTTCAAATGCTTCCCATCGTACCTGATTTAAGTAGAAGCCAAAAAGGAAAAGAAAACACATAATTTTCTGGGTTCACATTATGTGCCCAAAAGATACATGCTTCTTATGTGCTCATACCTCTATTAGAGATATGAGCACATTTTTTTAAATTTTTTATTTATTTAGATTTAAATTATATGCTACTTTCTGAGATGTTTTTTGCACCCGATCTCAAATTAATTAGTTTTTAGTTATGCACTTGTCCGCAACACCGATCATGAAAACTAATTAATTTGAGATACTTTGCAAAAAACATCTCAGAAAGCAATATATAATTTAAATCTAAATAAATATAATATATAAAAAAATTAAAAAATGTGCTTATACCTCTAATAGAGGTATGAGCACATAAGAAGCATGTAAACTCCAATTTTCTCCAAAATTTAGCTTGGCATCCGGACAGGAGTGTGAGAGGAAGTGGAATTCTCTCCTAATCATTTTTCTCATTTTCTCTCATTAGCACCATCTGGGCCATTGATTGGGAATATGAGAGAAAGGTTAAAGTGGTATTGTGATTGATTGGATGGATATGATTTAGAGATGATGAGGGATAATGAGAAAGATTATGAGAGAAACCCAACCCGAAATAAGAAACTTTTTTTCTCTCTTCCCAAATTTCTTCAGATCGTCGGACATGAGGAATAAAGAGAAATCAGAAAATATTTTTCTTCTCAAATTTCCTCAGAAACGCCAGCCAAGTGAGTAGTGGAAGTCAGATTTTTTTTTATTCCTCTAGAATGGTGAAGAGAAATCTAGACACAGATGGGTCTAGAACCAACCTTGGGATCTATTTAAGGATCTCACCTTCTTCCTTTGGGTTCGCTGGACGTCTGGAGAAGGAGAAAAGAAGAAGATCGAAAATCAATAAGAAGAGACAAATAGGGCTAAACAAAACGTTCAAAGAGGTAAGTAAGGTCCTTAGATTCTCAAACCACTTTCTTCTTCCTTCTCTCATGTAAACTTAGACCTTAAGGAGAGTCATTCATGGTGGATTGAAGGTTGAGGTCGAAAAGGAAGGAGAAGAATCACTAAGGATCAAGCCTCAATTCGTTAGAAGACCAAGATGAAGTAAGTAATAGTCTTAGCTACCTTATAACCTTATAGTTGGTAAGTTGGAAATATTTGTTTCTTGAGTGTATAATCGTTGGTTGGGTCTGAGTAATGGATAAAATGGGTAAGCAGAGAATCAAATATGAAATTTTCAATCTAGGAAGAAATATTAATATGAGATAAAGAAGAGTTGGTGGTTAAAAATGGTAGATTGGTTGCTTAATCTAGAGGAAGAATTTCGTCCATCCTTCTAAACCCCATGATCTGATTCGTTTTTGGAAGTTTTAATGTCCTTGAAGTGTTTAAATGATTATTTGCATAGGAGTAAGCTTGGATCATTTTTTTTTTAGAATCAAGAATAAGGATTTAAAAACATTGAAATCTGCTTATTGAAGGATTTGTGAGAGTCAGTTGGCTTTCTTATGCGTTTTGAACTATCAAATGAACATTGGAAATTCTGAAATTTTACAGATAGAAAGTAGACATCCCAAGAATTAATTTGATAGGTAACACAAATTTTTTGAGCTTTGTACTAAGAGAACCAAATTTTTATACAACAGCCCCGAACCTGAGACTTTTGTCCGACCTGAGGTGTTGTTCGGGTTTGTGGCTGGAGTTTCGGTTGCAACTGGTCCAAATGAATATTTTTCATTGAAAATAGACACACTAAGGATCAGTTGGCCTTTTGAAACACCTCAATCGGACTTTTCTAGATTTAGTTATGATTTTGAGAAGAGTAAACACTGTTTCTGGAATTTTTAAGAAAGAGGTCGAAATTGGAAAGGAATTTACCAACAATAAATTCATTTTTAGGAAAAAAAAAAGAAAGAAAGAAAGAAGAATTTAGAGTTTTTTTTAGGGGCTCAGCCAAACCAAATCACTTTCCACCTTCGTCATTCCTCTTCTCCTCTTCTCCTCTTTCTTCTTATTTCAAATTGCTTCTCTTCTCTACTCGATTTTCCTCCTAGAAGCACGGAGACCAGGTAATCCTAATCCCCAGAAGTCTTAGGTCCCTAGAGGTCTTGAATTAATTTTATATGAGTTTTGATAGGAAAGTATGATCTTGATACCCTGTAACTTATGACGATTGAAATGATAATTGGATTTGGATTTTACTCAGATAGATATTTGAATTATAGTAATGAATATGAGTTGGAGCTGATACAGAATATTTGAATTGTTATACTATAGATGAGTTTGGGAAGTTATGATGCTTTTGAGCAACTGATATATATTAAATAAAGAAATTTGATCATTGTGACAAGATTGAAATTCTTAATTGTGTGTGATTGTAATGAATTAATAGTGGGAAGATAGCTTTAGGATGATATCTCCTAAAGTGATGAACACAACCTTTGGGCTTTATGCCTCTGATATTTGTATAATGTGAAAAGATATTATCCGTTCTTCTCAAAGTGGTGTCTAGCAGGGTTTCCCGGGATACTAGTAGCAACTTTGAGAAGAGGTGTGCACACTAGGAAGAGATGATTTGATAATGGCCAATTTGATGATTTGTGACCGGCAGGGTTTCCCGGGTCACAGGGTAGACTGGCAGGGTTTCCCGGGTTACAGGGTAGACTGGCAGGGTTTCCCGGGTCTACCATGGTTCTCTTCCCACTAAACTGAATAGGCTGACAGGGTTTCCCGGGTCTATCATGATTTAATAAGGATAATGAATAATAGTTGATTCGATAATATTTAATTCAATTACTACGTGATTATATATTTGATTAGACTATTATGTTTGAGTTATGTGAATTGTGTTTGATTAGGATTACCAGCTTTGCTGATATTTGTGTTCTGGGCTGTGATGATCCTTCGGGGGAGCAGAATTTTCAGTGAAACAGGGTGCAAAGGATGGGTTAGTAGTGAGTTGTGAGGATGACGTCTATGTGATTTCTAGCTAATTCTAGGCTTTACAAAATCTTAATGAATTCAATAAAATGTATTAGACATATTTCCTTTAGTTCAACCTCAACTTTTGGTTTCATTTTAATGTAATTAGCCTTGCACTTGTTTTAGTACAAGTGCGACGGTAACATTTCCCAAATTTGGTTTATTATAAATTGTTAGAAATTTGGGGTGTTACGTAGTCAAGCCTCTAACTATATATAAGAGGTTAGTCTAATATGTGTAAGAACCAGTTATGATGAATGAATGAATTGACTGAGTTGGCAGAAATTCTGCAACTCCCTTTCCTCTGTTTCTCCCAATTTCTTCTACAATTCTACATCTTCCTTAAATAAAATGTTGAAACTTGATGAAGTGAATTTGACTAATATTTGATGTTCATATGAAGCGAAGTTCTCTAATTTTTGTTAGTGACATGGATGGAATTCATAATTGATAGTTGTTTTCAATTCTGATTCACAGAAAAGAAGGGAACAAGCATAGGAGATAGGGAGAAAGAATGATTGCCCGCATAGGGCTTCTCGTGGCGGATATGAAAAGGCCGAAAAAGAATTGATGGCGGCCAAGCGGAAGAGATTGACAGATGAAGCTGAATACAATCCTTCTGCGATAGTTGATCAGCCATCTCCAATACGTCATGAGGAGTTGTGGTTGCCAAGGTTATTAAAACCGGACCGGTCACTGAACCGGTCAAGATACTGGGTTAAGGGTTAGTGGGTCAAACCAGAGTCAAACCGGGATCAAACCGGAACCAAACCGGTGAGAAATGAAAATTTTATAATTATTAATATGAAAGTATAAAAAAATAATTCTCCACTAAGATATTAATATTAACTTAATTTATTTTAAATTTTACTCTTTGATTTTAGATTTTTTTTCCTACCATTTTGTCATTTCCAATTCCAAGACTGAGCATTCGTGATGATGCACCTACTTGCTCTTGTGACACCCTCCTTAAATACACCCTTAAATTGCGTACACGGAAGCTTTCTTAAAATATACAACTTACTATTCATGTATACATTACTATTCACTATTCACGTATACGTACCATGCACTATTCACGTATACGGTTTACATCTCAAAAGTAGATATCTGAAGGAAACAAAAATCATTTTAAATCTTCATCTACTCGTCCATGACCACCTTCTTCAATATTGAACTTCTACCCGAGCTGCAAATTAGCCAGTTCAAATATACATACTGGGATTCAAAATGAATCCCAGAAGTAACGTCAATAATCACTCACATATAATGCATACACAGAACATGCAAGATAACCATTACTTATACATACAACTCATACAACACATTCAGCATTCATACAATATATATGGATATACAATGGTAAATACATGCATATAAAAGGCATACATAATATGTGAGAGAAGAGTTACTACCTGATGCTTTACTAATCTTTACTACAATCTCTCACTCTTTCCTTCTCTCTCCTTCCTTCCTTCCTTTCCCTCTTTCTCTTTCTCTCATTCTCTCTTCTGCATCGTTCCTGAGGAACGAATGAACGCGTGGTGTGTTTATAAAGAGAAGGAAAATGGGTCCTTAAGTGTAATTTTCACCTCTGGGTCATTCTACGTAATTTTCCCCTTACCATTTTCAAACACTTCACGTGAATGCGCGTCCGAATATGGAAATATTTTCCCGTGGGTCCCACACCTTTAAATATTATATTATTATTTTAATAGTAAAACTACTATGTAAATAGTAAATACTATTACGTGGGTCCCGCGTGCTAAATTTATCAAACTTCACGCGTGAATGTGTCGACAGAGTGGAAGATATTTGTCGTGGGTCCCGCACAAATAGTAAATACCGTATTTAATAACAGTAAATACGTATTTGTGAATAGTAAATACTATTCATGTCCCTCAAAATACCGATTCCAAATTTGCCACTCTCAAAAATAGGGCCTAGCAGTCTTCCAAAAATAGGCTAATTTTCAAGTCTTCAGACCCAAAATTCAGGATGTTACAGCTCTATTGTCATAGACTCATAGTCTATACAATCGAGTATGATGGATACCAAAGTAAAGACAGTACAGCATTCATTAATAAAAACTGACTTGTAGTACGCGTGGCTTCTAAATGAATGAGACTCCACCGTAACATTGTTCGAAAAGCTCTCTCTCCTTCATCCGTCTCTCTTCCTATTTTTCTATTTTCTTCTCTCTTTCTTCGATCCATCGCAGCTCTTGCTCTCTTCCTCCTTTTTTTTTTTTTTGTTTTGTTTCCTAATCTTGTTCTTCAGCCCCATCACTACTTTCCCTCGCTGCCGGTGCTCTTCCCCGTCGTGTGAAGTCACGCGCAATCTTCAGATCGTTTCCTCGCTCCTCAGTATGTCACCGTCGTTGTCCTCTTGCACTGTTATCTCTTTCACCAGATCCGCTTCATAACACCGCTTTATTTTCGCGGATCTAAGATCTGTTTCTTCTATTTCTCTCCATCTCTCTCTCAATCTCCTTCACACAAAAACATCAACGTTTTTGGAAAAAAAAAGACTCTGACCCCAGTTTCTACGATGGACCAGATCGCTCCCGTCTTGGTTGGCTTTCGGTCCGAACCGGCCCGTCCGGTCCGGGTTTAATTACCATGGTGGTTGCATATTCGGTAAAAGCCAAGCGGCGCCTACACAAGTGAACAAACCCGTCTAGTTTCTAAAAGAATTGTAAGTATCGTTAATTTTTTAGTTACTAAACATGTTTCATTACTAAGCTTCTCGATATCTCGTATCTTACAGAAGATCTTTAAAAGAAAGAAGCGGAGGGATCTTTTGTGTCGGACGGAGGAATGATGTTCGACCGCTGCGACGGAAAACCGGATCACTCGGGCGTGTAAGGGGATTGGAGGACGGGTAGGCCTAAAGAAATACTTTGGTAAATCCTAACGCCATAAACAAAGTATGGTTAGCCGGAGGAGATGGAACAGGCGCTGGCCAAATTAAGTGAGGAAGCAGCGGCTAAAGAAGCAATGTTTCAATCCCAGATAGTATTGATGAAGGAGGAAATGAATTAGATGTGGCTGCTTTTGAGCTCTCGTCCAGAGACCAGTTTTCCCTTCACACATTCACCTGCACCTATGCAGCAGAGCACTAAAGGGAGCTGCATTGTTGGACAGTCAAAGCAACCTTGTGACCTGATGTGGAAGATCCTGATAGTCATAGACGATTAGTTGTAAAAGGGACTATCCACAACTTGGATCAACTGTACACCACCAACCAATGGCTGATGATGAAGTCAGAGTGTCAGTTGAAAAGGTGATCATTGATGCACCTCTCCCCCTCCCAACTAATCACCAAGCTTGTGAGTGATGTCAAGGGAACCTTCATCTCTTGGCCAGTGAAGCTTGTACATGTCTCTACTCCTCCTGAAGCTTCATCCCCTCCTCCTCAAGTTCCATCCCCTCATCAAGCTCCACCCCCTCCTCCTCAAGTTCCACCCCCTCCTCCTCATGTTTCATCCCCTCGTCAAGCTCCATCCCCTCCTCAAGCTCTATCCCCTACTGCTAAGTTGACTGCCAAGGAAAAAATATCCGATATGGTGAAGAGTGGATATTTGAAAGATAAATGGTGGCCTGTCAATGAAGTAGTAGGCCTCCATCAACCTCAACCGGTTTACGTTGTCACCGTTGATGTAACGTCCCTGCTGCTTCCTAGACAGGAGCTTACCGATGCAATTGTTCAAATGTTTATGAAGTAAGTATCTGATTCTATGAGTACATAATTTAAATGCATCGTTTAGACACACATACATATATACTAATTCCTTGATCGATGTCATTATTGTAGGTTCATGCATCAAGAATTGGTTCAACAGGCGTAATCAATGATTTTGGATTCTTGTGCCCATCTATGCAAGTACAACACCCTTGGTGGAGAGACATGAGTACATATCAACGAGGTGTGAAGTGAGAAGAAAGGAGTACTTGTTTCCATACTACCATGGGTACATATCACAATTCTTGTCTGCAATTCACTTAATTCTGCTACGTATATCATTGAATACTTTACTGTTGTGAATTTTCAGCCGCCACTGGCAATTGGTCATCATGTGCATGGAGGAGCATAAAGTTATCTTCTTATGCTCCACTCACAGCGATCCGGGGACTACGTTGGTGTAGACCATCAACGAGTAAGCATATCATTTTGATTCTCTTGTCTGAAATCTCTGATGTGAATTTTCAATGAACGTTATTGATAAATTTGTGATTTTGATGATAGTGCCATGAGGACCTTCCAAATCGAGGTAAACAAAAAGCGTGGGTATCAGGCCACGCATCCTAAATGGCACACACCAAAGGTTGGTACATATTTGGACACTGGCACACTGCCTTGTGAACTTGGTCAGTAAGCTATATATGCTTTTATATATATTTCTTGTTCTTTTTAGACCCGTCGGCAACCAAAGGAGTCCAACTTATGTGGCCAGTATGTCATGAAACACAAATATGATATTATCAAGCAAGGAAAGACTAAATTAACTGCAAAGGTAAATGTATTTGATGTTACATATTATGGCTGAATTCAGTTTCTAGCATTATGGCTAAATTCAGTTTCTGGATTAATGTTACATATGAAATATGCACGCAAGTTAATTCAGTTTTTGTCTTTGATGTTACAAAGGTATGCATGTCCTGATCCCTTTCCTGATAATGAATTGGAGCACATACGCAATTTGTTTTGTGAATATCTGTATGACCTAATTAACAGTCAGGACAATAATTAATGTAATAAATTCATTTGTAAATATATGTTGTAGCAACAATAATTTTCTGTAAATTTGTTTATTTTTTGGAACAATTCATTCATATGTAAATATACACGCAATGTGTAATTCAATAATAAATTCGTTTATTTTTTCGAAGAATTCATTCATTCATTCTAGCTATTTAGTGCTTGAAATTTAAGGTACTGGATGTTGTCAATGAGCAATAAGAGACTAAAACTGAAAATTATTCGTGACTTTTAGGACCGTATATTGTATAAACATCCGGTACTAAAAGTCCTAGTTTAATTGTAAAAATTTGGCAAGACTTTTAGGACCGTATATGTGAAAAAAATCTGATCCTAAAAGTCATAAAAAAGCTGGACTTTTAGAACCGTATGTTCGTTTTTAGTCTGGTCTTAAAAGTGTTATTTTAAAAATATGCGCGTAACTTTTAGCACCGCATATTTATTATACGTCCGGTCCTAAAAGTCCTCATTTAATTCTAAAAATTTGGCTAGACTTGTAAGATCGTATGTTTGTTTAATGTTCGGTCTTAAAAGTGTTCATTTATTTTAAAAATATGGCGTAACTTTTAGGACGGCATATTTATTATACGTCCATTCCTAAAAGTCCTCGTTAATTCTAAAAATTTGGCTAGACTTTTAGGACCATATATTTGATGAAAGACCGGTCCTAAAAGTCCTAAAAAAGGCTGGACTTTTAGGGCCGTATTTTTGTTTTATGTCCGGTCTTAAAAGTGTTCGTTTATTTGAAAAATATGGCATAACTTTTAGGACGGCATATTTATTATTCGTCCGGTCCTAAAAGTCTTCGTTTAATCCTAAAGACTTTTAGGACCGTATGTTTGTTGAATTAGGGGTCTTAAAAGTATTCATGTGACTTTTAGGACCGTATACTTTTTGTGTCCGCTCCAAAATTTTTTATTTTTTTTGTAAATATTATTTAAACTTTAGGACCGTGTATTTGTTAAATCTTCGGTCTTAATAGTCTTCCTTTAAATAGAAATGTTTACTTGCTTTTCGCACAAATCATTAGGGTTCAAGACAACCGATGTTATGGCGTTCGCTTCACGCTAGGTCCTTCATTGTCGTCGTTTTTACCTCTCCCGATTTTGAGCAAGCATTATCGTTGTCCCTTTTCTTTTGTCTTTTTTCTTTTTGTCGGAAAAAGAAGGAAGATAATGAAAATGACACTTTGTTTCAAATCAGGGCGAGGTAAAACTGTCGACAACGACGGTCCAACCTTGAGAAGAATAGTCACTTTGTTTGTTTTTATTCGAATAAGGTAAACGATCTTTTTTTGTTTTTTGTATGTTCTTAACTGTATTTTGTGCATTTTTTAATGTTGATCACACACAAGGACAATGTTTTGTTTGTTTCCTTTTTATCTGAAAATGAAAGAAGATAATGAAAACGAAAGGCGATCGAAATAGGAAAATAAAACATTTATTATATTTTTTTATGCTACCCCATGGGGGGCAGCAGCAGTATAGGGAAAAAAACATAAAAACATTTACTCCTCCCCATCGTTGTCGGAGGGGAGGGAGTCCTCGGAGAGTTCAGAGACTTCGTCATCTAAAGGATTGTACTCAACGTCTTGGGCGTCGAGTATCGCGTTGAGCTTGTTGTTGACGGCATTGTAGAACTGAAAAAGCCGGCCCAATCGCGGTCCTATATGATCGACGCGGGCCAGGAGGTGGTGCATCATCTGTTTGTATGTCGGGTCCGGAGGCAACGGAGGAGGAAGAGGATTAAGAGGAAAAGGAGGACCTCGTGGTGGTGGAGCAACCATTACGGTGGAGGTTGTAGAAGTGATGGAGAAGAATGTAAAGAAAGTAAAGTAACAATGGGTTTAAATAGAGAACCCATCCTGAACAATGTCAAACGCCGGAAACATTAATGAGGAGACGCATAGTTCATCTGAATACGAGGACACGCCTAGTTGGGAAGTTTATCTAGAAGCCAAAGAGACTCTATCATTCATTTGAACAAAGTGTAAGGATACGACTCAAGCTATCCGATTTAATACCGATATTGTAAAAGATCCGTTTAAAACTAATATTTTTTAAGAAAAAATATTACTTTAAAAAAAATTGAATTGAAAAAAAAAAAAATGAATTTTAGGACCGGATAAAATATAAAAGGTCGGTCTTAAAAGTAATTGAATTAATTAAAAAAATAAATAATAGACTTTTAGGACCATAATATTATAAAAGGTCGGTCTTAAAATCAATTGAATTGAAAAAAATTAAATAATAGAATTTTAGACCGCATATTTATAAAATCTACTTTACACGTCTCCTCATACCTCTCTATCCTTATTAATTCCTTACTACCTCGTAACTCCAAACTACGTACGTGGCTATTTGAGAACTGCTCTCTGCCTTTATTAACTCCTCATACCTCTCTGCCCCAACTGCTCAAACCATGGTTAGATACAAGAGAAACGCTCGTAGGGGTAGACTTACCGGTGATGCTCGTGCCTTTCATAGATTGTTATACGGTGCGCCTCCTCCAGCAAGAGTGCGTTCTATTGTTACAGAAGAGTTTCGGGTCGTTGGACCCATTGTTATTTCTTCGGATGATGAAGAGATTGCCGCACCCCCTAGCCTTCAGACCATGATGCGCTGATACGAACAAGACAGGAACCTGCTGACCTCCGGCGAGAAGTTAATGTTGCTCACGCCGATATGGCCAAGGCTTTGGAGGATAATAAGCTTTAGGATGTTTAGTCAGATTCTTGTTTTTAATAATTTTCTGCTTGTTTTTCTTTTGTATTTTTTCTTGTGTACGTGCATATTCAAGTAATATATGTAGCATTAAGAACTACGCTTGTGTCTTTTTTTTGTTCGTATTCTCCAGTAATTTAAGAAACTCCAGTTTTCCTTTAATTTTTATTCATTCCGTTGTGCTGCTTTCGCTAAAGCCAATCCTTTTTTTTTTTTTTTGCAAAAAAAAATGAGGACTTTTAGGACCAGATGTTTTATAATACTTCGGTCTTAAAGTTAAATGAATAATAAAAATTTAGGACTAGAGTCTTCTAAAACTCCGGTCTTAAAAAGTTATATATTTAGTACTTGCTTCTTTAAAATTTACTAGTCTTAATAAAATCCAAAACATGTCTGTTGCACGGAATATTAAATGAATAATAAAAATTTAGGACTGAAATCTTCTAAACCTCTGGTCTTAAAAAGTTAATTTTATATTTAGGACCGGCTACTTTATAATTTACCGGTCTTAATAAAATCCAAAATATTAAAACATATCTCTATCGCGCGGAATATTAGATTTCCCTCTGTGAACTTCTCTTGTCGCGCTGAAAGTGATTACTCAGGTTCTGTCTCCACTGTTTGTGTGTTGTTTCGTCGCTAGTTCGAGTTGCTCTCTCGACAATCACTTTCTGGTTCCTTAGCTAAATGTCTATAGACCAAGCTGTAAGAGGTGTTTCGATTATATAACTTTATGTTTTTCCTACTTATCGTTCGATTTTTTCATGGATTGAATGAAATCGATGAAATGTTCTTGTGGGTTTCTCTCGTTGTTTTTGAATATTGTATTTTGAATATTATATTTGCAATTTAGATCTACCCAACTGACCAACAAATGTTTTTAGGGTACTCTTGTTGTCTGCAACATCAACGTTCGTGGCGGGAGAACAAAGACTCATGAAACGCATTTGAATTTATATGCTACATGTGAGTCCACAAGACCTTCATGCGATGCATTTAATTTCCTCGTCATGTATTTATTTTGCTTCTTGGATTCACCGTGATACATTTATGACCAAAAGTGATTCTTCGTCATGCATTTCATAGGCAAGTTTCTTCAGGAAAAAAAAGACATAACTAACATTGAGCATAAATATGCATTTGGTGTTGCATTATTTTATATGCAAGTGTCAATTTTTTCAGATTATGTATGTTAAATCTTTCCGTCTATAGGAATTCTACTATGGATCACAGTTGGATAAATGCTTTGCGGATGAGTGTTGAATATCAGAATGAGGTGAGGGACTTTATAGAATTTGCTAAACAAAATGCCCATGATGATAGTGGGAAGTTTTATTGCCCTTGTGTAAAATGTTTGAATGAGAGGTGACTAAGCCCTGAAGTTATACACACACATTTAATTTGTGAATGATTTTGTAAGACTTATACAGTATGGGTATGACATGGTGAAAAAATACCAAGTGGGTCTCAACATGGGGAAGTGGCCTTTGATGATAATGACACGGATATGGATGATCGCATGAGAGACATTATTCGTGATGTAGGAGAAGAGTCTTTTCATCAATCACATGCATATGGTAATATGTGCAGTGATGCAGAGACCCCGCTATACCGTGGGTGTAAAAAATACCAATTGTTGAACACTGTATTGAAATTGGTAAGCTTGAAGGCACGTCATGGATGGAGCGACAAGAGTTTTTCTGAAATGCTTGAGGCTTTTAAGGACATGCTTTCGGATGATTATGTGTTGCCGCATCGATACTATGATGCTAAGAAAATACTTTGTCCACTGGGGATGGAGTACAAAAAGATCCATGCATGCCCGAATGATTGCGTATTGTATAGAAAAGAGTTTGAGGAGAAGAAGAATTGTCCGATATGTGAAACCCCAAGGTACAAGTCAAATAAGGGGCCTGCAAAAGTGTTGTGGTATCTTCCAATCATACCAAGGTTCAAGCGGTTTTTTGCGAATGATTCTTCTCAATGGAAGAAAATCGATCAATTATTTCCAAACTTCGGCGAAGAACCTAGGAACCTTAGGCTTGCCCTTAGCACGGATGGCATGAATCCATATGGAAGCCTTAGCATCATACATAGTTCATGGCCTGTACTCCTGATTATTTATAACTTATCTCCTATGTTATGCATGAAACGAAAGTACATCATGCTGTCTATGTTGATTTCGGGACCAAAACAACCCGGAAGTGACATTGATGTTTACCTTCAGTCCTTGATCGAAGACTTGAAGGAGTTGTGGGAAGAAGGTGTTTAAAATGCGAGCCATGATATTTTGTACTATAAACAACTTTCCAGCATATGGGAACTTGTCAGGGTATAGTGTAAAAGGCCATAAAGCATGTCCGGTTTGTGAAGAAGGCACACGCTACCATCAACTTCAACATGGAAGAAAGATAGTTTATCTTGGACATAGGAGATTTATTAGATGGGGCCACCCATATCGTCAATTAAAGAAAGCCTTTTTTGGTAGCCAAGAGTATGAAGATGCTCCGGTGGCATTGATTGGGGAGCAAGTTTATGAAAAGGTGAAAAATATCAATGTCATCTTTGGTAAGACTGCAAAGAGTAGAAAAGAAACAAATATATGGAAAAAGAGATCTGTATTCTTCGATCTTCCCTATTGGCACGCAATCTTGATGTGAGACACTGTATTGATGTCATGCATGTGGAGAAAAAGGTATGTGATAGTATTGTTGGCATGCTTCTCAACATACAAGGTAGTTCCAAGGAGGTGTGAAGGCAAGATTGGATCTGATAGCAATGGGAATAGCGAAGAGTTACATCCAAGGCCACATGGTAACAGAGCTTATTGTCCCCCGGCTTTTCATACTTTGTCTAAGGATGAGAAACGAAGTTTTTATGAGTGTTTACATGGCACAAAAGTTCCCTCGGGGTATTCGTCAAATTTTAAGAGGCTTGTATCGATGAAGGACTTGAAATTAGTAGGCCAAAAGTCTCATGATTGTCATGTCTTGATGCAACAGCTACTCCCAATAGCTATTCGAGGCATCGCCGAATATGATCATCGGGTCGTTTTGACTAGCCCTTGTGTCTTCTTCAATGCGGTTTGTAGTAAAGTTTTCGAGATTAAAAAGTTGGATGAATTGGAGAATGAAGGATATCTTATCTTGCGCCACCTTGAGAAGCTTTTTGTTCCTACATTTTTTGACATCATGGTTCATCTAATTGTTCATCTAGTGAGGGAGATAAAGTTGTGCGGCCCTATCCATTTACGGTGGATGTACCCACTTGAAAGATCTATGAAATTCCTAAAAGGGTATGTGAAGAACGCATACCAGCCAGAAGCATCGATTGTTCAAAAATATGTTTCTGAAGAAGCCATGGAATTTTGTCATAATTATTTGGCCAAAGTAAGACATATTGTGCTTCCAAAACGTCAGCATGCTGAAGGGGGTAGATGAGGGGCTTCCGTAAAGAGTGTGGATCCTGATGAATTGTCACAAGTCGACTTATACATCTTGAATAATGTTGATGAAGTTCAAGCTAGCATAGCTGCACATAAAGAAGCTGTAAGGAAAGAAAATCATCAAATGACTGAACAAAGGTTGATTAGGGAGCATAACAGAACTTTTGCAAACTGGTTCAAACAAAAGGTCGAGGAAGAGGAATGTGTTTCTGATACAATCAAGTGGTTAGCACGTGGTCCTGAGGTTGATATCATAAGTTGGAATTTGTATGTGATCAATGGTTATACATTTTACACGAAGTCCCTAGATGATACGAGCACGCCGGAACGTGGTGTTATGTTAGAGGCTGAATCTATGCACTTCTCCAGGTTCGAAAGACAAGAGGCTTTTATTGGCGGTCATGCCATATTATGGGGTTATTGAAGAGATTTGGGAGGTGGACTATGTGAAAATTAGATTTCCCATTTTCAAATGCAAGTGGGTTAATGTCAATAATGGTATTCGATTGATCGGCTAGGATTTACATTAGTCAATGTCAATGGTAGAAGTTTTGGAGATGAACCTTTTATTATGGCAGACTAGGCAAAACAAGTGTTCTATATCACCGATCAAGAAAATAAAATGTGGTCTGTAGCTCTCCAAGGAAAAAGGATCATTGATATTGATGAGGAAAGTCATTCAAATTATGGTCTTCCTGAGAGTACTCCTTTTTTAAGGGGTCTGCCGGACATGAACGAAGAAGATGAAGCGGATAATGAACCCAGCATAAGAAATGATCATCAAGAAGGGACATGGGAAGATATCACTTTATAAAAGAGTCAATTCATAATGTAATATTCATATGCAGAATTCTTTGAAAACTTTAAGGTTTTAACTATATTATATTCCTTCTATGTTCATAAACAATTTAATGTCACTGACTATGAAGTTTGTTCTTGTTTTATTTTTGTGGCAGGATCCGATCCAAAGGGGCATGTTATAAAAGAGGATGTTACGTTGTTGGGTGGGAATCAAATGAAGGCATGGTGAATATTATTTTAGGTATGTATGTTGTATTTGTAATTTATTGTATTTGTAAGTAAGTTATCTTATTGTATGAATTAATTTAGGTGTTGTAGTCATAGTATAATCATTAATTAAGAGGCCACATAACTCATGGTGAATAATATTTGTATTCTTTTTCTCAATTCAATTTATTCAATGTTCATAGTTTTTAGCTTAAAGTATCGACTTTTATTTGTTTGGGATCGGGTGGTGGATTTGTGTATATATATATATATATAATCGGGAAGAATGAATGGGAAAAATTTGGGAAAATTTAGGCCGGAAATAAATATGCTTGGTCTTAAATGTTCAACTATTAAGACCGAATGTATTTATATGTCCGGTTTTAAAGGTGAGGTGTATCATTTGATATTAAGCCCGGTCTTAAAAGACCAAAAGTTGGTCTTTCAAGGCCGTAAATTAATACGTCCGGTCCTAAAATAAAATTTTTAAGACCGGATGTATTTAGTATCCAATCTTGAAAGTCAGTTTTTTAAGACCGCGTATAATTAGTCGTCTGGTCTTAGAAGCCTCTATTTTTTAGACCGTATTTATTTTGTCCGGTCTTAAAATTCCGATATTTTAAGAGCGGCCTAATTTTTGGGTCTTAAAAGTTGAGTTTTAGGATCGAACAAAAAATATTTCAGGTTTATTTAGTATGACTTTTAAGACCCAATGTTTTAAATGTCCGGTCTAAAAGAGTTTCTTTAAGATCGGTTCTTGTCCGATCTTAAATGTAGACTTTTAATACCGGCTGGAACAAGACTAGTCGCGGGTCCGGTCTTACGATGCCTCTTTTGTCTAGTCTTAAAATCCTTTTTTTGCACTAGTGGGAAGGGGCATTTTAATGGATAGGAGGGGATATGAGGGATTTTAATATTACCTTATTTGAATTGATCAAAAGGAAACAGAGGGGAGGGATTTTAATGTTACCTTGTTTGGTTTAGGAAGGGAAGGGAGGGGAATTTTTTTCACATTGACAACTTTACCCTTATATTATAAGAGAGATTTTAATGTTATCCTATTTGGTTTAGAAGGGGAGGGAGGGAAATTTTCTTCACATGAAGAACTTTACTAATGTTATAAGTGATTTTTTTTCCAAACTTTATTAAATATATAATAACGTTTAATTATAAATAACATTTTTATGCCTTCAAATGAAAACTAACATTTAAAAGAAATATATATATATATATATATATATTGAAAATCAAGACAATATTTTATCAAGCTATACAAATCAACCATTGACATGCATATGACACCATAATTTTGACAAATTGAGTGTAGAAATAAAATACACACGACTTTTTTTAAATGGGTAAATAATGTTCTTCATACCAAAATAAAACCAAACACTGTACCAAAATAAAAAATTCTTCATACCAAAATATGAATAGTGGCATCACAAAGCAAATTAAAATATGTAAGGTAGCATCAAAATCTATCAAAAGACATCCATCATAAGCAAAATAAAATATCCTCAAATTTATTTTCTAAGCGAATGAGCTAATCTAATCATCGAAAACCATTTGCATAATAACTTGCTTGCACATAGGAGAGAGACATTGAATCATTGCTCTGAGTTTGCTCAAATCTTTCATGAGGAAGCAGTAGATGATAGAGATCTTATCCTCATCACATCCACTCTCTCGAATCAGCTTAAAAATGTCCTTCTCCAAAATTTGTGATGCATATCTATCTCGAAAAGCTTGATTTCCTTCCCTTATAGAACTTACCATACCTTGTATTTGCTCTGCAATTAAAACTCCATCAAAAGAAGTGTCTTTTTCCTTGTTTACACCAACCCTTCTTTGAGCTTTCACTTTGTGCTCCATAAGAAGGATCATCAGCTTCCAAATCATCCAAATTGACAGGAAAATCCCGAAAAGTCACATTAGTTTAGGATAGAAGTAGATCAACCTCATTCTCAATTGGTAATGGAGGACTGGAGTGTGCTGGTGGAGGAATTGAGATACGCCTTTTGTTCATATTTTTCTTCATATTTGAAGGAGTGTCACCATCATCACCAATGGCTCTATCATTTTCATAAAGAGCCAACATATTTTCATAATTTGGGAGGGGTGTATTTCTCCAATGAGCATCTTTTGGTTTTAATTACCTGAAAAATCAAATTTCAAGAATTTAATGCAATACCAATACTATTTTGTTGGTCTTGGTAGGGGAACAAAGGATTTTAAACAATGAAAATAAAATAAATGTCAAAATAATTTCTACAATAGGATAAGTTTATTTATCTCACCTCAATCAATTGCTCCCAAACTTGGTCCTCAGCTTCTCATGTATGAGTAAACGAGTTCCATGAAAATCCACTCATACCCCCTTTGAAGATATCATAAATTTTAGGATATTTCTTCTTCAAAGTCCTCCAACGATTTTTCACCTTGTCCTTATCAACTTTAAATCCAAGCAGCATAGTCAAATATGCAATTATGTTATCATATACCGTAGTTGGAAAAGTCTCATTCACCTTGTGACCCATATCAAGTTCATGCATAAATGCATCAATCAAGGCATCTATCATCAACTAAACGAGGTGAGGGGCTAAAACCCCTCCATCCTCCCCCCTCCCCTCTAGTCCCCTCAAACCAAACAGACCCTGATATACTTTAGACTTTTTTTCTTTCTTTATGAAGTCTGATGCCTCTGTTCCATGAGACAAAAGTTTATTGTGTTGTATCTTTTGTTTATTTATCCGATGTATTTTACTTATAAAAAAATCATCAAAACAAACTCCCCTTAATCTCTTTGTTGGGGCAAAATAACAAACTTTTGATTCATATGCCCACAAACATGATTTAATTTATAGGGTTAAAGTACAAAAAATACTCATGAGTTTTAATCAAAAGTATGCCCAACATTATATACTTTTCGGATGTGCAAAAGTACCCATAAATATTTAAAATGAAAGCAAGAATGCATGTATGACATATTGGACAGTTGATCTTGATCCTAAATATAATACATATTTATTATATTTGTCAATCTTTTCTTATTTTACGCATATTGATGTTTTCTCAACAATAATTAAGAGGAAAAAAATGAAAGAATTAAGGAATATAACTGTGGAGTTGTAGAAAATATATGTTATATTAATTAATTTGATTAACTTCCTTAATCTAATTAAATTGGGTAAATATGTCTTATATAAAGGATTAGAGGAGTATATGAGTATTTGAATCCAATTCCTCATGAGCTCATCAATTGATTGAAAGATGGAAACAAACTAAACAGTAGTTGCCATGCTAAAAGCGGATCAAACTCGCGTTAGAGTGAAAAAGATGACTCGTCTAGATTGCTTGTCATGTGTATTATAAAAAAATATCCACATCTAATAGTCTTTCAAGTTCATTCATAGACATGCCTGTTGATTGCTACGTAAAAAGGAAAACATTTAGAAAAATATCTATTCGTGGTAGCATATTCTTTTTATCTCTTAATGAGACTCAGTAGCACATTCGCTAGAACATTAACCCTTATCCTATATTTGGATCAAAAGAAAAGAAAATTGGGGTAAAAAATGGGGGAGGAAAGAAGTGCTTTCATAAGAGGAAAAATGGGGAGAAAGGAAAAGTGGGGGAGCCACCCCATTTTCCTCCAAAAATTTCTCTCAAAAAATGAAGAGATCTAGGAAAAACGTGTTTTCCGCAATAGCCCCAACACCACGCCTCACTTGCCTTTTTCCCATGCATACATAGTTGTATTTTTTCCCAAAAATAAAAAATAAAAGAAAATAAATTGTTTTTTAATTTAGGTATATTTAAAATTTTTTCAAAAATGTATTTAGTTTTTTTAATATTACACTTTATCTCTTGGGAAAATTCCAAATAAATACCATTTGAATTTGCAAAACCACCGGAAGTCCGTCGAATTTGTAAAAAGACCGAGAAGTACCAAGGGACCTATGAGGGGATATGCAAATCGGGTGAAATTACCCTTCTACCCTTAGTTTAAAATAAATTTTAAAAATAAAAATACCCTCACCGGCGCTCACCCATGGAGGACCAACGGCCGGCCGGCCGCCATGTGGAACACCCAGCCCACGAGAGGGGGGGGCCTTTTTTTTTTTTTTTTTTTTTTTTTTTGGAGTGGGTTGGATTCTTTTTTAAAACAATTATATTAATTGAAGCGTAGGGGGTGGGGTTCGAACCCCCACCCCCAAAGACCATGGGACCAAGTGGTCCACCAGGTTGGGCCACTTGGTTCCTTTAATATATATATATATATATATATATATGTTAACAAATAGTAAAAAAAGGGATCCATGTAAAAACGTGGTAATTCTCATTTATGGAATGATAATTCTCATTTGTGGAATGGTAATTCTCGTTTATGGAATGGTAAAAGTGCATTTTTTTACAAATTCACTCATATGCATCAAATAGTAAAAAAAGGGATCCTTGTAGAAAACGTGGTAATTCTCATTTATGGAATGGTAATTCTCATTTATGGAGTGATAATTCTCGTTTATGAAATGGTAAAAGTGCCTTTTTTTTTTTTTTTACAAATTCACTCACATGCATCAAAAAGTAAAAATGGATCCCTGTAGAAAACGTGGTAATTCTCATTTATGTAATGGTAATTCTCGTTTATGGAATGGTAAAAGTACTTTTTTTTTTTTTTTTTTTTTTTTTTTTACAAATTCACTCACATGCATCAAAGAGTAAAAAAGGGATCCATGTAGAAAACGTGGTAATTCTCATTTATGGAATCGTAATTCTCATTTGTGGAATGGTAATTCTCGTTTATGGAATGGTAAAAGTGCATTTTTTTAACAAATTCACTCACATGCATCAAAGAGTAAAAAAGGGATCCCTGTAGAAAACGTGGTAATTCTCATTTGTGGAATGGTAATTCTCGTTTATGGAATGGTAAAAGTGCTTTTTTTTTTTTTTTTAATTACAAATTCACTTACATGCATCAAAGAGTAAAAAAGGGATCTCTGTAGAAAACGTGGTAATTCTCATTTATGGAATGATAATTTTCATTTGTGGAATGGTAATTCTCGTTTATGGAATGGTAAAAGTGCATTTTTTTACAAATTCACTCACATGCATCAAAGAGTAAAAAAGGGATCCCTGTAGAAAACGTGTTAATTCTCATTTATGGAATAATAATTCTCATTTGTGGAATGGTAATTCTCGTTTATGGAATGGTAAAAGTGCATTTTTTTACAAATTCACTCACATGCATCAAAGAGTAAAAAAGGGATGCCCAGTAGAAAACGGGGTAATTCTTATTTGTGAAATGGTAATTCTCATTTCGGGTTTTGTAAATACCATTGAAAAAATGTTAAGAAGAATTTATATATCGTAAACATATATATATATATATATATATTAAAGGAACCAAGTGGCCCAACTGGTGGACCACTTGGTCCCATGGTGTTGGGGGTGGGGGGTTCGAACCCCACCCCTACACTTCAATTAATATAATTTTTTCAAAAAAAAACCCAACCCACTCAAAAAAAAAAAAAAAAAAAAAAACCCCCACCCCTGGCGGGTGGCCCTCTAGCGACCCGGCGGCGGGGTATTTTTATTTTTTAAATTTATTTAAAACTAAGGGCAAAAAGGGTAATTTCACCAAAATTTGCATATCCCTCATAGGTCCTTGGTACTTCTCGGTCGTTTTACAAATTCGACGGACTTCTAGGGGTTTTACGAATTCAAATGGTATTTTTTTTTTTCCCTTAATTCTTTCATTTTTTATATCATATTTTTATTAGTTTTTATATAATTTTGGATAAATTTATTATTTATTTATTTATTATATTATATTATATTTTTAAACCATCCACTTTTTATTTTTTACCTTAAAATTAAATTTTTAAAAATTATTTGGTTTTAAAATATATCTTTATCATTTACATTATTTGATTATGTAATATTAAAGTCATTCTACCAGTGTGATAGTTAATTTAATTTTAAATATGTTTAGTTTTATAAAGCAATTTGTAACGTTGCCCAAAGCAATTATTTTTTCGCTCGTAAAATATTGCATGTAGTATTTCAATAAAAAAAAGTCCCAGTCTACGTTTTTATTCGCTCGTATAGAGCGCGACCCACTCATAGTTTCTTTATTCCCAATGATTCATAGAATCCCGACCTGCTAAAGAACCGTTGAATAAGGAAGCCTGAGACTTAACATGAGATCAACATTATTTGAGTAGTGAACACTCGACCTATGGGTGCTCTCTCTTCTCTTTTCTCCTCCTTCTCTCCTCCTCTCTCGCACTTCATCTTCTTCATCGCATGCTCCTTGCCCGGCGGCTTGTGCCTTATACACAAGCCGCCGCCGACCACCGCCTTTGTGCCACGAGACACAAGTCTAAGTGGTTGTTGCGAGTCCATATCTTTGATCTGCGGTCTAGGTGTTTTGGAGTCCAGATCCTTGATCTATGGTCCTCTCCCTTAGAGTTCTATCAGACGTGGCCTTCTCTCGTCCTTGTGGTGAGCCCTTTCCTCTCCTCTCCAGATCTGATCTGTGGAGGTGAGATTTATCTTCTTTTTTTTTTATTACTTTTTTGTGATACTGGGTTGTCTGGTGGTGTTTTTGTCTCATGAAATAAGCAGATCTGTAAGATCTGCGTTCAAATTCTCTTGGGTGGACAACTGTATGAACGTTATAAGATCCGATTCTCCCTTGGTAGTTCGGATCTGTGTTCCTGGGGGCAGATCTAAAGAGGCGTTGCTTGTTGTTTGGCCAAGGTGACCAGATCTTATTCAACCTAGGAGCAGAAGATTTCTTCTGGACATCATGGGTCTTCTTACGTCTGAGGTTGGGTTTTTTGTGTTCTTAACCCCAATATGGGGTACCTGTACAGCTGCTCTCGTTGCAGCTAATGCTTATAAGGAGGTGTGCCCGTTTGGGTGAGTTTTACAATCATCACCTTCTTCGTTGTCACTTCTAACCCCAGATATTGAGGAGGCTGCTTTGTCTATGATTCTACTTCTACTTCTAAATATTTTGTGTTCGGCGATTTGATCCTGTTTTTATTGTTGTTTTTGTCTTGGATGTACTTTGTTGTACTGGATCTGGCTTTACTTGTATCTAGATATTGTACCTGTTTTTAGTATTAATATAAATATAAGAATCATGTTATTACTATAAGAAACGAGCAAAGTCACTCTTGCATCAGTATATAATAGATGATTTTGTAAATAATACAAGTAATTTAAAGTGGATTGAGTTTATAACTTCTTGTAAATTCTGTGCCATATGACCTTTTCCCCCTATTTCATTCCTATGAAGCATGAACCTTATTCCTTCTCTGTTCAAATTATTCATGAAATTCTGTACATCAATGATGTTTCTTCTCAATGAAAAGTTATTCGGTTCTGTCTCTGTTGTCCAAAAGATAAAAATGGGTGTTATAGAATAGATATTTAAGTGGTGACAGATAATTGTCAATTACGTAAAATGTAGTAAAATTGATACTCTGCAATATGAAATCTTTGACTAGTCAAAATTAGATTCCCTATCACTGGAATTCTTAGAGCTAGAAAGAGAAAGATGTGTGTGTGTGTGTGAGATTTTGTTTATGGAGTCATCAACAATTTTGCTGGGTTTTAATTATTTCTGAATATAATTTTATGTTTAAAATATTTTATATTTCTGACATTGTTCCTCTCTCTTTCCAGCACATCCGGACACTGTTATAATAACATATTTTTTTATTTAAATGTAACAAAAATACTATATTTTGAAATATTGTTATTTTTTCATTTATAAGAATATATAATTAATTTAATAATAATATATTATAACATATTTTATAATTATAATAATTCTTTATTTTTTAAAATATATTTTTTAATTTAAATTAAATTAATAATAATACATTTTTTAGTTTAAATTATATTTTTAATTCAAATTATAATAGCATATGTTATAATTATAATATTTTTTATTCATAAAATTATATTTTTATGTAAAATAAAATTTTA
This sequence comes from Acacia acuminata, assembly GCA_019022655.1. Taxonomy (NCBI): domain Eukaryota; kingdom Viridiplantae; phylum Streptophyta; class Magnoliopsida; order Fabales; family Fabaceae; genus Acacia; species Acacia acuminata. The sequence continues at coordinate 283,748 of JAFJYI010000364.1, read as the reverse complement.
ATAAAATTAATTTTTAGTAATAATATATTTTTATTTTAAATTTATTTTATAATAAAATATTTTATTTATCATGATATTTCTCATCATGAATATTATTGGAATATCACATAAAGTATAAGGGCAAAATCATCCAAAATCTTTGAAAATCGTTATCCAATATCCTATTTGGGGCCCCCTCCCCTCTAAAATTTTAAACCAAATGCCCCTTCTAAACAAACACACCCTAAAAGAGGTTAGTCCTTGAACCTTTCAATGGAACTACGATTGAACTCATTCTAGCTCTAACACCAAACCTTAGGAATGAAGTGGCATAGGAAAATCTCAAGATAAATTCAAAGTAACAAGGGATTGTAACTGCTAGTAACTTTAATACACAAATCTTTAGATAATTGTTTTGTTAGTCATATAGGGGAAAGCTAGTTATGGCATAAATGGCTTGCTCATATTAATATGATTAAGCTCAATAAATTAATAAAAGATGATCTAGTTGTTGAATTTCCTAAGATTAGTTTTAAGAATGATATTATTTGTGATGCTTTTGAAAAAGGAAACAAATAAATTCTCCACTTTCGTCATCTGGTACTCTCGCCTTCATCACTAGAATCAGAGCCACAATTCATCATCATCAATCGTTTTTGGAGAGGGAGAGTGGAGTAGAACAGAGGCGCACGACATTTTTCTAGAAGCTACGCTGAATGTTGGAACCGTGAAAAGATCCTAGATGCGAGTGATTTCACCGATATTCTCCTCTTTGGGCCTCTCTCTTGATATACCATTTGTTTGTAACATCTCAGCGCGGCTACCCACTCCTACTCACGTTTTAGGTAATGACACGAACCCAGCTCTGATACCATTTGTTTGTAACAACCCTACGCCTCACCCTTGATATTGTCTCCTTTGGATGCCTTACTCTTGATATTGTCCTCTTTGGGCCTCGCTCTTGATTTAACATTTGTTTGTAAACATCCCAGCGCGGCTACCCAATCCTACTCATGTTTCAGGTGATGACTCGAACCTGGCTTTGATACCATATTCTGATACCATTTGTTTCTAACATGACAGCGCCTCCCAATATCTTTTACATTTGGGGAATAGCTTCTGCAAAATAAGTTTGTTACATGCTTTGAATAATTAACTATTAGTGTAGGAATCTTAATTTCAAAACATTCATAAAAAATAAAACATTTAAGTCAACATTTGTAAATGCGTACCTCTAAAGTCTTATAGTTTAAGATAGATTTGAGCTAGTGTGAGATGTGTCAACATTCTATATTTCTTATCATCTATTTTTTCTTTTACAATGCTCAAGGGCCTGTTTTCCATTTTCCAAGGCATCTGTACCATGAAACAAAAAAGACATAATTAATACATTAAGGGGAAAAAAGCCTAATAGAATCATTATTAGCATTAAATCTTACCTTTAAAACGTCCTAATTTTTTCTCAAAATCATCACTCAGGGAGAGATAGGACATACAAAGAAATGCAATGGCCTAAACCTGGCTCTAATACCATTTCTTTGTAACATTCCAGCGCTTTGCTCTGGAATCTTCTTTACCATAGAGGTGAGACTTTCTCGGTTACCCGCTCTGACTCACATTTCAAGTGATGACCTGAACTTGGCTCTGATACCAGGTTCTAAAACCATTTGTTTGCAACATCCCAGTGCCTTCCTCTTGATATTGTCTTATTTGGGCGCCTCACTCTTGATATTGTCCTCTTTGGGCCTTGCTCTTGATATACCATTTGTTTCTAACATCCCAATGTGGCTACCCACTCTTACTCACGTTTTAGGTGATGACCTGAACCTGACTCTAATACCAGGCTATGATACGAGATACCATTTGTTTGTAATATTCAAGATCCGCAATCTTGATATTGTCCTCTATGGGCCTCGCTCTTGTTACCACTTGTTTATAACATCCAACACGGCTACCCGCTCCTATCACATTTCAGGTGATGAACCGAACTTGACTCTGATACCAGCAGGAGAGGGGAACAAAGGCCTGTTGCCTTATTTACCAACTGGTAGTATCCATGTAAATGACCAGTTTTTCCATAATGCAGACTGCGTAGGCAAGGAATTAAAACTGATCTCTGTTATACTCTCAACCAAATAACAGAGACCAAATCGTAAGTGATCTCTGTTATACTCAACCAAATAATAGAGACCAAATCCATGTATATATTTAAGTATTTGCCAGTGCACAGTCTGCATTCTAAAAAGGAGGAAGGAAGTGAATATGTAGCGCCCATGCATAGCTCTTTTGGTGTGTGTATTGACCAATGGAACACTATCATATTACCAATTTGCCACTCTTACTTTATTGTCTAGTATGGAAAGAGTGAGTTATACTATTTTCAAGAGTGGCATGGTAGAGAAATTGATATTTTATTGTGAGATAGTGGCTTATTGAATAAGGATGATTCACGATCAAATGCTAGATATTGACATATTGCCTCATTTTCAATAAATGATGAGGATACATACAAATAAATAGACAAAGGCTTAAAGAGTGAGAGAGACAAGGGGAGCATGTGTAGGAACCTAAACCTAAAGATGAAGATGACTCCTTTTTTTTTTTGCTCAATAAGATGACTCCTAATGAATTTCCATATAATAGCATCTTATTTTTATAACTTCTCTCTCTTTTGGATATCCATGTTTATTATGGGCTAAATTTTTATAAATAAAATCATATTGACAAGTATGAAAGCAAATAATGGTGGGGAAGAATCGAGGGGTAGATGATAATAAGGCTCGAGTGAGCATTAATTGATAAATGGGTTGGCTCGAGACAAGAAGGACAATTAAATTGATACATGGGTTGGCATGTGAAAACTAATTAAATTGATTATAACTAATTAATTAAATTGATGACCTGAACCTGGTTCTGATACCATTTGTTTGTAAATCCCAGATTCTCGCTCTTGATATTTTCCGCTTTAGGCTACTAACGTTTTGGGTAATGTCCCGAACTTGACTTTGATACCAGGCTCGATACCATTTGTTTGTAACATCCCAACGCCTAGCTACGAAATCTTGTTTACCACTAAGGAGAGACTTTATCGTGTACCCGCTCCTACTCACATTTCAAGTGGTGACCCGAACCCGACTCGATACCAGGCTCGATACCATTTTTTTGTGACATCACAAATTCTCACTCCTAATCTTGTTTACTACGAGGAGAGACTTTATCGGCTACCTGCTCCTTTGTTATGTCCTTAACATTAAGCTCACCTTCATAACCACAAGCTTCTTTTTCAACATTTTTCTCCATAACAATAAAATATAGTAACAGTTACTGAACTAATGTTTTTTCATTGAAGAGTCCCTTAAATTTAAAACCAACGAAACATACAATCGGTTCTGTCGCAAAAGGTTTGTTCTTCGATTTTTTTGCTTAAATTTAAATGTTCAATTTTCTTTTTATGGTTCCTTTTAGAAGTTGCAACAACCTTTTCACTTTTTTCCCCTGCCTCCCAATATCTTTTCTCTAAGATCTTTTTAGCATTTGGGGAATAGCTTCAGCAAAATAAGTTTGCTACCACATTGAATAATTGAGTATTAAAAATTGACAAAAAAAAAAGCATTTTATTTTACCATCCTTTACCAACTCATTGGCCTCCCATATCAATTCATTGGCCGTCTTTATCAATTCACTATCCTTCTTTTTGTTGGCATCTTTTAATGCCTTTTAAAAATACATCTGGCCTTCATCATAGCTCTACACAGCTATGTGAATCTTCCTGCAACAAAATCAAATGAGGGTTATAAATTTTTTTATAAATCAATAAACGCAAAAAGTAAAATTAAATATGAAATTGAAAGGAAAAAAATGTAAAAATTACACAACAGTTATGTAATCTTCCGCAATACGCTCATGTGATAACGTATACAGTATCAGACATCAAATTGTTTCAAAGCATATGCACCAATTAAAGTAGAAAATCATTTAAATAATTATATATGACATGTGAAAACTAATTAAATTGATTATAACTAATTAATTAAATTGATGACTCAAACCTGGCTCTTATACCAGGTTTTGATGCCATTTGTTTGTAAATCTCGGTGCCTCGCTCTTGATATTATCCACTTTGGGTGGCACGGTCTTGATATCGTCCTCTTTCGGCCTCACTCTTGATATACCATTTGTTTGTAACATCCAAGCACGGCTACCTGCTTCCTACTCACGTTTCAGGTGATGACCCGAACCTAGCTCTGATACCATTGGTTTGTAATATCTCAGCGTCAAGGCTCTAATTTCAACTACAACAAGTTATCAAAAATCATCACAAACCTAATTTCATATTCTTCTTCTTCAAATCACAGCAATGCTAAGCGAATCTAAAAAATGTAGTAAAACATAAATGTTCAAAATCCTAACGTGAGAGAGAAGTAATAATAAAATGGAATTAAATGCAGATTCATTGAACCAGTTCACATGCAATATTCAATCCTAGTGTGTGTTTTTATTGCTAAAAATTATTCATTTTCTTTATTGTCACGACGAGAAAGTACAAAACAAAATACTAGGACTGAGAAAATCAAAAGCTTTCAGAATTCTCATGGTTAAAAAACAAAGAAGCTTTCTAAAATCATACATTATTCGTATTAGTTTTGGTATATGGGAAAACTGCAAGAACTGAAAAATAAGAAACTAACTAACAGAGATCTCAAAAAAATATGCAGATAACTTTTTTCGCTTGTCATATTTTGTTAGTGAAAGTGAAATTAATAATTTATTAGAGTAAAAAAATAAAAAAATAAAATAATTTTGCAAGTGTTTCACCTGATTTTTTGAGGTTGCTTTATTTATTTTTTTCCTTTTCGCATTGAAAATTGGAAAATATAGGAGAAATCCTAAAAGGTGAGACTTAGACCCACCAACATAAATGGGAAAATCACAGTGAGGTCCCAAAGATGATTAATTTTTTTTTTTAAAAAAAAAAAATCTCATACTAAATTCTCCTATAAAAAAGGTCCTTAGAGACTTCATTGTGATTAATTCTAAATGTGAAGTTACCAGATTGCCAATTACTAATTCAAAACACAGTGTGCCAATTTTAACAACTTCATATGACTATTTTGACAGGTGCATCTGCCTACTTTAACAAGTTCATTTTTCTAGTTGGACAAGTTATAAAATGGCAAGTTAATATACCTATTTTGACAAGTTAATGCTACTATGATATTCACTTGTCAAACTAGGCAAATAAAGTCGTCAAAATAGGTAGAAAAATTTGTCAAAATTATACATGTCTTTTGAAAATAGGCACATTAACTTGCCATTTTATAACTTGTCCATGTAGGAAAATGAACTTGTTAAAGTAGGCATATGTAGCTGTCAAAAAAGGCAGAAGAACTTGTCAAAATTGGCACAGAGTCTTGTGAAAATAGACACATTAACTTGCCATTTTATAACATGTCCAACTCAAAAATGAACTTGTCAAAGTAGACAAATGCACTTGTCAAAATAGTCATACAAAGTTGTCAAAATTGGCAGTGTGTTTTGAATTAGCAAGGGCAATCCGGTAACTTCACATTCAGAATTAATCATAATTCAGTCCCTATGAACCTTTTTTATAGTGGAATTTGGTATGGGACTTTAAGTAATTTTTTATAGTCCTTAGGACCTCACTGTGTTATTCCCAAATATATAACATCTGATCTCCCGTCCTATTTTTCATCATCACTATTATTGGATGCATCTCTTATTTTACTGCTCTCTTAAGTGCCGATTTTTATTACTCACGATTAACCCTTGCAGTATATTTATTCTTTATTTCCCACCAAATTAGGAGGCTCTTTGTGAGATATTTCTTAACTTATTGTGCAAAACATACATATTATGTTCATAATGAATAGACAAGTGAAAATTCAAAATATACTGTAAATTTTTTTGCCAACAACAAATACTGTATATGATTTATGAATTGTAGGGACTTTATAAATTATATGTATGGTGTGAACAAGGTCCTTGGAATCGATGTAAGTGGATGTTCTAGCATTTGTTTGGAAAAGTTTTCATTCTGAGTTGGGAAAAAATTGAAGCAATATGTTCGTCTAAAGGAAAAATTGATACATGGCTTGCTCTTGGTTAAAATACTTTAATATGAAGATTGCGTCTCGTGCTTGTCCCATTTCTGTCGAAGCAAGCTTCGTGTTTGCTTGGAAACAAAGAGGAGAGAAAATAAACCACTTATCTCCCCTTTTTTTTTTTTAAATAATAATAAATGAGGAGAAAAATGAGGGAAAAAATATATATATAAGAATCAAGTTATTACTATACGAAACACACTCACAATTGCATCTGTATAATAGATAACTTTGTAAATAATACCAAGTAATTTAGAATAGCCTGAACCTTGTTCCTTTCATTCCCTTAAATTTCCCCCCTAATTTCATTCCCTTAAAGCATGAACCTTATTGCTTTTTTGTTTAAATTCATGCAACTTTGTACATCAATGGTGTCTCTTCCAAATGAAAAGTTGTTCAGTTCTTTTTTTTTTTTTTTTTTTTATACACATAGTAGGGGGAGGGGGGCAGGGTTCGAACCCTGGACATGAGGAGGGGGAGCCAAGCTCCCATGCCACTCGCTTACTAAGGCGCTGGCAAAAGTTGTTCAGTTCTGAATCTGAGGTATTTTTTCTTTTGTTCTTATTTTTTGCCTCTGTAATCCAAAAGATAGTAACCTGTTATTTTAGTGTGTTTATCAACTAAAGAATTTTTGTGTTATGAAAGGCCATAGGGGTTTCTATGCTAGTAATACAATCACTCTAACTCCAAAGAGTGTCAATGATATCGATAAACGTGTAGGAAATATCCGTCGTGGTACATCACGTGGTGGGCATGACACCACTAAGATAGTTGACATTATTCAAGACCGAGGAATTAATCAGGTTTGTGTTTCTTTGCATTGACCAGAACGTATTATCTGGAGCGAGCATCAACTAAATATATTTTTGATCTCAGGTTTACATTATTGGAGGAGATGGAACACAGAAGGGAGCTTCTGTGATTTATGAGGTAATGTTAGTTCTTTGTGTTTTAAGAATGTGATTGAGTTTTTTCCCAGTTAAGATTGTAAAACTGATTGTGGTCAAATGCCAATATGTTAATGATGCATCCTGATTATCCATACAGGAAGTTAGGAGGCGGGGTCTCAAAGTTGTAGTTGCCGGAATTCCCAAAACCATAGATAATGACATCCCGGTACTTGGTTCTTTCGTGTTCTAAGTTTCTAACTGAAATTATGTAAATCCATTTATTAGCATCCATTAACTTCATTAACATAAAAGTGATTCCTACTTTTATATCATTCTTGATAGGTGATTGATAAATCCTTCGGCTTTGACACTGCTGTTGAGGAGGCTCAACGTGCTATAGATGCAGCACATGTTGAATCTGAAAGTATTGAGAATGGTATAGGTGTTGTCAAGCTAATGGGTCGCAATAGTGGTAAGTTTTTGTGAGCTCATCATGCTTCCACTCACTAGCATACTGAATGCTGAAGAAGCTTAAATTCATTATTTATTTGACTTGACAAAATGTTAAATATCAAGTGTAGGGTAGAATTATTCTTAAGAACTTCCTTTTCTTTTCCACTCACTAGCACATGATCCGAGCGAGCAATTCCAAGTAATGCTTCTGACAATGTGTACTGCACATTTCTTGCTCAAAGTGTAATACAAGTGGACTCGTCAATGGAAGACAAACTTATATACCTTTCTATGTAAGTTCATTGTGCATGCTTGTTGTTTGTTTGTTCATCCATGCTTAATGTCTCTTTAAAACCAGGCGCATCAATTAGAGTCAACTCAAATTTTAGACATTACATAGATAATCTTTAAACATATTCTAACACGTCATAAAATTATTGCATGAAAAGCTTAATAATAGTAGAGATATAAATAAGCACTGTAAAAATTAGTCTTGTTGAGACTTATTAGTTGCCGTCATCTGATTATGTTCTTTTTTTTTTTTTTTTTTTTTTGGAAATTTTGCAAAGAATCACAGAGAGACAACATAAAGTAGTGATAACTGATAGAATGTGGGCAAGGCTTTTATCGTCCACAACTCAGCCCACTTTTTGGAGTGCCAAGGATGTGATTGAAGAAGAACTGTTGGATCAGTCAGGAGATGATGACGAGCAATGTCCAGATGCCAACTCTATTGCCGACGAAATCATCCATATCCCTAATAATTCTGTGAAGGTCTGATTAAGGCGCATTATTAAATTAATCAATCCCTATAATTATATATATTGTGCCATACAAGTCTTATATTTGAGTTACCCCTTTTTGGCATAACATGGCTGTGGAAATCTCAGCCTCACAACTTGAAGATACTCCTTCATGTGTTGTTTTGTTATTTAATAATTCCAAAGAAAACCAATGGGGATTGGTACAAGTGGTAAGCGGCTTGTATCGCTTAAGTAAGGTCTCGGATTCGAGCCTTGTGAATGCAAAAAATCCCCGTTGGGAGACTCACCCACCACAGCTAGGTGCGCGACCGGGTCGGATCCGGATTAGTCGGGGCGAAGCCCCAGTGAACCGGGTGGGCAACCAAAAAAAAAAAAAAAATTCCAAAGAAATCCTCTATCTTTTATATATCATATTATAATATTTGGTATTAAAGAAGTTAAGCAAGCCTCGTTAAAGGTAATCCCCAGTCCCACAAATATATGTTGTTTAGTCTTACTATTTCAGTTTTGAACACCATAATGTCAGGACGTGGATTTCTTCTTATAAATATGATTTCTGAATTCTTTCTATTTGACATAACTGTTAGTAGGTTTTATTTGACCTTGAACACTTTGATTATAATGACAAGACTAAAACATTATATTTATTTCTTATTCCAATTTCGAGGGTGCTGAGAAAATGTTGGGGTGGATGATAAAGTTTCAATTTTGGTATCTGACTCTACTTTTGAAGTTTTTGACTTCTAGAATTTGGGTGCCGTGTGCTTGTCTTCGTATTTCACTTTCAAACAGCCAAATACCGCTAAAGTAATTCAAAGCTAAAATGGATTTTTTTTTTTTTTTTAAAAAAAAAAAAAAAAAAAACAAGAAGACTATTTTACGGTGGAATAATTCCCATTGCACATCAGTCATGACAAATAGGATCTTCAAACCATATGAGATGGACTAGACTGAAAATATGATTCTACCCTCGATCTTCAATATAATTTTTGTTTTTGTTTTTTTTTTTTTTTTGGAGAGATTAAGCTAATTAAGTTATATCAAAGTATTTGTTTTTGTCATTTTTCTTTAAACTAATTTGCCTGATTTATAAATTGATATATAATATAATAATACATCATATATGCTATGATTAATTAGTTTATTTTGCTTCCTTACTCGTCAACTTCCTCATAGATTATGGAATATGAAGAGTATAAGAGTATTTTACAAAACTTAAGGAGCTGAATGAAATGAAGACTTGTTGTTTAAATCATAAGCACATTTATTGTTATGATTTTTATTTTAAAAATGACATTTTCTTCATCAAAGAGACATTGAAGCTTCAATTTTGGAGTCGGTCCTAGTTTTATGACTTAAAAAAAAAAAAAAAAAAAATTCAATCACTATTATAGAAAATGCCTTTTATAAAAGTTATTGACGACACTATATGACGGTTTAGAAAAAGTCTTTTATGACGGTTATTGTCGATCATACTGACAGTTCTGAACCATCATATATGTCGGAGTTATATATGCTCTACACAGATAAATAACGTTTGAACGATAATATATTAAGGGGCACATATAATGATTCTTTGTTAACAACCCTAATGTACTGACTTTATTTTTTAAAATTATATATAGCTATTTTTATTATTTGTTCTTATTTATTTTACTATTAATATTTATTGTATAAGATACAATATAATCATTGATAATAATTAGACAATAATATTAAATAAAAAAATTATATTTATAGGATTTAAAATTCAATAGATTATAGGTAAAATCATACACTTAAAAGAAATTAGTATACAATAAAACATTATCTTATAATGTTCTGAATTCTAAAACAAAATCAATTAATAAAAAATTCAACAGCATTCTCCAATAACTTTTTGTAGATTGTCTATAGATCACGTCAGTGTGCTCTAAAACTTCCTGTCATGTATCATTTAAGTGCAAAAAGATAATATAAATATAAAAATAAGAATATAGTAACAATTGGAAAATATAAAAACTTGAGCAAATCTCAGAACCTAATTCAACAAACCTAATTTCAAAAGTTTGGGTTACTAAAGTATAGAAATGTGATATGCTCAACAACAAAATATTCAACATTTTACCTCAGTTTTTTTTCCGTGTTCTCTGTTTTCTCTTGTGTGTTTTTTCACTCTTTTAATCTTCAAACTAACCGTCATCATTAGATCAGATATCATAATCCCGATCGAGACCTTGAGCATCAACTAGAGAGATCTTGTTTTATTAAAAAATAAAATGAAACTAAAAATGTTAAGTGAAAAAAGAAGATGAAAGCTTACATTAGGAAGAATCACAAGAGGAAGGACCACAAAGTGAAGACCCATGGTAGTGATGGAGGACAAGACCTACAACACTAGAACAAAACTTATGAAAAAAGAGTATAAGACTCTTTAGGGAAGCTTAACAAAGTTTTGCTACGTAAATGGGATAGGATTGGAGGAATAAGGTCCACCGGTGCTAAAACGCAATGAAGGAAAAGAAAAAAGCTTCGGGTACACGATTTCAAGTCACAGATTTTGCCATACTCGAAGTTTTCCCGAACCGAGAAGTTTTGATGTTTCAAGCCTATGTTTTTGCGTCAGTTCTGTTTTTTTAGGTTTAGTTGTGTATTTTTGTTATCAATCATCCTTGAGGGCAAGGATGTTTTTGGGAAGGGAGTATTGATATGTAAAGCATAGAAATATTAGAGTTAGTTAATTAGTTAGGGAGTTAGGAAGTTAGAGAGGTAGTTTGTTAGGAGTTAGTCAGTTAGGAAGGTATCTGTTATAGTCGTTAGTTGTTAGGTTGCTGTTAGTAGTCGGTTAGCACCTGATTAGTGAGTAATTGCTGTTGGGCCTTGAGAGTATAGCCTTTGCCTATATATACAAGAGGCTAGACTAAGGAAAAGCATGTATTGATTCAGTTTAATGTGTATGAAAGTAATGGGCAGTGCAACAGCACTTGCTTCGGCTATGTCTTCTCTTCTCTAACTCTTCTTCTACAACCTAGTTATCATGTTTATCTAGTGCTTGTCCATATGTGTCTCTTTGATGTCATACATCAGAAGGCTCCACACCATAAAAAATTGGCCAAACTTTTCGTCCATTTCTCATAATACAATGATAGATTTGGACTAGTTCGTTCAGATAAAATTTTGAGGAAGCATACTCCTTAGAAAATACAACAATGGCCATCCTAGATTCTTGGATTGCTTTAAGAAGCGTTGGTGTAATTTCATCTCCTTTACGAATTTCCTTGTCATCAAAGAAGGTGCGAACTCCATTTTGATTGAGAGCATTATTCAGGCTTCCGGTGAAACCATAACGAGTATCTTTACCTCTAAAGTTGAGGAAGACATCGTAAGTCCATTGATAGTGTTTCGAAGAAGATATTTCTGGGCGTTCTGTCATAGTTGCTAGTACTGGAGGACAGAAATGAAAATATCAGTAAATTTAGAATGAAACATGATCAAGTGCACTGTGATGATATAATACACCCGAAAACGAAGAGGATCTTATTGATTTTATCATGAAAATAATAGATATTGCCAATAACAGAACAGTTGAAGTGCATCCCAAAGCAAATGGAAATAGCAAGAGAAAAGCAATTTTTCATGAATATTTTTTGTATGCATTTGAAATTTTGTTTATTCGCTGATATAATATCGCATGAAGGATTTAAGTAAGAAAAAGTCTCTATCTAATTAAGAATAAAAAAAGCTTTCTCGTGACCCACATGGTTTCTCTTTATTCCCAAATGTTCCACTGAATCCCGACGCACTAAACAATCATCGAATTAAAAATTGGTGCAGGTGAGCAGGGATTCACAAGACCAGAAAACAACCACCACCTACAAGACTGATTTGACTGATTTACATCGAATGATTATTTTTTATAAGATCTTGCAGTATAGTTGGCTTAATGTGGGGAAAGAGGATCAACATTTGCTAAACAGACTCGATCCAAATGAAATCCCTAACAATTTTAGATCTGGGTTTACACTACACTACACTCCCAATTCCTTGTGAAATACATGAGTATCTGAATCCAATTCATCAGTGAACTCAATTAATTAAGAGATCAAACACGGATTAGAGTGAAAAGGACAGAGACAGAAACAATTACCATGTTGGATGAGAGTTGCCAAGGGAGAGTAGAAATTTTCGCAGCTCGCTTTGGCCAATATCCCTGTCTTAGCCTCTTAGGTCGTTTGATACAAGGAATTAGTGGGGAGATAAAGGAACTAAGTTCTTTAGTTTAGTATACATTTTGTACAAATTTTCGAATCCAAGTTCCCGGACCTACCAATCTTTCCTCATATGTGGGAAGATCATATCCCATTAAACTTGGTGGGATCTCAAGTTCTTACGTCACTGTTTCACCTTTTTGGATAGATTCACCCTTGAAATTCAAACTTGGCGGGAAAGTTTGAACTCGGCGAAATGTTTTTTACGGAGTTTGAACTTAATAAGAGTATATTTTTTTAAAATATGTTTTAACAAAAAAATATTTTTCTTTTTTATTTTGAATTAATTTCTTTTAAGGATAAAATAGACATTTCCTAATTCTTTACCAACTACCACCCTTTCATTTTATTCCTACCAAACAACTCATCTTTTCTCAAGCTATCTTCCCTCATATTTCAAATCTTCTTTTCCCTTCTCTAAATTCTTTTCTCTCCTCAAATTTTCTTTGTACCAAACGGCCTCTTCCAAAAGTTGACTCACCGACAAGCCGTTGATTTTGTAAGTAAAAAGCAAAAGTAAATGTCTGCGTGTAGAACAATATTTATATATCAATATCAATATCAGTTTGTTTTGTTTTTTGTTTTTTTGAAAAAAAGGTGAAATGCAAAGCATTTCGAAGAATTTCTAGGCATATTCTTTTTATCCCTTGATAAGAAACGAAGACATTTTTTATTTTTTTACCCTCGCGGGAGATCTCTCTTCTTGTTTGACTCTTTGCTGTGGATCATTGGATGAAAGCTGTATTGAAACGTGAAACTAGATTCTACTCGTCTCTCTCTCTCTGTTTTAAAAAAAAAAAAAAAATTCTCACCTCCATCCCTCAAAAAATGAATATTTTAGATTTAATATTGGGTTATGTGCATCTAACACCTAAAATATTGTTTATGTATATTTAGACTCTTTAAAGTATTTTGTAGTATATCCAGCACTATGAAATAATTATTTTAGGTGTTACCTGTATCCAATTCAAGACATAAAAAATGCTTTAGAGTGGTAGACACATCTAAAAAAACTATTACATCCTGTCTCAATTATAAGACCTAGTTGACTTTTTTGGGAAAGATTAAGAAAGCTAAATAAGATACTTAATCATTTCATATATTGTGTATCCTTAGATTATATATTAGTTTATTATTCAAACTAATTAGTTTGAAGAAAAATATAAAAATAAAAATATTCTAAAGTAATTTAATTAGCTTCCTTAATTTCTCCAAAAAAATCAACTAGGTTTTATAATTAGAACTAGAGGGAGTACATCATAGTGGGTTTTTTTCCCAAATTGCCACTTCTTAAATAACTAATTACCATTTTGCCACCGGGTTTACAAACTATTTCTCAATTTGCCATCGTTTAGTCGACTAAATCCAGTTTAGTCGACTAAAACGCGGCGTTGAATTTTTTGATCGGCCTCGCGATTTAGTCCACTAAACACTGCGATGTAGTCGACTAAATCGCCGACAGAGGGATTTTTTTAACTCTTATCACGTTAAACACAACAAATTTCCACTTTTATTCAGTCATATTAATTAAAATATTAACAATATTATATGAGAGATTATAGAAGATTATAAATTAACAAATAAATTAGTATCTTAATTGATAAATTCCCATTTCATTCTAATTAATTAAATTATAGTTTTTCAAATATATAACATCCTACAATTTAGTATTGGTGGGCATTTATTAATAAATTAGTATCTCCAACCGAAAGAAAGTTACTGGCTTCACGCCCGTTTGTTATTCGCTCTTTCCGGGTATGCGTTCAATTTAATAATAATTGGAATATTGGTGGGCATTTATTAAAAATTCAATTATGCAATTATTTTTTTCGTTTACATAGGGTGATCAAACTAGATCAGATATCCTGCGGACAAAGCCGGATACTTCCAACACCATTCGCATCATCTCTCAGGAGGCTGTGCATGTCAACAGGTGGATCCATCAAGAGATGGAGTCCCCCAGCCAGGCTTAACGCATGTGTGGCCAAAAAATCGGCGCATCGATTCCCCTCCCTGTACACGTGAATTACAGAGACTCGCCATTCCTGGTTCAAAAGCCGCTGAATTCTCCTGATCAAACCTTGGCAAGCGTGGGTAAGGTCCTCCGTTGTCCTGATTAACTTCAGTGCAACCAGGCAATCAATCTGTACTGACACATCCTTGTATCCAAGACTCCACGCAAGTTCCAGGTCGTCCAACAGTGCCCATAGTTCTGCCTGTAGCACAGAGCAATTACCAATATTGCGGCAGCATCTTTTCAACCACCGTCCTTCATGGTCTCTGATCAAACAACCCGCCCCGCCTGTAGAGTATCACTTTTCTTCACTCCATCGCAATTCAACGTGACAACTTGAAGCATAGGCTTGATCCAACTAACAGATTGGGCTTGTTTTCGGGTCCTACCTCCTTGCATGACCCCTCCAAGTGAGGCAACTGTGGCATTGAAGTCAACAAGTCCCTGTACCTCCCGTACTAGTGCATATGGCTGTCGGTGCTCCTTTCTAAACACAGCCTTGTTCCTAGACTCCCAGAGTTTCCAGCAGACTAAGCCAAAAAGGTTCGCCCATCGTGCATGTCGACCCCCACCCTGGCTGATTGGATCAAGGTTCCGCAAGAGCCAACTATTATACTCACCCTGCATGAACTGTCTACACTGGCTGGAAGGCACCAGATGCCGCCAAACCTCCTTAGCATAAGGACAGTGCCGAAGGATATGGTCAATGTCCTCCTCCGTAGCCCCACATCGGTCACACACCGCAGACTCAGCCATGTGTCGCTGCCTTCGAACCACATTAGTTAGGAGCTTCCTTTTTGCTGCTAGCCATAGAAAAACTCGTACCCGTTACGCACCCTCCCACCTCCAAATTACCTTCCATAGCCGATCACCCACCAAGTTGCCAGCGTCATTTAATGAATCATAGGTCGAGGAAACTGTGAACTTGCCGTCAGAAGAGTAGTCCCAGAAACAAGCGGCGTTACCATCATCACTTACAGGTACTTGGCACCCAGAGATAAGGGATAACACGTTGTCAGGTATATCATCGGCAAATCGAGCCAAATCCCAGGCCCCCTCCGGCGTCACGAAGCATTGAACAGGAAGTGATAATTCATAATCTGTTAAGACTTTAAAGGTTAAATTCTTCAGGGGTCCCACATCCGGCACCCAGTTGTCCGACTGTAATCCGATCCGGAACCATCTCCCAATGTCCAACACGTTCCTAGATCCACCTCCTCCCAAAGTTTCTCCAAATGTGTCCACAGGTAGGAGCAACGACTGCTCTTTTTACGGGATCCAGGTTGCTCAGTCCATCCATATTTACACCGCAAAGACTTGTACCTACAACAGATTTGGGCGAGATTGAAATGCAAACACCAACTTCATTAAAAAGGCCTGGTTTTGTTGCTCTAATTTCCTAAAACCACCCCCACCTTGCGTACACGGTTGACACATCTCCTCCCAGCTGACTAAGCTTGGTCGACGCTCCACCCCTGTACTTCCCCATACAAACTTGCGGATGTGACGTTCAATCCGCTGGCACACTCCGGATGGGAGTTTTGTAGTTTGCATAGCATAGGAAGGTATACTTGCTAACACTGCCTTGGCGAGAGTAATACAGCCTGCAAGTGATAATGTTTTTGCTACCCACCCAGATAGCTTAGCTTGAACTCGCTCCTCTAAATATGCATAAGTAGCATTCAGAACTCGTTTGTGTAAGAGTGGGACACCCAAGTATTTTCCTAAGTCTTCGGTCCTTGTGAAACCCAAATCTTCCGCAATCCCCATTTGCACACCATAAACCACATTTCTAGAAAAATATACTGCAGATTTAGAGTTGCTCACCTTATGGCCTGAACTAGAGCAGAAATCATAGAGTACTCTATTAATAAGGGAGACCTGGGAACTTTTTGTGGAGCTGAAAAGCACTAGGTCATCTGCAAAAAATAAGTGAGAGAGAGGTGGGCCTCCCCTTCCTAATTTAATCGGCTGCCATTTTTTGCTTCTCACTTGTTGAGTGATCATTTGTGAAAGTCTTTCCATGCATAAAACAAAGATATATGGAGAGAGGGGATCACCCTGCCTTATACCCCTAGACGGAAAAAATTCCTCTGAGCGTTCACCATTCCAAACAACCCTCATACTACATGTGGATACACACTGCATTATTGCTCGAACAAATTGTTGAGGGAGTCCCACATCAAAAAGTGTTTCCTCAATAAAGTCCCATCTCAACCGATCATAGGCTTTTTCAAGATCCACCTTTATAGCCATCCATCCCTTCGATCCACGCTTATGACGCATTGAATGTATCACCTCCTGTGCAATTATGATATTATCCGTGATCTGCCGGCCTGCCACAAAGCTCGCTTGATTCCTTAGAACTAACTGGGGAAGCCACTGTTTAAGCCGATTAGCTAGAACTTTTGTTATAATCTTGTACGGAACTGTACACAGACTAATGGGTCGGAATTCTTTGAGACATTGCGGAGCTGGAACTTTGGGGATAAGTGTTATAAGGGTCTCATTCAAGCCAGGTTCAAGAGTCCCAGTATCAAAAAAACTGGTCACCATCTGGCAGATAGATGGGCCTACAGTTTTCCAATTATTTTGAAAAAACGCCGCATGAAACCCGTCAATCCCCAGCGCCTTTAAGGGCTTCATCTGAAAAAGGGCTATATGGACTTCATTCAGAGAGATAGTAGCAGCTAAAGATTGAGCCATTGAAATGTTGACATGTGGAAACAGTCCCTTGCCAGGGTACACTAGCACCTGGATCGAGTCTTTGGTGTATAACCGTTGGTAAAAAGCCAGCGCCCAAGCCCTTAGTGTTTCATTATCAGTACACCACTCCCCGTTGTCATCCTGTAAGGTGGAAATAACCTTCCTTCTATGCCTCATCGAAGCCTGGGCATGGTAGTAAGCCGTGTTCCTATCGCCAAACTTTAGCCAGTCACATCTCGCACGCTGAGCCCAAGTCATGCTCTCTTGTTCACACACAAGTTCAAACTCTCTCTGTAGCTCTCTCTCAATACCATGTAGATGAGGTGACGGATGTGTTTCTTGGGCCTTTTGAATTCCACCCAAACGCGCCATAATTCTGCATTTGCGGTATCTAATATTGCCAAATACCTCCCTATTCCATTGCAAGACTGAGGATGTAAATTGCTTAATATTGTGCATGACCGACGAAGAGTCTGACCATGTGTCCCGTACTACCTGCTCAAAGGAGGTGGAGGTGGCCCAAGCAGCCATGTAGCGGAAATGTCGCTGATGGGGTAGCGGTCGTCCCCCATCAACCTGCACACAAATAGGGCGATGGTCAGAACTTAGCTTGGGAAGATGGTGTACAGTAGTAAGGCCGAGGGAGCTTATCCAAGAAGAATTGCCCAGTGCACGATCAAGTCGTTGGAGCAAAGTACCGTGGTGCCAAGTATATTTGGGCCCCACAAATCCCAAATCCAATAGCCCACTATCAAAAAGAAACTTCTGAAATAAACTACACCCCTGGGCCCTAGATTCAACCCCTCCTGTGCGATCCCCAGCCTCCCGAAGGGCATTGAAGTCACCTGCAACGAGCCAAGGACCTATGATAGTCCTTGCGATCACCGTCAACGAGTTCCAGAGTTCCCTGCGCACCATACCAGTTGGACTTCCATATAATGCTGTGAAATGAAAAGTACTAGGAACGCCTTGAGTCTATATTTTTATGTGAATAAATTGTGCATGGCATCTGTCCACCACAACCGTCAATGTGTCCTTCCACATTAACCAAATCCCACCTGAAAATCCTCTGGTTTCTAGTCTGTATGAGGAGTGAAAGCCTGTTCGTCTAATGAAGTTGTCAGCTTTAAGCCCTGCAATCCGAGGCTCAACCAGAACCACCATGTCAGGTCTGTGATCCACCATAAATTGAGTGAAGGTGCCAAAGAAACCTCTGCTAGCAGCCCCTTGGCAATTCCAAAGAAAAATTCGTATACCCATAAGGAAACAATTTATAAAAACCAAGACTCAGGCAACCATGCCTTGACCTGAGGACTCATTATCCCGGTCGTCTCCCTCCCCTGGTCGCAGTATTGAGCACCCCGGTACCACTAGTGGGACTATCTGACCCTCTAGATCTCCTTTAAGAATTTCTAGAGCATCCTTCGATATTATCACACCTGGGTTTTTTTGTCGGCCTTTGAGATTACGACGAATGGTAGAATGCAACTTCACACCATGCACCGCCTGTTTTTTCTGTAACTCCAGAGGTTTTGTATTCTCCTTTCCTTTGCCTTTTTTATCCTGAGCAATTGTCTCGAGATGTTGATTACTGTTGTCAAGAGCCATCCTACTTTGTTGGAGAGTCATAACAGTGTGCTTACTAGGATCCAGAGTTGAGGTTGCCTGGAGGGGTTGCTGGGTCGACGTCACAGGCGAATCTGTAGTGATCATTCCCTCAACGGCCCCTGAGCTTGGTAATGGTATATCCACTAGTGATGGGGAACACCCTAGGTTCACCCCACCAGTGCTAACTACCAATGGGCCTGTGTCAACGAGCGTAGGGGTCTCACTTGGCTGAATTGGTTGGCTAGATGAGCAAACCACCGACTTCGTTTGGACCCGCTTGGGCCTATATTCCTGACTTACTTTGCCCGATCCATTCTGGGCTACAAAAGTGCCCTGTTTCAGGTTGGGGCCCACCCGCGGGAGCTGTTTCTTCCCTATTCTCGATCCTTGATTAATTGGGGATTTCTCACCAATGTGTTTGTCACGGTCCGAGGAATCCGGCGTTTCTTGTTGGTTAATCTGCGTGGATGGGGCCACCATATCCTCACAATCAACTAGCACGTTGTAGCGGGATCCTCCCTTAATGTGTGATTCCCCAATCTTCGTGTCCTTCCCCCATCTTTGCTTATTTCCTTTTCTAGAATACTGTACCTTCATCCAGGATCCATACGGCGATGCGGCCTCCTCCGGCATGTGACCGGTAACGCAGGTTGGGCCCGTCGGAGCTGATGTTGATTGTGTATTCCCAGTCCCTCCCATGAGACTTTGTTCATGTGGTCCGTCCTTCGTGGGCAAGGATGCTGAAGTCGCGCACTTCTTTTCGGTGTGGCCATATTTTCCACAAGCAAAACAAATGTGAGGCAAACCCTCATACTCAATGCCATAGGTTCGGCCATCAACCTTTATCCAAGGTATGAGTGGTTGTAACAGATCAACTAGGATTGCAACACGAGCGTACTTCCCTCGGCCACGCATTTCCGTCATATAATCAATTTTGACCACCTCTCCCAGTAGAGTACCAATCGCCCGAAGCGTGCTCTTATGGTAGTAACGGATTGATAAGCCAGGGATCCGTACCCAGGCTACTACTTTTGAAACAGCCAATGTTTTTGCATCAAACTCCAACGTCCATGGTTGCACAGTGAGGTACGCTCCATATATCATCCAGGGGCCCTCGGTGAGGACCTTCAAATAATCTTCCTCCAAAGCAAAGCTAGCACAATAAAATCCCCCTTCCATATCCACTAACTGATATGTCCCTCGCGTCTGCCACAAGACCTGCGATCTTGCTACTAAGGCATGATAGTTAATGGAGCGTCCGAGAAGCTTAATGATCAGCGACCGCTCCATGCCTTTAGCCAAAGCCGAGCGAATTGCACTCGAGAATTTGATACAAGGGATATCGCCATCCTTCTCAACACTGTAGTCTGCCTCCGACAGCGCCACCTCCAGTTGTTTCTGATCTTCATGTCCACCACCATTATTGCCGCCAAGTAGTTTATTCCGATACGAGACAGTGTCCGTGGGCCCCTTCTCCTTCATCAGAACCTCCGATCCTTCCGGAGCATCCTCCACTGCACCAGCCTGTACATCGGGCCGAATGCGTACTTTCTTGGTTGACCGGAGAACATCCTCCGATAGAAATCAATATTTTATTTAATTATTGATTACTTCCACGATGAATTTATTTTCATTGAAGTTTTGAATATCTTTAGTTAATAAATATATTAGATTTGATTGATATGGTAGTTAATAAATCTCCTAGTATATCTCCTTATTTTATTGATGATTTGATGAATATTAAATTAATAAAGGGAAGATAATGTATATCTTATGTCCTTAAATTCATCAAGAAATTTTATTGGTTTTATTAGTAAATATCTTGAATTAAATTATTCATCATAGGGAAATTAAATTTTGATGAGATCATTATTGGGTACATGCTTGGTTTCTAGAAAGCAAATATATTTAATAATTAAATGATGAGCTTTATTTAAAAAGGATAGTATAGAGTCCTAAATTGTAGGATTTATATATTTTAAAAACTCTAATTTAATTAATTAGAATGAAAAGGGAATTTATCAATGGAGATACTAATTTATTTGATAATTTATAATCTCCTATAATATTGTTAATATTTTAATTAATATAGTCAATAAAAGTGGAAACATGATAAGAGTTTAAAAAAATCCCTCGTCGATTTAGTTGACTAAATCGCATGATGCTTAGTCGACTAAATCGTGGGGCCAGTCAAAAAATTCAACGCCCCGCGTTTTAGTCGACTAAAACTGGGTTTAGTCGACTAAACAGAGGCACATTGGGAAATAGTTTGGAAACAGTGGCAAAATGGTAATTGGTTATTTAAAAAGTGGCAATTTGGGAAAAAAGCCCATCATAGTGTTGGATACAACACAAAAAACTTTAATGTACTGGATGTACATGAGAAAATATTTTATGGAGTTAGATGCAATTGAAATTTGGTTTCATATACTGGATTATTGCTCTTCAAGGAATTTGCTAAAAGTGATAGGCTTCAAAAGGATTCCTGGTTGCAATTCCTTGCAGTCTCTTTTACACATTCCAATATCTTTGCAGAAGATCTAATTTCTTTGATAAATTTCCTTTCTAGCTTTACTTTATATATTCAGACAATTTTTCTTTCCTAATGAAGTCTGATGCCTCTGTTCCATGAGACAGTTTATTGTGTTGTATCTTTTGTTTATTTATCCCATGTATTTTACTCAAAAAAATTCATCAAAACGAACCCCCATTAATCTCTCTGTTGGGGCAAAATAATTTGCACACAAACATTATTTAATTTGTAGGGTTAAGATATGAAAATACCTATAAGCTTCAATCAAAAGTGCATCCAGTACCATACACTTTTCGGAGGTACAAAAATACCTATAAACTTTTAAAATGAGAGCAAGAATGCTAACACTATTAAATTTAACCTAACATCATTATATACACATATGCAAAAAGAGCATGGGCCATAAGTAGTTACCATGCCCAACGCAGATCAAACCCGTGTTAGAGTGTAAAGGATGACTGATCATCTAGACTATTTGACATGTGCATTATAAAAATAATTCACATCTAATAGTCTTTCAAGTTGACTCATAGACAAGCATGTTGATTGGCATGTAAAAAGTAAAACATTTAGAAAAACATCTATTCATGGTAACATATGGTAACATATACTTGGATGAAAAGAGAAAAGGAAAGGAAAGAAAATTGGGGCAAAAAATAGGGGAGGAAAGAAGTTTTCCACGAGAAAGAAAATGGGGAGAAAGTAAAAGTGGGGAGTCACCCCATTTTCCTCCCAAAATTTCTCTCAACAAATGGAGAGCCCTTGGAAAAAAAAATGTGCTATCCGCAATTGCCCCTACCCCACGCCTCAATTCCCCCAAAGTAGTTGTATTTTTTTTTCCCGAAAAAAAGCAAATAAATAATATTTAAATTGTTTTTTAATTTCGGTATATCTAATTTTTAAAAAAATGTATGGAAGTTTTTAATATTGCACTTTAATCCTTTCATTTTTTTATATCATATTTTTATTAGTTACTAATAATTTTGGATAAATTTATAATTTATTTATTTTAATAAATATCCAATTTTTATTTTTTACCTTAAAATTAAATTTTTTAATTATTTGATTTTAAAATATATCTTTATCATTTACATTATTTTATTATGTAATATTGAAGTTATTCTACCAGTGTGTTTAAATTTTTTAAAATTATCTGGTTTTAAAATATATCTTTATCATTTACATTATTTGATTATGTAATATTGAAGTCATTCTACCAGTGTGATTTATAGTTAATTTAATTTGAAATATGGTTATTTTTATATAGTAGTAAGGGTATTTTAGTCATCAAATGTTTGATTATTTTCTGTTCTCCTAGTTTTCTCTTAATCATCCAAGTACGAAAAGTGATAATATTTTTTCTTTATTTTTCTCTTCTCATTTTCTCTCCTCCCAATTTTTTCCTTTGAGGAAAATGACGAGGATTTGGATGATTTTACTGTGAAAATAGAAGTTGTCAATAATAAAGCAGCAAATTTGTTTCGTAAAACAAATGGAACTAACAAGGACAAAGATGGAGGCTACTTGCTTTCGGACAACCAGGAAGCAATTAGTTGATCTATAGATATAGTATGACTTTCGTTGATATTTTGTATGAGCAATTTGTAACGCTGCCCAAAGCAATTATTTTCTTCGCTCGTATAATATTTGTATATAGTATTTCAATAAAAAAAAAAAAAAAATCATAGTTTACTTTTTTATTCGCTCGTATAAAGTGAATCCCACTCATAATTTCTTTATTCCCAACGATCCAAAGAATCCCAACCGGCTAAAAAACCATTGAATAAGGAAGCCTGAGACTTAACATGAGATCAACATTTAAGGAGTGAACACTCATTTCGAAGGGGGAAAAACAAAAGTATAGGAGCAAAAATACCTTTTTATTTTGTTTTTAAGAAGACCTGCTGGCACTATAAACAAATTTTGAGTGCAAAAATACCCATTAAGAATTTAAAAGGGCCCAAAAATACCATGACCAATTTATTTAAGCAATGTTGACTGTTTAGAGAGAAAATTTTAACTAAAAATGTTCATGTGGATTCTTATGTGGCATAATAATATCCTAGTTGGACAAAATAAAAATATAACAATTACAAAAATTCTTTGGGAAAATCCTTTTCAAGGCCCATATTACTAAAAAAATTTCAAAAAAGGCCCTAAAATTCTGAAAATTCCAGAAAAAACCCCAAGATTCTGAAAATTCCAGAAAAGACCCCAAGATTTTGAAAATTTTAGAAAAGGCCCAACGTGAAATTTTCAAAATTTTCACCATCATCATCGCCCTCTATTATTGTGTCCTCCTCCTCCTACCGAAAATCAAACCCAAAAATTGTACACAATCCAGATCTTAAGCATTCTTACCTAGATTAACGAGCGTGGGGGATGGTCTTGATCGGAGGAAAGAAGAATAAAAATAATGGATGACAACGATGATAAAAGGTTAAAGTATGTGTTGTTTTTCCATTAGTCAGGGGTAAAATGACATGAGTCGGCATATAATGGATACTTGAACACTATAGGTGGGACCAAAAAAAAAAATAATAATAATAATAACATTTGCCATATTTAAATATGTCACTTTTGCTCTGTGTGAAAAAGTATATGGATATTTTTGAATCCGAAATTTGTTTATGATAGCAGCAGCTGTTCTTGAAAAAGATAATAGATATTTTTGCTCATTTTAAAAAAAATAGTACTCACTCACAATGATTTTGGTTAGGAGTCTGTGGGCTTATGAAAGAGATAAAATACATGTGTGTACCCGGCCACAAGGAACAAAATGAAATGGAGAATATGGGTTAAAGGGAGAAAAGTAAAAATTTAATTCTCACTCCCGAGTGGTGGAAATAGGCTAGGCCGGACTTGTTATGTTGAGCCTAACATGTGGCTGTATTACGAGGCTTAGTTTTTGGCTTGAACTTGGCCTATGGCTTGTTAAAGAGACTTGTATTTTTTAAAATCTTGTACTTAGGCTAACATGTCACAAGCCTCAACGCAAAACAAGTTGAAAATAGACCTACTTTAAACAGGTAGAAAACAAGCCAAATTACATAAATTATTCGTATTGATCTAAAATACATCATAAAAAATGAAATCAAATATAACAACATAACCTTTGGTTGCATAGTTTCAAGACCTAAAAGCTAAAATCTCGAAAAGAAAACCAGGCTAAAATACAATTACATAACATGTATGAAATAATATCCCATGAATAAAGTTCATGTTACTCATATCAATCAATAATATAAACAAAGATATGATCAGCATACAATCAGATAATATATCAAATTTAAAAAGTCCTCATAGTTAAGCTATGTAATCTTTAAGCTGCTTAAAAAGTCCTCATAACATAAAAATTTAAAATGATAGCTTTCTCCAAGTATATGTAAATCAAACAGGCCCTTCATATGATACTTTGAAATCTCTTATACAATCAAATGAGATGGCAAATTACAAAAGTATGCAAAACCTAATCATTCTCAACAGCTATAAAAAGCTGTTGTTTCAGAGATCACAAAAATGGATAATCTAAGCATCACATACAATCAGATGATATATCAAATTACAAAGCTATGCAAAAGAAAGTGATTTTCAACAGCCATAATAATAATCTAAGTACCCCAGAAAAACAGTGCGACAAGAGGAGTACATACGATGTTGCAGCTGACATAGATGGGCCAACTACCACAGCAATTTGTGCTGCTACTTTCTGGGGATCTTTGGAATCTTCTGGACCTATGAATGATGACAAGAAACAATTATCCGAATTAGAACCCTAATCAATAGCCTCTACAATTGATGTAAGAAGAATTCCATGGGAAAATGCTATCAGCAGTTCACAGAGAGTTGAAAGGGGGAAGAAGATAGCAGAAACAATGACATAAATCTGAAGTTCCGTAAATAGGACTGAATTTCAAGAAATGTGATGAAGACTAAAAACCAAGAACCATATGTAATACCCGGATAATTATCTATCGGAATATTATATTTTAGCAAATAATACTTATTTGGAAATAGGTGAATATGTGGTTTTAAAACCTTGTAGGATACTTATTCTATTGTCTAGGGAAATTTCTAATGAAATTAGAGGGATTAAAAGTGTCAAAATCCCTAAATGCAATTATGGGCCATGAAATGCCCGAAAATATTATGATAAATCCCAAGAGGCAATAAAATATTTATTGAAAATGAGAAAGTATGTTGTCTCTAATTTTAGGAATTTTTGGGATTATTTCCCTTGAAAAATAATGAGGCAAAATTAAATATAATTTTGGGGAGCATAAGTTGCCCCATGATTTTTAATATGATATGTGGGATATAAAATACCAATATCAATGAAATAGTTGTGAGAAAATGATTAATCCTAATTAAGAAAATTATCAACAATTAGAAAGTGATTAGTTAAGTAATTAATGACTAATTGTTTAAGCCTGAACAAGAGAATATTTAAGGTAGATTATGAAAAATCCTTTAATTAAGTGTTTATGGCTAATATTAGCATAAAGTGTGCTTGCTAATCAATTAGAAAAGATTAAGAAAAAATTGGTGAGATTAAGAACATGAAAACCCTAAATCCTAAAAGATTGCTAATCATGGGATTAAGGCTCTAATTAAGCTTCTAGCTAATTTAGATAAATTAAAGAAAAAAATAATAAAGGGAAGAGAAAACCGAAATTTGAGTGTGAAAAGGGTTATGGGTTTTTCAAAAATAATATCATGATATTTTGTTAATTAAATAATAATATAATTAAGATATTTGTGGAAGAACAGGTTGGATAAATGAAACTCGATAAATTAAATCCTATCTAAAAACCATGAACTAAGTTTCTTAGGTCGGACATATTACAAACAAGTGAATTTTTGTCCTAGGAAGTTGGTGTTAGTGGAAGTCATTTCCGAATCGAAGGCGAATAATAAGGGATCAGATGAAAAGATATTTTGTAAACAAAGGGCAGATAAGAAAAGTGAGAACCAATGGAAAATAAATCATAACTTGAAATCCTTGAACTAAGTAGAAAACAACTGGACATATTATGAATCGGTGAATTTTTGTCCCGAAGTTGATGTTACCAGTAATTTCCGTAGCCGACGGCGGTTATCATCCGAAAATGTTCAACAGGTTACGAAATACCCTGAATGGGATCAAAAATTTAGTTAATCCAAATATTCTTAAAGAGGAAGATTAGATCTTCAGTGAGTTGCTAAGGACTTTTTGAGATTTTCTAAGATTACGCGATTAGAACACCGAACAGGAAGACTTATGAAGAAACTCATAAAGTGAATAGATGACATCATGTTGATGACATAAGGGGGCAAGTTTGTGGTAGAGAAGAGAGGAGAGTGAATGGTTTGCAAGCCACATCTTTGTCTTCTTAACCGTTGATGCAAAAGTTGATCCAAGGGTTGAGATCCATTGGAAATTCTCTATAAATAGGAACCCTCTTCACTTCATTCCTCACCAATTCACAAAGGAATCCTAGAGAGAGGTTAGAGAGAAGTGAGAGCAAGGAGTAGCTCTGGAAAAGAAGTAGCGAAGTGCTGGGTAATTTCTTCGGTCTTTAGTCTTAAGCTTTCGTAGTTTTTCGGTAGTTATAGTAAAAAGTTAGTTTGATCTTTAATCTTCCAAGTATGGTTTTAATATCATGTTTTAGGGTTAAACATGATATGTATTTCAAAAATTATGTTGGAGAAAGAGATATGGAGAAATTTTGGAAGATTAGAGTCAAAAGTAACGAAGCTCCTGCGAAATTCCACCAATTAAGGGAGTCGGGGGTAAAATGGTAATTTGGGACTAGAATGTCTGGTATAATGTGACCATTGATTAGAAATGTTATTATCCTTATAGGATATCTGTGATTACGCTACGATCAACGATCGTACCGGGTTCCGTCAACGAAGGTACGTTCGCGTCTTTATAACACTAACTCGATATTTATTGTATGCGTACATGTGCTATGTGTATGATATGTTTATGTGAGGTAGTTGATAGCTTTGTGGTATGTTCAATGTACTGTTATTATGCTTGCTGGGTGTTGGGATACGTTTGCTAGGTACGAAATGCTTGGTGCGAAATGCTAGGTGCGAAACGATTGCTAGGTGCGAAACGTATGCTAAGTGTGACATATCTCGCGGGGGGCGTGTGTCTTTGTTGGGATAAGCTTGTTTGTATGCTCATATACTTGTCTATGTTGTATATATAAACATGAGGTTAACCGTTACCTGAGGTTCAATGGGCATTGAACCTCAGCTCTTAACATAGCGTCAGGGTCAGGAGGACCGAGGATCGAGGAGAAAGGCTAGCGGCACGCATAGAGACTCAGCTGAAGACTTTCTTCTTTTGTTATTTACTTTTGAAAACACTCGGTATAACGTACCGCTACAATCAGTCCGGACTTACGGCATTTTGAATATAAATATCATTTACTCAATCGCTCCGATGCTCTACTCTGATAAAAAAAATATATATACTGCTTTTGAAAATGGGATGTTACACCATATATGAACTACAAATAAAATCACTATTGAGAAACTATATCATGATAATTTACAAGTCAATTAATTCTGTATTAAATTCAGCTAGCATTCTTGCTTGAGAAAGCATATTGTAGACGAATGATAATTACTTGTTACAATGCTCGGATGAGCTCATGCATAATATGCATTAGAGGGCCTTGGTCATTTACTGTGATCGATTATTGACAAGGTTGATTAGTAGTGCTTTTGATTCCAAAGATACTCCACATTCACCTAAGTTTCAATAATTAAGGGGAAACAACATAAAAGCTACTCGGATATATCTTGAGTTTGACAAACGATTTTGGAGCCAACCAGATAACTATTTTGATGCGGGTCGCAATTTCAAATGAAGACCAAAATATTCAAAGGCAACACCATACTACTCTACGAAATTAAAAACTCCCCACTTACTACTTTCGAATAATGCGAATTTTCTTTGTATCACAAAACACTCAAGAAAGGGGAGAAATAGATAATAATGGTGTCCTGGGAATCAAAAGAACACATAAAAAAGTCACAACTTAAACCCGAGACATTAATGAAAATAATCACGAGCGAGAATCGAGACTACTAAAAGGAAATGCAGATCCTAATACTCTAAATCCCCGCTAAATTCATTCATAATGAAAATAAACATGAGCGAAATCGACTGAGAGTGAGAGTGATTAGGAAAGTAACAATCTCAAATTTGATGCAAGATAGTAACATGACCCACTTTGGAACGAGTCTCATCTACGTTTCAAGAGGAAGTAGGACGCTAGGAGTAGGACGATGCATAACCCACACTAAGTCACCTCACCTAAACCCGATGCAAGGTTGTACAAATCTGAAACTTTTTAATGAGGAAAGTACCAAATAGCCAATCAATTCAACAAGATAGTAACATGACTCACTTTGAGAATACTAAAGGTAAAGTTAGTTCATTGAGAATGATAGGGGAAAAAACCGGAAATTTCCTCGAGGATGAAATCAATTTGAAGCGAGAAGAAAATCGAAGCTTACAATAGAATGTTAAACTCATATGAATATATCTTATTCAATATTATTAAGTCCCATATACAAATGACTCTCTACTATTATATAGGCTCAAGTCCATTCAACAATATACAACTAATACAAGAATACAAGACTAATTCACTAATACAAGACTACTAATTACTCATACTAACACCCCTTTCAAGTTAGGGCTATATGCACCTAACTTGCAATCTTCATACAATGACGGCACAAATGTCTTGTTATGTTCAATGATGGTCACTTTTGTAGCTTGGCCACCAACCGCTTTATTTCAGCCACATCGCATTAGCCAAGAATACATAGCCGTACTTTCATCGATATTAAGGCACACCCAAGCAGATAAATTGATAGTGGTGATTTATTACTCTAACAAAAACGCAAGAGGCAGTACTTCTATTGATTCAATAGGCCCACAGTTACCATGCTTGACCTGAATAGTCCCAAATGTTTCATGAGGGCCTTGCAACAAAGATGAAACTTCAAATGCTATTTTTATGCAGCTCAGCACCCACATAAATACACCTGTTCCTGCAACCTTTCAACTATTACATTGGCGAGATCCCTCAAAGGAAGCATGTTGTATTAAATCCTTCCTCTAACAATGCCTCAAACTTCTCATATATGTAAAGCATATTCACAAACGAGAATTTCACCTTATGAAATTTGCCACCTGTTTGTGTATACGTATTGCACTATCTATGTATACTTCTTTTCAACAAGACTAGCAACTCAAAATAGAGGAGCAAAAAAACCATAACTTCACTAAAAGTATAAATGCCCGAACACTGGGAACGATGACCTGGCAAAGAACTCAAGTATTATACAATTCTGGAGCGGCCAGAAACCAAGCCACCCATCTACCTCCCCATGACGTGTGTAAAACTAGTCAAGCTACCAAAACAAAACCAAGCTGGTCCAAGAACCTTGATCCAAATACGCAATGATGACATGAACTTGATTCCAAACTCAAGTTGTCGTCTTCTTGGAAGAATATTCATCCTTCCAAACGGAAAAACTGTCATCAATGTACTCTTGCTTTGTAACCAAGCCAGGAAACAATGGGACAAATGAAATACCAAAATGTGTCCCAACTCTCTCCTATGGCTAGAACTCGAACCAATCACAATTCCAATATCTGCTTGAAGTAGACATTGCAAATCACCTACCGAGTCCCCAACGTAAACAGTCAAATTCTTCCTGTCATCATTGAAATTGTTCAATATATTGTGGAAACTCCAACCTCAGAGTCATCGAGAACACAGTCACCAAGAACAATCGCGTAACCTAAGATCAAGGCCGATCTTCAGAACAGATTTGGAAAACACTAACCCACAATCAACATAAGAACCGCGACAACCGTCGATCCTTGTAACGTCCAAGTTTACCATTGGAACACCGCTATGTTCTCAAAACCTCAAATTGAACCGCATACCTGACAGAGATTTGCCGTAATCTCCCAAAATAACCATATTAGAAAAGGATTTGTAGTATAATGTAACCTGGGTCATTTCCCAACGAATTCGCAGTCGATTTAATTTGACAGCAATAAAACAGAAACAATGGGGGTTTTGTTTTGATTCAAAGAGAATAAAAAAAATGAAGTAACAAAGACAAAATGAAATAACACAGATTGAACAGACAAATAGAGGATTAAAGGATTAACCCAGGATTTCGGATTCCACCACTTCCCTTCCTCGGACGAAAACAGATTTATAACCGAACTCGTGATCGATTGGACAAACCGAAATCTCTGCGTTTGCCCGAAAATTCCCTCACTGAACAATCGTCCAGAATTTATTCGAATCAGTGGTGTATCTTTGTACGATCGCACATTAATACTTTAACCTAGTTCAAACTACGTCCTTGGGAAATGTCGATCTAGGTTTTTAATCAAAAACCCAATCCAGATCCAAAAATCAAATCCGATTAAAGAATACTGAAAACGAGTTAGACGGTTACCGATTAAGCACGAATCCTCTGGATAGTGGATGGAATCCTCATCGTTGGGCTAATCACAAAAATTTAGCCGAACATAATTAAGAAAGACGAAGAACTGATGAAGAACGCGAAGAACATTGCCGAGAATTTGAAAACTCTTATTCTGATCCACTAAAATCTAAAAACGTGAATGACTGAATGTTTGTGGCTGCCATCTAACTTAAACCTAAACCTAAAATGGAAATGGGTCAGCCCAAAACGAAAATAAAATAAAATGGGCTTTAATTACAAAATTCAAGCCCAAAAATACATATGACTTCGGCTCCAAAATCGACCGCCCTTTTGTCCGAATTTGCTCTTCATATCTTCATAACAATTGTAGCTCTCTGAATCATCTGAAATATGAGACAAAAATGAGGCAAATCCGATGTCTGGTTCAATAGTTATGGTAAAAATGGTGAAGCAATGTAAAACTGGAATTTATTATTAAATAATGGCTAAAATATAATAAAAGGCCCAAAGCCCAAATAAGTATAAAAACCATTATTTATTAGCTAAAAGAGTCCTAAATTATAAATCAAGAGACAAAAAGTAGTGTATGAAATATTCAATTATCAAATTCCCCCACACTTATCTTTTTGCACTCCTGAGCAAAATTCAAAGAAAAAGACCTAAAGGAGAAACTCTTCTTTTCTAACAATTGCTAACAATGCAAAAATTGAACAAGGGACACAAAGCTCCAAAAGATTAATCAATCAAGACCACAATCCCTTCATCTCAAATTACAATTCATGGCAATCTCATCAATGATGTTATTCACAAAAGATGGTCTCTCAAATGATGCGCTCAATCAATCAATCTCTCAAGTGTTTAAGGTAAATAAGTGTATCACTCAAATTCTACTCAAGAAATTTGTTCTACCATAAGCTTGCTCAATTTCTACGTCTCCACTACTCAAAACACATGCATGCACAAATCAAGAGAGCTTGTTATGAAAGGTTGTAATAGGGTTAGGGTGAAGGTAGGTAATAGTATGGAATGAGAGACTAAGCACCAAAGAAACTAAAAAGAGCACTAATTAACACAATCATTCTCTGTGTTTCATGGCATCAAAGATATTGAAATTCACAGATATATCACCAAACTCCATGGAAAGAGTACCAGAATGCACATCTATCTTAGTCCTAGCTGTTTTCATGAAAGGCCTCCCTAGAATGATTGGTGACCTACTCTTGGGAGACTCATCCTCCATATCTAAGATGTAAAAATCAGCGGAAATATCAGTTCATTAACTTTGACTAATACATCTTCAACTAAACCGAAGGATGAACATTACTCCTATTAGCTAGCTGAACAACAACACCCGTGGGACGTAAAGGACCAAGACCAAGAGATTTATAAATAGATGCGGGCATGACATTAATAGAAGCACCTAAATCTAGCATGCAATCATCAAATCTATAGTTACCAAAACAACAAGGGATAGAAAACGTCCTTGGATCCTTGCACTTGCGAGGCATTGTAGGCTGGATGAGTGCTGATACATTCTGGTTCAAACTCACTCGTTCACTCCCCTTCAGTCGCCTCTTGTTGGTGCACAAATCCTTCAGAAACTTGGCATATTTAGGAATTTTTTTGACCGCATCTAAGAGAGGAATGTTGATCTCTACTCTTCTGAATGTCTCAAGTATATCCTTCTCTTGTGCTTTGTCTGCCATCTTCTTGGATTGAATCGCTCTACGAGGAAAGGAAGAGGAATGGAGATGTCTTCCTCTTCACCTTGCTGCATTGCCTTTTTATTTTTAGAGTCAATCTTCACATTTTCTGACTCTCTTTCTGATGTGGAAGTCACATCTACAACTGGTTTAGGTTCCTCCAATTGCTTGCCAGAACGAAGGGAGATAGCACTCACATTCCCCTTAGGATTAGGAATTGTTTGTGAAGGAAGAGTGTTGGATCCCTGAGGTTGAAGCTGGTTAAATGAGGTTGCCAACCGCCCAATCTGTGTTTGCAAACTCGAATGGAAGTGTCGGTTCTTTGTTGGAATTGCATATTGGTGTGACAAATTGCTTCATCATATCTTCAAGTGAGGAACCACCACTACCACTACTACTAGCCTGTTTGTTATCTGTGGAGGTGCACATATGGCTGGTCACGGAGGTGGTGCTTGGCAAAGGCAAAGCGGTGCAGATTGCTTGTTGGAAATTCTGTGGTCTATCTTGTCTGTTGGTAATTCCCCGAGTGCAACGATATTGGTTACTCGGTTCTAATTCTGGTTCCAACGAAATTGGGGTGATTTCTCCAACCAGGATTGTAGGTATTGGAGAAGGCATTATTACGTTGGTATTGTGGCTTTCTGGAAAAGCACCCACGAAGCTACTTGACTGGTCTTGATAAGTAGGATCATGCAAGGTAGGGCAAGAGTCGATGTAGAATGGTAAGGGTCGAAACAGAACCCACATGAGTAGCCAATCGAGGAGGAGAAGATTGCCTTTGTACGTGTCCTTTGCCGGTCACCGGAGAGGTCGGATCATCAAGTCTATTCTCTAATCTCGAGAATCGTCGGGTGGAGGTGTTTGCACATGGTAAATAGGAGTACTATTAGCTCTGGTGCCAAATTGTTGAGAGTTGGCTGCCATCTCGGATATCAATTCTCGGGCATCTTCAGGTGTCTTGTTACGCAGAGCCCCACCACTAGAAGCATCCACCAAACCTTTGTCTACGGTATGAGACCATCATAGAAATGGGTAATCAAGAGTTGCTCGGTGATCGGTGGTGTGGACAACTTGCACATAACCTTTTGAACCTCTCCCGGTACTCATGCATAGTCTCCCCGTTGGCTTGTTTAATGTTGGCAATTTCTTTCTTGATCGCGGTTGCTCTTGAGGCGGGGTAATATTTCTCCATAAATAACCTCGAACATCGGTCCAGCTCCCAATAGATGAAGGCTGAAGGTACAACAACCAGTCTTTGGCTCCACCTTCCAATGAGAAAGGAACAGCTCTTAGCTTGATTTGATCTTCATCAATGGCATGTGGTTTCATTGTGCTGCACACTAGATGAAATTCCTTCAAATGCTTAATGGCACACTCACTGAAAGACCATGAAACTTAGGCGCAAGTGTATTAGACCAGATTTAAGCTCAAAGTTAGCGACAAAGGCGGGATATTGAATGCACAAAGGTTGATAATTAACATCGAGTTCATTCAATTCCTTTAAAGTAGGACGATTTTCCCCGTTCTTACGCCATAATTTCGAGTTAGGAAAATTGCTACTAGAATCAATGAAAACAACAAGACTATCAGAAGTACTATTAGAAACACAATCAAAAAGATCAACAGAATGAACACAATCAGAATGGTCAAACTTAAGTTCAATGTCCAATTCAGTATTAATCCCACGACTTAGCCTAACAACTCTTCTAGCAGTAAGAATTGTTCTTTCTATTTCAGGATCAAATGACAACAAGTCTTTTGGATTGATAGTGCTCCTAGTACTCATGCAGCATAATCACAAGGTAGAATTTGCAGAAAAATCAGAATTACGAAAATGCCACCCTAATCGGAATTACAAAAATACCACTAAAAGTGGTAAAAAGGAGAAAACACTAAGACACACAAAAGCAAACACAAAAATAAAAACCTATGGTAGAAATTGACCTAAACAAGTCCGAAACACTATCAAATGATTTTTAAAATTTTTGGGACTTGGACAGGGCAACTCCTAGACCATTGGGGAACCCAAAAATGGAATAAAAAAACTTCAAAAATTGAAAAAGTAGTCTAAACAATGGAATTTGGCAAAACAGAGATTAGCACATGGAAAATCAAAGATTTTCGATGTGCGTTGTGAGATAGGCCATTTTCTATCATTGGACCAAATTTCAACCAAATCGGAGATACTCCGAAAAAAAATGACTAGTAGAAATCATAAAATCGGAAATTAAAACAGCGAAAAAGTGGTCTAAACGTTGGAATTTGGGGAAAGTAGGGTATACCTCACTCCCAAAGAGAGTGATTCTTTCTTAGAATGCCCAATTCCTTGTGAATAAGACCTGGTTTGAGTGATTTGGGTCGAGAAAAATTTACGTCCGGCCAGTAGAACCACCTAAACTACCGAAAAACGAAGCTATTTACACTACTTGTTACTAATCAAACCGATGCAAATTCCCCGACGGCGGCGCATATTTTTGACAGAGATTTGCGTAATCTCCCAAAATAACCAGTTAGAAAAGGATTTGCGGTATAATGTAACACTGGTCGTTTCCCAATGAATTCATGATCGGTTTAATTTGTGACAATAGAACAAAACAATGGGGGTTTTGTTTTGATTCAAAGAGAATAAAAAAAAAAGAAGTAACGAGACAAAATGAAATAACACAGATTGAAGGACAAAACGGAGGATTAAAGGATTAACCCAGGATTTCGGATTCCACCACTTCCCTTCCTCGGATGAAAACAGATTTATAACCGAACTCGTGATCGACTCTGGACAAACTGAAATCTCTGCGTTTGCCCAGAAATTCCCTCAACTGAACAATCGTCCAGAATTTATTCGAACCAGTGGCGTATCTCTGTACGATCGCACGATAATAATTTAACCTAGTTCGAACTACGTCCTTGGGAAATGTCGATCTAGGTTTTTAATCAAAAACCCAATCCAGATCCAAAAATCGAATCCGATTAAAGAATACAGAAACGAGTTAGACGGTTACCGATTAAGCGCGAATCCTCTAGATAGTG
The DNA here is from genome assembly GCA_019022655.1 of Acacia acuminata. NCBI lineage: Eukaryota > Viridiplantae > Streptophyta > Magnoliopsida > Fabales > Fabaceae > Acacia > Acacia acuminata. Next base: position 248,219 of record JAFJYI010000364.1, on the reverse strand, counting down.
GATGGAATCCTCATCGTTGGGCTAATCATAGAAATTTAGCCGAACATAATTAAGAAAGACGAAGAACTGATGAAGAACGCGAAGAACATTGCAGTGAATTTGAAAACTCTTATTCTAATCCACTAAAATCTAAAAACGTGAATGACTGAATGTTTGTGGCTGCCATCTAACTTAAACCTAAACCTAAAATGGAAATGGGTCAGCCCAAAACGAAAATAAAATAAAATGGGCTTTAATTACAAAATTCGAGCCCAAAAATATATATGACTTCGGCTCCAAAATCGAGCCCAGCCCTCTTGTCCGAATTTGCTCTTCATGTCTTCATAACAATTGTAGCTCTCTGAATCATCTGAAATATGAGACAAAAATGAGACAAATCCGATGTTTGGTTCAAGAGTTATGGTAAAATAGTGAAGTAATGTAAAACTGGAATTTATTATTAAATAATGGCTAAAATATAATAAAAGGCCCAAAGCCCAAATAAGTATAAAAACTATTATTTATTAGCTAAAGAGTCCTAAATTATAAATCAAGAGATAAAAAGTAGTGTATGAAATATTCAATTATCAATACCTCAGTCGCGCATCCGCTGTGTTCTTGCTTTCGGTAGGACCTCGATGGAATAACATCACCAAGACAACCCGAGAATAGATTGACACCGTAATCATAGAAACTTTGAAACCCTCGATGGAAAACATCACCGAGAAACCTTCAATGAAATAACATCATCGAGACAAAATACAACCCTCGATGGAATAACGTCACGAGACCCCGATGGAATAACGTGATCGAGACAAAATGTAAAGAAACCGAAGAACACATTTTATATTACCACCACCAACTCGCTCGCTAACATTCACATTTAAGATTGAGGCCAAAATTAGGTGTCTTTTCTATTTTCCCCAAAACCAGGAACCTTAACAGGACATACCCACAAATACATCATCAACTAATCCACTTCTAAAAGCAAAACCATGAATTTGTTGCCTTTTGATGATGCTCCCATTGAAGCACATGTAGGAGGTATATTAACGAGGCTCACAACATCAGGGAAGATCCAATGATCATTAGACATTCGGTCAAACATATTAAGTGCATTATTGAAATCTTGACCACGGGCATAAGCGAAACAATTGAATTCCAATAACCAAGTCCCGAATGACTTGTAACACAACTCGCGAACATTTTCCGTGCATAAAGTTTCTCACCAAAAACGCCATACATTACGGACCACTCCATTACAAACAAACAAAAATTTGACTCAAACCTTGTCTGATATACACTGGCATGAAGTGAAGCACCATGGAGGAATGACATGAGCTCTCCACAATCAGAAAACCAATCAAACCGGAGCAAAATCACCAAGAGTGGAATTAGCATCTTGCATAAAATCCAGCCCAACCATGGTCATAAAAAGATTTCAAGCATGGACGAATCATATAGTTAATGCATTCACGACAAGCACGGTACTTCCCCTTCATGATCGGATCTCATATTAAGTTTCCAAGAAAAGCCAACAAAAGTCATGGTCAAGTCTCTATCTGCTCAATTTCCTTTTCTTCACTCCAACTATTAGAATAAAACTAGAGTTTCGCTGCCTCCATGACTTCCTTTTGATTTCTCTCTCTTCCAACCCCAATATCAAAAAACGATCTTTCTGCTAACAAGAACTGGAAGTCGAGGAAATAGATACAATCATCAAAGAAACTCCGATCAATCAGCGATGAGCAACGACAAAATAGGCTTCAAACCCAAGAGAAGCGACGATGAGGAGTAATCTTGGCTTTATTCCAAGTGTCGGACGAGGATGGCGTACAACGGAGAAACCACATTGGCGATGATTACAGAAAGATTCGAAGATCTGGAGGCGAGAAATATACATTACGCTATCGGTTCTTGAAATTCCGGTACCCATTTATACTGAGGTGCCCTTGATCAACAACACAAGCCGAAGTTTGACCATCCCCATCCATGTTCTTCGAAAGAGATGAAAACAGTGTTACTGAGAGCAAATTTTTGAGAATGAAATACCTAGAACAAGGGCGAGAACCGCTCAATCTGAGAATGAATTACTAAGAATGGCACTGCAAGCTAATCTCTGAAGTACCAAGGACGAAGAACCGTGGGACCTCCAATTCGAACAAACCTCCGTGAACCGTCACGAGACACCGTCGACCTAAATTCTTGAACCACCGCGACCACCGTCGTTCATTTCAACCAGGAAATAGGAACCACCGAACCACCGCGAACCACCGTGGATTTCAACCAAGAAACCATGAACCACCACAAGGATTTCAACCAAGAAACCATGAACCATCGCGAACTCAACCAAGAAAGTCTAGAATTACCGCAAACCACCGGCGAAGATCGAGATGATGAGGCGCAAACCACCTTCGAGAATCGCTTGGAATCATGCGAGATGGGCGTATCGTGCGAGAGAGAGGTGATCACGGGGTGCCTCTACGCCTAGCCCTAACCGGAAATCAAGATGCAACCGGGAGGCATACTTGACCCGAATTCTTGAAAAAAAAAATATATTTGGCTCTGTACCATGTTAAACTCATGAATATATCTTGTTCATTATTATTAAGTCTCATATACAGTGACTCTCTCCGCCTTATATAGGCTCAACTCCATTCAACAATATACAACTAATACAATAATATAAGACTAATTCACTAATACAAGACTACTAATTACTCATACTAACATAGAAGAAGCAGACTGAGGTTGAGCCTAAGAGAGACGAGCTTCGATTATGAGGCGAGTGCGATGAGCGGGCGCCAAAGCTGAACCCGGGAGCTCCAGGCCGAACACTAAACTAACGAAGCGGCCGAGGGCGAGAGGGCCGAGAGGACAAGGAGTGAGATCCGAGAGACCGGTTCGCCCAAACAAAATAGATCTGAGAGATTGAGAGTGAGAACGACAATCGGAGTAAGAGCGCGGCGGCGGCCGAACGTTGAACCACCAAAAGCGGCCGAGGGCGAGTGGAGTGAGCGCGTCATGAGATCAACGAGAATGAGGCTGAAATTGAAATTAAGGTTACTTGATTTGTTTTTGTTTTGAAAGAAGAAACATTTGATATTAATTAATATAATTACACATTTACAATTTTACCCTATTCTTAACAGGCCCGGTTGTGACAGGCCTAATAGGTTATTGAGAGGCTTAGGCCTAGCCTATTAAGACAAACAGGCCTTGAAATAGGTCTTGGCCTGGCTTTTTAACCTGACAAACCTGACCTGACTAAGCTTTTAATAGGTCAAGCCACATATCCCTAACAGGCCCTGCTACTCAACATGCAGACACAGTAGAAGGAGTTGGTTTAAGAATTGCAAATAAAGTTCACATACAAACTGGATGAATAGACCATGAGAAAGAGAGTAAAATATTAATGTTATGTTTGGACGAGAAGAAAAGTTGGGAGCAAAGAAAATAGAAGTAAAGAAAAACTAGAGAAGAGAAAATTTGAGAGAAAATGTTATGACCCTTCTTGTTTGGATGGATAAGAGAAAACATAGAAGAAACAAAATGGGCAAATGTTTAAATGACTAAAATATCCTTACCACCACATCAAAATATATTATGTGTTATATATATATATATATATATAGTACAGTTTTGGGCTCCACATTATATATACAAAATAAAAGTATATGTATATACAAAATCCACAACACCACGTAATCATGTACTTCCTGACTTCAACTTAATATATATAAGTATATAAGCATTCTTATGGCATGCAATAGCTAATATATGGTTAAACACACCTAGTAAGCCATTTATAAATTCATACGCAAGATTATATATATTTAGCTCACCTATCAGTAAGCATATATATAGGAACAGTAACAACCCAATGCAAGCATGCAGTAGCGTCAGTTTCATATCAGCAAGTCTTTTTTTTTTTCCTTTTTTTTTTTTTTTTCTTTTGTTTTGTTTTTTTTTTTTTTTTAGTTTTAAAACCAAACATTAAGGTTTCCCATTCTTCTCACTTTCACGATCAGTTAATATATACTGATGCATTACAAGGTTGAATACGTGTGTGTACTAAAAGAAACTTTGGTTTTTTATTCATTCTAACCCCCACGTCCCTAGGCTGTATGCATATATATATATATATATATATATTTCCATTCACATAACAACAAGTTTTATTCATCAGTATTTATCAGTAAAGTATGGTTTCACGTTTCCTTAGAACATTATTCAAAGTTATCCTACAACAAGTTTTCATATCCCACGGCATCTCATGCTAAAAAAAAAAAAAAAAAAAAAAAAAACTCTGTTCAATCTCCTAAAATCAGAAACTATAGGCAATAAACTCATGTGGAAATAATGGAAACAAAGAGGAAGAGAGCTTGATGATTACCTCCGGTCTCCAAGCTCGTTTGAATATGATCTCTGATGAAAACACAACTCTGTTTTTGGCTACTCAAAACAGAGCAACCACACACACACTCACAGTTCTCGGCACTCTCTCTCTCCCCCAACCTTCCTTCTTTCTCTTTCTCGTTCCCTCACGGTTCCCTACCTCTGTTCCTCTCTGCTGAATGTATGATGGGAAGCAAAGGGAGCATGGATTATATAAAGAAAAGAGGGTCCTGTCTGAGGAAGAAGAAAGCCAACGGTCAAACTGGGTGAGGCTCGAGAAGATTCAAACTGTTGTGTGTTGTTTAACGTGTTCGGCTCCTTGTTTTTTTTTCTTTCCTAATTTGGCGCTGTAGATGGCCAACACGATGAAAGGGATACTGATGGAGTTTAGTTTAGTTTTTTTTTTTTTTTTTTTTCGCTGTTCTTTTTTCTCTGCACGTTGTGTTTTCGTGTTGCAGCTTCTTTCATCTTTCTTTCTTTTTATTTTTATTTAAAAAAAAAAAAAATTATCTAATGCATCTCCAAACCTGATGCTTGTTGGGCCCTTGAAGATTTGGGTTAATATTCATTAAAAGGATTCTGGTTCATATTTATGCAGCTGGTTCCATTGTATTTTGGATGGGGTTAAATGGGCTGATTTATTGAGGGGAACACGTGGGCTTGGTGGTTTCGTTAATGGGTTGTGGTTAAATATATAAGCTAATGACCATTGAGGGGTATATATATATATATATATATATATATATATATATATATATATATATATGTTTTGCTGGTCTATAAAATCAGTCACGTGTTGGGCTTGAAAAGAAGCAAATGAAAATGGGTTTGTGTCATGTATATATCATCATTTTATTTCCTTAATTTTACTTTTAAATATTATATGGAAAAATAAATTCCTACTTTTCCAAATAATTAATTTAATCATTTGACCAATTTCCATGGTTTAATTCTCATATATAAATTCTATATTTTTTAGGCATAATTTATTTCTTATTTGAATTATTCTTTTTCCCAAAATAAACTAATTAAGGAAAAAATAAGCCTAAATTTCCAATAATTAATCTCATAATTATTTTGAACCAAAATTACATAACTAATTCTCATAAAATATCTAAATTTCAAATCCCAAAATTTGGGATGTTACAGATTTTATGGCCTCTATGCTTGCAGCTTGCTTATTTTCCCTCGTCGACCGTGTGTCGACGCTTGTTATCTCGTTCATTGAAGTCCTACGAAAGGAAGAAATTTTAGATTTAATGTTTTTAAACTTGTTTTGAAAAATAAATTGCTTTGTTAACTATTGGTATTGTTCGTTTAATGATTTTCTATACGGTTGCTTTAATTATGCTCATTAATAATATTTTCCGAAATTTGTTTATGGTTATGAATTCCTACTTGGATGTTTAATTTAACCGTTATCTCTTTATTATATATATTTTCATCTGATCAATTTATTTCTTTCCGTATTTTATTTATTTTTATCAATGAGACGTTATTCACCGGAAAATTAATTTTTGGTCTTAGATAATGTAGCTAACTTTTCTTTCTTCTTGATCATTGAAGGTCTATACTTTTGTTTGAAGTTGAAGCTTTGTGTGAAAATTCCCAGTTAATGTAAAACTCACACCTATGTGTTTATTGTCGTAATTTAGGTGCTCCACGTATGTTATAGTTAGGATCCTGATTTGCATATTTTACATTTGTTGATAGAGGAGCAGAGCTCCTCTTGGCAATATTAGGCTATTGTAGATTTTTTTTTTTTTTTTTTGGGTCTTGCTTGCGGGGGGTGACTCTATCGAATTTTCTACGAAAGTTAATAATTTCTGTTATATGAAATATATTTATGATATTTATTTACATATATTTAATATATATCTATATATAAGTATTAGAAATTCTATATATTTTAAGACTTAAAGAATGTGAGTCTACTCATATTCCGCCACCCTTAGTTTTCACAGAGCGTGACACATATGCTTTCAAGTGATCTCTGATGTTTCATATTCAAATTTATGCTAATGAGATACATTATATTTTCTTGGTTTTTAACGTTGTCTAAATTATTTTTGCCACAGGAGGAGCCTATTGAAGAGGTGAATGATGAGGAAGTAGATGGGTTGTGAGAGAAGCTCAATGCTCTTCGTGCTTAGAGTTTCTTTAATTTGATGCTACTTCACAAAAGGCTTGGTGGTATTTACCATATGGCCCCTCTCTGAAAGTAGGGGAAAAAAAAAGACTTTTGTGCATAGTTGTTTGAAATTCTGGTCTAAAATATTTCATGTTTTTTTTGTCCCTCTAGAGCCTTACCTTCGGACTCCATTGTAAGCTCCCTGTAGTTAACTATCTATGTTTTTATGGAGAAGTGATGTATACTACACAAAATTATTACTCCCCGATCCTAATTATGGGAACACTTTTATAGTGCAAATTACACTACAAAAGTGTTTTTATAATTAGGACCGAAGGCAATATAAAATAGCAGGGAATGGATGGTCTCAATAACTTTAGTATCTTAGGGCTTTTCTGGCATGAGGGGCAGGGTGGGAAAAATGAATGGAGAGAAAAAAGTTTTGAGTTGGATTTTTTTTTAAAAAAAAAAAAAATGTAAGAAGTGGGGTTAAAAGTTGTTTTTATTATTATTTTTTAAAACTATTTTCTCTTACATCTTCTCTATATTAAAATTTTGTAGTTCCACTTTTTAATTTTTAATTTTTTAAATCTAACTCATAAAAATTTTCCATTCTCTCCTCCCTCATTCCTTTCAAATTCCTTGTATCAAACACACCCACAAACAATATGGATTCTAACTCATTAGGGTCTGGATGATCTTATACTTCCTCCATCCTTGTTTATTTGTCCTGATTTGAATTTTTATTGTCTCTTTTTAAATAAACGTCATGTTTCAAATTTGAAGGGATAATTTGTATCTCTGCTAGAAGGAGATAATTCAATATAAGTGATTGAGATTATGGTATGGACTCAGATGAAGGACAAAACTGAAAAAGGAAAATTAATTTGTACATAGTATGTAGATTTTGATTATTTTGATAATTCAATATAAGTAAATAGGGACGGAGGAAGCAAAATGAACACAGTTTAATCAGAGAGAGAATGGGGCTGATGTGGGATCTTATGAAATCTGTTTGAATGAACTTTATCTTACTCTCTTCCCAATTTTTACTGTATCCAATACTGAATATAGTTTATGCTGACAAGAATTTTATTACACAGAACATTTTTGGCAAATCCCAAAACTCGGCATGTTTGATATTATACCTTTCTATAAAAAATTACATGTGCAAGCAGCAGCAACAACAATAAATTCAAATCTCTTGATAAATTGTTAAGTAGGAGTCGAGGTATCGCTAAATGATCTCATTAAATGTTCTCTTATGTTTTCTTCTATCCGACTTCCCTAATATGGTGGGCTCCAAACTACTTGATTTACCTTCCTTACTAGCATTTCCAATGTTTTTTGTGTGTTATAGTCTAAACCATCTGAAACGATTTTTTTACCATTTTTTTAATAGTTGCAACTTCAACCTTTACTCGTACCAAAAAATGGAAACTTATTAAAAAATAAAATAAATTATGTAATGCTGAGCAAATGAACTTATGCATGTTATCCTTTTGTAAGAAAGTATTTTATTAACAAAAACACAAAAGTATCGCTGCCCTTCAAAAGCTTTCATGCTTCCAGCCTTTCACCATAGACTAAGGATAAGCGTTTGAAAAGTACGTTCACGCAAATTGAGATAAAACTCATTTTACATACTTACCTCGTATACTATAAATCACGTTGGAAAAGCAGCTTCCACCGTTAATCCACCTTTGGATTAGCTTTTGAAAATAAGCTTTTACGATTTACTTATGCAAAGCATGTGAGATGAGTTTATCTCCACTTGCGTAAAATGACTTCAAAACAACGGTTTTAGTGTTTGCTAAACACTTAACAAACATTAAAACGAGCTTGGAGCATACAAGGTTCATTTTGGCTATTCTATTTTAAATTAAATGGAGAAAAATTAGCCTTATAAAGTAAACAGAAACCAAACGATTTGGGCTTGCACTGAATCTTTTGTATTTTATCTGCATAACAATATTCTTTGAATACAAAGTATATGTAAGTAACAAGTCATACAAGTTTTAACAAAAAAAAAAAAAAAAAAGTCATACAAGTTGGCAAAAAATATAAATATAAATCATTCGTTCTCCGATAACAGAAAATAATAAAAATAAAATAACGATAATGGCAAATATGTAATTTTCCTTCGTATTGTAGGAATATTGCCCGGGTCCTCAGTCCTGTCCAATTTTCACGTTCGTGGGAGTAACAAAAGGATGGGAATGGGAAGGGGACAACAAAACCCAACAACCAAACACACAAACCATAGAAATCCAAATTCCATCAAAGCATTTCAGCCTCTGAAGGGAGAAAAAACCTTGCAACCAAACGAGGCATACCATAATCTCTAGCTTCCAAATCATTTTCATTTCTATGCATCTGGACTGAGAAAAACCACATCCAAGTCATACACAAGACACAGAATCTGTAACAACAAATCACACAAAACCTTAGCCGTAGAAGTTGGGGGGACCCAAGGCCCCCTTTGAAAGCTGACATCTCCAGCGCCTCCACATCCTCTTGTTGGTCAACGCCTCTAGTCAGAACCCTCCATGGGAGAGGTACCTTTTCCAATTGGCCGACTTAAATACAACAAGTTCCATTTTAACGTGGCATGAGTCCTTAGAATAAGGACATCACAAAAAAAGGAGATAATTGGAGTTGGAGAACATAAAGCCTTATAAATCTCATTTTCCTTATTTGTCGCCTTGACGTGAGACTCATAATAGAGGGAGGGCAGGTTTCAGAATTTTTGTTAACAAGAGCAAAGGTTGCTTGAGGTAGCTCTGGAATTCGTTTTCTCACCAATTCCAAAATAACAAAGAAAGCAAATTCCAGAGCTGCACCAAGCAACCTTCAACATTATTGAAGATACCAACATACATTTTCCACAACTCTCACAAACACACTTGCTTTTCAATTTTGATCACCAAAATTCTGTGTTGTGCAGCTTATATAGGTAGGAAGGTTCTCTGACAATGTATTCCATCCAAGCAGGTAATTTGGTGAGATATGCTAATTAATTAAAGCTGGATTCTCATTTATTTTATTGGATTTTGATGCTTTCAATTCCTAATATAGCCCTGATTATAAGTTATTTGTAGAAGAAATTTTTAGTCTCAAACAAGGTTGTCAAACTCGCAAGTTTAAGCAAGCTCATGATAGTGATATAAACTCACATCATAAACTCAATCGTAAATCTGTAAGAGTTTACTTTTATCATTAAATAGATATTAATAGTGTATAATTAAATATTTAAAATATAAAAACATACAACAATTTGATTTTAATATATTTTGAATCCAAATAATTAAAATTAAATCCATCAACATTCATAATTTCTTATATTTAATAAAGAAATTTCTATAAAATTCATATATAAACCCGTTGAACATGATCAAATCGAAAAAGTTAAACGAGTTTGAGAGTGAGTTAACACAATTTTGTAAGCTAAAAATGGTAAATTTGGTGTGTAAACTCATGAGTTTATTCGAGTTTACAATTGATTCGAAAGTAAAAACGGTAAACTCGGAGAGTCAATTCGCGAGTTTAACAATAATGGTCTCAAATATAAGTCAGTTGTAGGGTTATTAATGACTGTTTTTCTATTTTATCCTTATTTAATTCTCATTGGAAAGAGAGAAAGATGAAAGAGAGGTGATAATGATTTGTTGATGCAATGAGGAAAAAACCTTACTAGCAAATTTGAAAATTTTCATCTATTTAATGCATTTATTGATTTGTGGGAATGAGTAACACCTGCCTTATAATAAGAAACAAATTGGTCTTTGTAGACCATTGGCCATGAAAGTGGTGAATGTCTTTTAAGAACATATATAGAGAGATAATTTATTTGTCATATTTAAAAGTACATCATTAAATTTTGGGTTAAGGTGTAATTTTATCCTAGATGCAACCATTCAAAAGCATTGGGTATTTATAAGTTTTTTGAAGAGAAATTTTAACGGTCAACATCAAATTTTTTTAAAGATCAAGGTTTGTTTTTTAATGGTTATAGTGAATTTGCTTCTTTTTTAAACACTTTTGGGGTGAAATTGCTCCTCGAAAACTTTTGGATACCCATCATTTTTGAATGGTTCTTCCACGATAAAATTGTACCTTAACCCAATTTTTCATATAAATTTTCAATTTGACCATTTATTTATTGTTATGTGAGTAGAGTTTATTCTCATTGGATATGATGTATAATAAATAAGGGTAAAATTTATAAATTGTTAAATTTTAGGGTAGAACTAATAAGATTTAGCGCTTTTCTTGACTTTTAATTTTTTTATAAAGTGAAATACATTGAGTTTTATGAGAGGAGTAAAAGCCTAGTAAGGAAATTTACAATAAATGTCAATGTTTTGGAACCCGGACACGGGCCGGCGGTTCGGATCGAAACCCGCGAAAACTGGTCGAGTTAACGGAAACCTAGGTTGCCGAGTTGACTGAGTCACAAAGTCTCTCTCTTTTTTTTTTTTTTAAAAAAAAGTTGACTAAAGAGAGGAGGAAGGGTGTCAACGTTTAGAGAGAGATGGAGAGAGATAATAGGCGGTGATGTCGACGGAGGTCTAGATCCATCCATGGTGGTGAGTTTTGTTGGTGTTCGTCGATGGTGGAGCCTCAAATTCACTGAAAAAGATGAATAGCATGAGCATATGAGATTTGTTAGGGTTTCATCGATTTGAAAAAGAAATCTTTTACTGGTGGTGCAAAGATTTGCTTGGCTTGCCATTGCCACCTTTCGGCAGATCAAAGAAGAAGCAGATCAAGCATTTAGTATGATTTCTTTGGGTTATGGTGGAGGAGGGACAGTACCGGGGGAGAGAGAGAGTGAAGAAGAAGAAATGAGGCCTAAATATGATTGGAATTGGAGAGATACGAGAGTTTGCCTTGCAGTGTATAAAGTGGGTGGAGTTCGCCATTAATGAGACGTGATAGGTGTCGTACAATTGCTTTAATTGGCACACTTCCCTTAGCTCTATGCCGTGAACCACATTTAAATTGAAAGGCGTTGTGCGAGCTGTGGTCTCTTTTTTAAAAATAATCAATATAATATATTAATATTAAACATCTTCTTATTTTTTATTATTAAAATATAAATATTTGTTTCCTATTTTAATGAAATTATATTTTTTAATAAATACCGGTCGACTCCGGTCGGATCTCGTCAACCATCAACCCTTGATCCAATCATCTGCACCAGTTTAGTGACCGGTCCGGTTTTAACCTTGATAAATGTACATTAATGTTAGGACATTGGAAAATAATTTTACTAATATCTGTAAGATTCAAATATCCAATGGTAATATACTTTACTATTATGAATTTCAACACATAAAAGAAAAAGAAAGAAGGGAATCACGCAAATGAAGATATTGACGACATTGTGAATTTCAACACATAAAAGGGAAGGAAGATTTTGTATAATTTTGCCATGTATATCTAGATATAAATCGCCTTGTCATGGCGAAAAATTTCATGAGCTTGTCTTGAAGCTTGCAAGCTACTTCATAAAAATGGAGCTTTGACAGATAATCTTGATCAGATGATTCTCAAGAATCTTAGGTCAGTTTGCAAAATTAATAACTCCTTACATATAGTTCAAAAAATTACAAACTACCTATCAAAATAAACCCCTATATGTCTAGTACATATCTGGAAACTTTCACATTTTTTTTGAGTTTGTTTACTTGGTCAAAAACGCAACGTCCGTACAACTGTCTCTAGAATCATACAAATTTTTTTCCAGATTCATAGCTCAACTTCTGAAAATCATAACTAGAGTTATAGACCTCCTTTTTAGGTTATCCAAAGTTCGTTTTAAATATTAAGAAGAGTACTATCACCTATAAAATTTTTAGAGAAAAAAATCAACCTCTAACCCCTGCAAACAACCAGAAAATGACCCTTTGTTTACGGACTACAATCCAAGGGTTGGAAAAACAGCTTGCATGCTCATTTTGTGGTTCAAACCTTTTGGAAATCAGACCCTAGGTGCATTTAACAGACATGCAAGACTCAAAGACTTGATTATATATCTAGAGAAAATCATATAATCTCTCAGATTTGACATGCAAGAAGTAAAACAATGACATAAGCTCACACTCTCTCTAAACCTTCAGCAACTCCATAAAAAAACTAGATGGTAATAAATTTAAAAAAACTCACCCAAACTTAGAAATGTTCTTGCATGCACATTTATTCTACTTTTTCTTCCTCTTCCTAAGATATCTGACGGTCTCTCCCTCTCTCAGTGGTCTCAGACTGGAGGATGAATGGAGAAGGTTGGGTGTGTTGTAGGTGTGTGACAGAGGTTGATGGAGAGGAGGTGGGATCGGATGGAAGGATGAGAGAGTTTGGAGGTATGTGCCATGGAGGAAGGGAGCCGAATGAGAGAATGGCGAAGGAGGAGGACAAAGGGAATGAATACGCTGAGAAGGGAAGTGGAAAGTGTTAAATGTGTGTGTTTCAAGTTTGTGCTTCCGTGGAGGGAGTTTACATGTTTTTTTCTTTTCTTTTTTTTTTTTTTTGATAAAGAAGGGAGTTTACATGTTAATTAAAGAGAGGGATGAGAAGGCATGTGGAGCACTTGTACCAAATGGGTTCTGGTATTGGGCCGTTGGTATGGGTATTTAAAGTGTGTGTGAGTATGCTGTTCTACGTTTTGTGTTTGCTGCTTTCTTTTTGCCCCCTCTATCTAATGCTTGTTGGGCCAAAAGATGAGAGGTGGCTAGGTATTATGTATATGGGCTGAATGTGAATGGGAACAAAAGAATAAGGTATATCCATATATATGAAATGGTTAATTGATAGAAGTAACTGGAGTTACATCTATTTTTCCATTTCAATTTCAAGAGTCCTTATGTGTTTCCACGCCCCTTCGAGACCTTGAAAAATGGAAAAATTCCTGAAGGAAATAGTGGGCTGGGCCATTTTGAATTAATGGATAAAGGGGAAATATGTAATGCAAGTGAGATGCATGGCTTGTATGTTGGGTTGGGCCCAAAGTATATAGATGTATTAATTGGCCCAATGGGTATGATAATTAGGAGTGGGTGTAGGTGGTGGACAATAATCCCTAATTTTCTGAAAAATACGCCTAAATTTCCAATATCAATCTTAAAACTTATTCAGGCTAAATTTCCCTTAATTAACTCCATTTAATATTTTTAGATATCCTAAAATTCAAAATTTAGGATGTCACATAGGAGGTCATTTGCTTAGGTTTTAGCTTACACTAAAATTATCACTCCAGAATTATATCAGAATTTTTTTTCAGAATCATGACCCAACCTCCAAAAATCATATCTCTAGCTATAGACTTTCGTTTTAGGTGATCCAAAGCTCATTTTAAAGCTTAAGGAGTGAACTATCATCTGCCAAAATCTCATAAAGAAACTCGACCTCTAACAAATGAAAATGACATGCACAACATGCTCTATTTTTGGATTTAAGAACAGAGGTGGAAAACAACACATTCAACTTCATATCTTGACTCATATCTCTCAGAAATCACACACCATGAACTTATAATTGACATGCACGGTTTGAAAGCATATTTTCAAAGCCTAAGATGATTAAAAAAATCAGATCAAAACCGGCATGCATGAAAATTAAGGACAGAAACTTTAGTTACTCTTACACTTCCTTTCTCTCTAGCTCCGATTCTCTCTCTCGATCTGCCTCTCAGTCCTCAGCTCAGATTCTCCGATGAACTCTTCTGCACTTGGCCAAAAAGGAGTGAGGAATGGGTGATGAAGGAATGAAACAAAGGTTGAGGGAGAGGAGGAGGTTGTGTGCGTGTGGTGTGGAACGTCTGAGGGAAAATAATGGCACTCTTTGAGTGGGGAAGAATGAAAAGGGTGGATGATAACAAGGCTTTGAGTGAGCATTAATTGATAAATGGATTGGATCGAGACAAGAAGGACAAAAATTTAAGAGGCTTCTACCAAACAAAAAGTCCAGAAAGCATCATGATGAGATGACAATGGAAAACAACATATCAGGAGAGCTAGAGAGGGGAACAAAGGCCAGTTGTCTTATTGACCAGCTGGTAGTATCCATGTAAACGATCAGTGCATACTGCATAGGCAAGAACTTAAAATTGATCTCTTTTATACTCAACCAAATAATAGAGACCAAATCCATGTATATATTTAAGTGCTTGCCTGCATAGAGTCTGCATTCTAAAAAAGGAGGGAAGTGAATATGTGGCGAGTAATTTAGATTAAGCATTAGAGGGAGTAATTTTTTGAAGTCTCGAATCAATCTATGTACTTTATTATATTATAGCAATAAGGAATTTTACAAATCTTCAATGACAGAAGTCTCCAATCAATTTTTTGAAGTCTGCATTCTAAATAAGGAATTTTTTTATATAAAACGACAGAAAACAAAATAAAAAATCTTCAATGATCCTCCACTAAACCACACCTAATAATAGAACTCCATCTAGTTTTTAATATAAGACAAATTTGAGAGTTAATTTTGAATCTAAGATATAGTTTTTATATTTGTATATGTTTTTCCTAATTTAACTCTATTGAAATTCCCTCAAAAATAATCAAGGAGGAGAGGAAATTAAGGAAGATGACTAGAAAGTTTTAGAAAATACATATCATATTAATTACCTCAACTAATTTCCTTAATCTAATTAAATTAGATAAATATATCTTATATTAAAGATCGTAGGAGTAGTACAAAGAATTCTTCCAACACAAACATTACAAAACTGGACAAAACGTACAAGTGGGGCAATAGTATGCACAACACACTAACACAGTAATACTTTGCCACAACAACTTTTGTTCTTTGTTGATGGGTTGGAGGCAGTCAAATTCCCCAGCAAATCCACTCCAGTAGTTAGCTATGAAGCGAGTCCAATAAAGAAATTTTTTTTTTGGTCAACAGTCCAATTAAGAAACAGAAATACGTAATATTTTAAAATTAAACAAATCTTTATATTTATTGGTCTTCTACTTTATACTATGAAGGGGAGTCCAATTAAGAAAAAATGCTAGGTAGCTATAACTTCGTATGCTAGCTGGCTTTGGTTCTCATGAGTTGTTTAGTGTAACATCCTGAATTTTGGGCACTGGAACTTGAGAATAAGACTAAATTAGGCAGACGTCTAAGCCCGGTTCGGAGGAGTGACATTTCTAGATAGAGCCAAAACTTTGGTGAGGGACAAAAAGGGGGAAATTATGAAATGATATTTTAAGGATATAGAATTATTATGATGGAATTATTTATAAGAAATTTGGCATTAATTATTATAAAGCTAATTGTTGGAATTTAAGGCATATTTTTTTCTATAAACTAAGGATAAATAATTATGCAATAATCTTTGGCTTAAATATTTTAGAGATAATATTTCAAGGCCAAAAGATATTTAATTGAGGAAGAAAATCCTTAAATGGAATTAAGGAATTAATCTTATCACTTTTCCAATATTTTCAATTAATTGACTTAAGTACCTAAGTGCAAATAAAGGTTTGGAAGGGGATCAAATAGGTATTAAAAATGGGCCTCATAACACAATATTCACCATAAGCTCATTATCTCCATTACTCCCTCAGCTGAAACACGTAAAAGCAAATCGAGTGCACAATGATTTCACGGGTCACGCAAACATAGACCATACTTCTTGAGCTTAGTGCACTCCCTCACTCTCTCATTATATTAGTAGCACCCAAGAAACAGAAAGGAAAGGAGAGACAGAAAACTTAAGTCAGAAACATGAGAGAATGAGAAAGAGAGGGAGCCACGGCTGGAGAAATATGAAGGAGATATCGTGAAGATTGATGAATCAAATAAGGTGAGTTCCTTAAGCATTATCCTTCCTATTTCTGTGGGTTTAATCTGCTGCAAGTGATTTAGTTAGAAGAAAAACATGATCCTACTATGTTTTTCTTGTCTGAAACAGAGAATCTTATGTGCTCCTCTTTCATAGTTAAACTTTGAGTTTTTCCATGAAATTTTTACAGTAGATAGTAGACTCAATAAGGTTTAAAATGAGCAAAAGAACAGCCAAAACGGATGTGTAGATTGAGAGTTATGATTTTTCAAAGTTTGACAGCAAAACTGGGAAACTGTCATTTTCCAGAAATGAACAGTGATTTTTGTGACACGTTTTGAAAGAGTAAATGATCAAATTTTGTCATGAAGTTTTCCAGAAATAAAGTAGACACAACAAGGTTTAATTTGATAGGTCACATGCCTTATTTGGAGTTTTATCTAGAGGGATATGAATTTTTGAAGTTGACCTATTAAATCTGGAACTTGTCTGGATTGGATCTCGAATCTCGGACTACCCACCCCGGATCTCGGATCTCGAACACGTTACCCCTCCACTATCAACCACTCACTCCTTAACCCTGAATCTCGCACTACCCACCCCGGATCTCGGATCTCGGACACCTTAGCCCTCCACTTTCAACAACTCGGTCGTTTACCCGGATCTCGAACAACTCACCCTTAACTCGGATCCCGGACAACTCAGCTCTAACTCGGACCTCGGACAACCCATCCCAGCACCTCAGCACCCCAACACCTCAGCAACACCTCCCTGGACCTCCGCACCCCAGCAACACCACGCTGGACCTCACCACCTCGGATCTCACCACCTCAAGAACACTACCCTGACCTCATCACCTCGGCTACACTACCTCGGACCTCGGCCCCTATCTCAGCTCTCCTAACACCCCATCCTAGCACCCCAACCCGAACCCCCTTAACCCGATGAAATAATTCCAAGGAAAATAATGATAATAATAAATTATTGTTATTATTATTATTATTAGGAAAAGGAATAAATATTATTATTTATTAAAAGTGGGTATTATTACTAAGTTGCGTGGTAGGGTATATTGTGATGCCGTAAGTGACTAATGACAATGATAAACATTTATAGGCATACTTTGACACCTCTACTGATCCCAGCAATGTTGACCGGACTAAGGACTCAAGTTTGAGGTGGGTAACTATTATCTTATTAGCTTGTATGAATGTAATGCATGTATGACTGATCTTGTTGCTAGATAATTTTGCATGTGTGTATCCTAGCTATGGATTGAGGCTGCGTGTAGGCTGCGTGTCCTAAAGGGCTGCGGTCCTTGGCTGTTAACTGCGGTTACGGTGCGACTTGTTTATTGTGAATTACTCTATGCTGATACATGTGTTATACTGTCTTTTACATTTCGTATTTACATATAAGATTAATTGTTACCCCTGGGGTTCATTCATTTGAAGTCCAGATCGCATGAAAGAAACAGGTAGTGGATCATGATCAAGAGGAAAGAGGCAGCTATAGGGGTTACAGCAGAAGGAACGTTATGGAAGAATATGAGTAATTAGACTGTATTTATCGTTTATCATTTGTCTATTTTAGAATTATTGTATTAAGATCTCCATGTGGGATGATCCAAATTGTGAATAATTTATCCTCATTTTTTTCAAAACTAAGTTATTTTAAGAAAGTTTTTATTCCACAATTAAGTCGTCCAAATCATTTCGATGTCTATCCGTTATAGCTCTAATAAATGAAGGCGCATAAAGGATGGGCATCACATTTAGTTTGATGTAACTTGAGAGTAAAATCTAATTTGATAAATAAGCCCTTTGAAGGCTACAAAGATGAATAGTCTTGGAAATATCGAGAGAGAGTCTTAGAAATATAAATTGGATGGTGATATAATCTCCATCAATGGTGTCCTTTGAATCAGATCTCTTGTCCCAAAAGTAATCAAATGGGAATCCTAATGCTTTATATACACACACACACTTCTTATATGTTTATCTCCTTAATTTGATTTGGGGTGACAATTTATTTTAACTATCTAGATTAAATTGTATGTTTCATCCCGAAATACTTTTTTATATCCAATATGTTAAATTCATTAATTTCTAGGATACAAAGTTACAGAAAAATATTTTTGAATGCAATATATAATTTAATTTAATTTAATAAAATAGATAAAAAATAAAAAATGCCACACCCCAAAATTAGAGGACCTAAGAAGCATGTAAGGGAAAAGTATATAATGAGCGTTGATCGACAATTATTAAAAATGGAAAAGGGAAGCTTAACAAAAAAACAAAAGTGTGTTAAGTGGATCGGCCGAGATTAAAACTGGCAGTTCCTCCATTTTCTTTGCACACAATTTTATCGACAAGCGTGTTCTTCTTTGTGTGTACGGTGGCTAGAGAGAAATGTGTGCAGCGAAATGTGTACGTGATCGGAATTAATTGTGCTTCGAAATGAGAAAAAGATCACTTTTTTTCCCACTATAGATTTGAAGAGAAAACCCAATCTATCACTTACAACTCATACCAACTTTAGAATATGATAGTAACATCTCAATGCACTTTTTTTTTCGTGCCACATTCATAAATGTGGTCAACACTTATGGCAAAAGAATAATGCTTAAAGCATATTTTTATTGTACGAAGTAAAAAAGATCATATTTTTATATTTTTCTTAGGTGTTTAACTTCTTAATCTGGGGTGTGACAATTTATTTTATTTATTAGATTAAATTATATACTACATCTCAAAATATTTTTTTACACATAATATCTCAAATTAATTAATTTTGACGATCTCGGTGTTATAGGAAAAATATTTCGATTACAACATATAATTTAATCTAATTAAATAAAAAATAGAAAAAAATGTCACACACTCAAATTAGAGGGATAAACACCTAAGAAGCACATAATGATAACAAGTCGAGATAGTTATTAAAAATGGAGAAGGGGAGATTTTAAAACACAAAAGTGTGTTTATTGGATCGTCGAGATAAAAATGGCAGTTCCTCCATTTTCTTTGCACACAATTCTATCTGACAAGCGTCTTCTTCTTGTGTGTAAGGTGGCTAGAGAGAAATGTGTCTAGGGAAATGTGTACGTGTTTGAAATTAATTGTGCTTTATCCATGAGAAAAGGATCACTTTTCTTTCACAATAGATTTGTAGAGGAAACCCAATCTATGCAAACTCTCAACTCATACCAACTTTAGATTATGATAGTGACATCTCAATGCTCCTTTTTTTTTTTTTACATAAAGTCGTGCCACATTCATAAATTTGGTCAACACTTATGGCAAAAGAATAATGTTTAAAGCATATTTTTACTTGCATGATGTAAAAAAGAGCATATTTTAATATTTTTCATAGGTGTTTAACTTCTTTATCCGGGGGTGTGATAATTTATTTTATTTGTTCAGATTAAATTATATTGTACATCTCAAAATATTTCTTTACACCTTGTATCTCAAATTAATTAATTCGGGATACTAGTGTTACAGAAAAATATTTCGAATGCAACATATAATTCAATCTAATTAAATAAAATATAGAGAAAAATAAAAAAACGCCACACACTCAAATTAGAGGGATAAACACTTAAGAAGCATGTAATGAGAACAAGTCAGATAGTTATGAAAAATGGAAAAGGGGAGATTTAAAAAAACAAAAGTGTGTTTATTGGATCAGATCGAGATTAAAAATGGCGCTTCCTCCATTTTCTTTGCACACAATTTAATCGACAAGTGTCTTGTTCTTGTGTGTATGGTGGCTAGAGAGAAATGTGTCCAAGGAAATGTGTACGTGGCGAAATTAATTGTGCTTCATACATGAGAAAAAGATCACTTTTTTTCACTATAGATTTTTAGAGAAACCCAATCTATGCACACTCTCAACTCATACCAACTTTAGATTATGACAGGTGAATCTCCCCCCTTTTTTTTTTCTTTTTTTGCATAAAGTCGTGCCACATTCATAAAATTGGTCAACACTTATGGCAAAATAATAATGTTTAAAGCATATTTTTACTTGCACCATGTCAAAAAGATCATATTTTTATATTTTTCTTAGATGTTTAACTTTTTAATTTGGTGGTGTGACAATTTATTTTATTTATTTAGATTTAATTATATACTACATTTCAAAATATTTTCTTACACCTAGTATCTCAAATTAATTAATTTTCATGATACGAGTGTTCCAATGAAAAATATTTTTGAATGCAACATATAATTGAATCTAATTAAATAAGAAAAATAAAAATAAAATGTCACACCCTCAAATTAGAGGGATAAACACCTAAGAAGCATGTAATGAGAACTGGTCGACACTTATTAAAAATGGAAAAGGGAAGATTAAAAAAAACAAAAGTGTGTTTATTGGATCGATCGAGATTACAAAAGGCAATTCCTCCGTTTTCTTTGCACAAAATTTAATCAGATAAGCGTCTTCTTCTTGTGTGTACGGTGGCTAGAGAGAAATGTGTCCAGGGAAATGTGCACGTGGTTGAAATTAATTGTAGTTCATACATGAGAAAAAGATCACCTTATTTATTTTCACTATAGATTATTAGAGAAAACCCAATCTACGCACACTCACAACTCATACAAACTTTAGATTATGACAATGACATCTTAATGCTTCGTTTGTTTTTTTGTTTTTGTTTTTGTTTTTGGCATAAAGTCGTGCCACTTTCATAAATGTGGTCAACACTTATGGCACAAGAATAATGTTTAAAGCACATTTTCACTGCACCATGTAAAAAAGATAAGATTTCTATATTTTTCTTAGGTGTTTATCTTCTTAATCTAGGGGTG
This sequence comes from Acacia acuminata, assembly GCA_019022655.1. NCBI lineage: Eukaryota > Viridiplantae > Streptophyta > Magnoliopsida > Fabales > Fabaceae > Acacia > Acacia acuminata. The sequence goes on along the minus strand of JAFJYI010000364.1, from coordinate 227,089 downwards.
TGACAATTTATTTAATTTATTTCGATTAAATTATATACTACATCTCAAAATATTTTTTCATAGTTAGTATCTCAAATTAATTAATTTTCGGGAGATTGGTGTTGCGGAAAAAATATTTCTAACTCAACATATAATTTAATCTAATTAAATAAAATAAACAAAAAAATAAAAAAGATGCCACACCCTCAAATTAGAGGGATAAACACCTAAGAAGCATGTAATGAGAACCAATTAGACAGTTATAAAAAAAGGAAAAGGGAAGATTAAAAAAAAAAAAAGTGTGTTTATTGGATCGACCGCGATTAAAAATGGTAGTTGCTCAATTTTCTTTGCAGACAATTTTATAAGACAAGAGTCTTCTTCTTCGTGTGTACGGTGGCAAGAGAGAAATGTGTATGTGGCTGATTTCGATATGAGAAAAAGATCACCTTTTTCACTATAGATTAGTAGAGAAAAACCCAATCTATGCACACTTACAACTCGTACCAACTTTAGATTATGACAGTGACATCTCAATGCTCTTTTTTTTTTTTTTTTTTTGGTGTGCATAAAATCATGTCACATTCGTAAATATGATCAACATTTATGGTAAAAGAATAATGTTTAAAACATATTTTCAATGCACAATGTAAATAACATTCGATTTTTATATTTTTCTTAGGTGTTTATCTTCTTAATCTTGGGGTCTGACAATTTATTTAGATTAAACTATATACTACATCTCAAAATATTTTTTTTATACCTTGTATCTCAAATTAATTAATTTTCATGATACTAGTGTTACAAGAAAAATATGTTTGAATGCAACATATAATTTAATCTAATTAAATAAAATATATAAAAAAAGCCACACCCTCAAATTAGAGGGATAATCACCTAAGAAGCATGTAATGAGAACCGATCGACGGTTATTAAAAAAGGGAAATGGAAGATTAAAAAAATGTAAAGTGTGTTTATTGGATCAGACTGAGAATAAAACTGGCAGTTCCACCATTTTCTTTGCACAGAATTTTATCGACAAACGTCTTCTTCTTTGTGTGTACGGTGACAAGAGAGAAATGTGTCCAGGGAAATGTGTACGTGGCTGAAATTAATTGTGCTTCATACATGAGAAAAAGATCACTTTTTTCTTCACTATAGATTTTTAGAGAAAACCCAATCTATGCACACTTACAACTCATACCAACTTTAGATTATGACAGTGAAATCTCAATGCTCCTGTTTTTTGCATAAGGTCGTGCCACATTCATCAATGTGGTCAATAGTTATGGGGAAAAAAATAATGTTTAAAGCATATTTTTACTGCACAATGTAAAAAAGATCAGATTTTTATATTTTTCTTAGGAGTTTATCTTCTTAATTTCGACGTTTGACAATTTATTTTATTTATTTAGATTAAATTATATACTACATCTCAAAATATATTTTTTACACCTAGTATCTCAAATTATTTAATTTTCGGATACTCTTTTTGTTAGAACAAAAATATTTCGAATGCAACATATAATGTAATCTAATTAAATAAAATACTCTAAAAAATAAAAATAATGCCACACCCTCAAATTAGAGGGATAAACACCTAAGATGCATGTAATGAGAACCTACGATAGTTATTAATAATGGAAAAGTGAAGATTAAAAAAAAAAAAAGTGTGTTTGTTGCATCGGACCAAGAATAAAAATGGCGTTCCACCATTTTCTTTGCACACAATTTTATCGACAACCGTCTTCTTCTTTATGTGTACGGTGGCTAGAGAGAAATGTGTTCGGGGAAATGTGTACGTGGCTGAAATTAATTGTGCTTCAGACATCAGAAAAAAGATGACTTTCTTTTTTCACTCTTCTAGATTTGTATAGAAAACCCAATCTACGCACACTTACAACTCATACCAACTTTAGATTATGACAGTGATATCTCAATGCTCTTCTTTTTATTATAAAGTTGTGCCACATTCATAAATGTGGTCAACACTTTTGGCAAAAGAATAGTGTTCAAAGCATATTTTTACCGCACAATGTAAAAAAGATCAGATTTTTATATTTTTGTTAGGTGTTTATCTTCTTAATCTGGACATGTGACAATTATTTTATTTATTTAGATTGAATTATATACTATATCTCAAAATATTTCTTTACACATTGTATCTCAAATTAATTAATTTTCGGATACGGGTGTTAATGGAAAAATGTTTCGAATGCAACATATAATTTAATCTAATTAAATAAAATATATAAAAATAAAAAAATGACACACCCCCAAATTAGAGGGATAAACACCTAAGAAGCATGTAACGAGAACCAATCAGACAATTATTAAAAATGGAAAAGTGAAGATTCACACTTAGAATAAAAATGGCAGATGCTCCATTTTCTTTGCACACAATTTTTTTGAGGCAAACCTCTTCTTCTTTGTGTGAACAGTGGCAAGAAAGAAATGTGTCCAGGGTAATGTGTACGTGGCTGAAATTAATTGTGCTTCATACATGTGGAAAAAGATCACCTTTTTTCACTTTAGATTTGTATAGAAAACCCAATCTATACAAACTTACAACACATACCAAGTTTAGATTATGACAGTGACTTCTCAATGCTCCTATTTTTTGCATAAAGTCGTGCCACATTCATAAATTGGTCTGAAGATGGAATATCACCTAGAGAGGGGGTGAATAGGTGATTTTGAAATTCTTTCGCTAATTGCTCAAGAACATCCAAAGCAGAATCAGAGAGGAGAGCAGTTAATACAAGAGATTATACTGGTTCGGTTCAACTCTTGACCTACGTCCAGTCCCCAGAAACACTTTAGGATTTCACTATATCCAAACTTGATTACACAATCTATAACTCTCGAGTAATCCTCTCACTAGGACTTACTCCTCTTTACAAGTTGTAACCAAATGATTGTGGATAGAATTACACACTCTGTAAACAAAGGATGATCCTTTCACTCTCGGACTCACTCCCCCTTACAAGTTGTAATTGATACACCCACACTCAATATACCTCTATCTTGAGATTTGAACCAATTGTAAAATAAATGATAAAACTCTCTCACATAGTAGATGAATGATAAACACTGAAGCTCAATAATGTCTGAAGATATATACAGAATATAAATTGTATACTTTGAAAGCTTTGTCTTTGTATGCGTTGGTTCAATTGATGAATTCAAACCTTCGGACATTTATACTAGTTGAAGCTTGAGGACCGTTGAAGGATTTGATTGTCTTCGTTTGAATGTTTGAATATGTCCGTTGATGAAGCATGAAGAATAATCGTTGTGACGTATGAATATAGCTGTTGAGAGACTTAGATGTGTCCATTAGGCAGATGGGATTTCTGTCAAGGCTTTCATCGTTTGAATAATCTTAGTGGTACGATAGTGACGACATTCTCTTTCATTCCTTTTGTTTTTCGGTTGTGAAATGGAATTTAATGCGCAGACGAAATATCAGAGTTGCTTTACTTCGATCAGAGTTGGTTTCCGTGTTTATCATTGGTATAGGTAGCTACATTTAATGCTTCTGACAGACGATATTGCTTTATTCAAATCTGCTGGTAATTTATGTCTAAACAATCTAAAACTCATGAGCAAATTGGTTAAAAGCATTTGATAATCGCAATAAGTAATAATCAGAAGAAATGAAATTTCATTCGATGATTCATGATTCTCGGAGGACGGTGATTTGAAAACAAAGATGACATTGCTCGAGCAACAATCCAGGCTTGCTCGAGCAAGCTCCTTTAGGTAGCTGAAGATAATACTCTCTGTCGCTGATGCTCGAGCAGGAAAATACCTTTGCTCGAGCATGGTGCTCGAGCATGATTTTATCATGCTCGGGCAGGCCTTACTTGGATCAGTTGAAAGCACATCAGAGTTGTTGATGCTCGAACAAGCTTCTCTGTCTGCTCGAGCATGGTGCTCGAGCATGAATTAATTCATGCTTGGGCAAGCTTTATGAAAACAATTGTGAGATGCAGTTGCTTGAGCAAGACATAGATATAGGCAAAAGAATAAGACATCTGTAATGTTGCTTGAGCATACTTTTAATCCTTGCTCGAGCAAGGGTTATGTGAGTGCAGTTGCTCGACTCGACTTTGCTCGAGCAACCCTTTATGCCTGCTCGAGCATGCTTTCTTACCTTGCTCGAGTATGACAACGTTACCTTGCTGTTTCTTTCGATGTTGCTGGTCATGCTGTTGCTCGATCAAGCTCCATTCTCTGCTCGAGCATGACTCTTCAACTTAGTGAATTTGTTGATTGTCACAGTGTGCTTGAGCAAGCCATATTCTCTGCTCGAGCATGGCTCTCCATCTTGATAATGCTTGGGCATTCCCCAACGTCTGCTCGAGCATGACTTGATCAATTGTGTGAAATTATGCTTGTGCATCATGTTCTTTGAAGCTTCTGATCATGTGTGAATAAGCATAATACTCTCCAAGACAAAGCTCAACTTCCGAGTATAGAGATTTTCAAGAAGCAATCACATTGACAACAATTTCTAGCTAGCATAACTTCTTCGGTATAAATCCAAATTTAGCAAATCACCCGATCTCAAAAAGATCTTCAAATAATTCTATTTCAATAAGAATCAGCTCCAAACTAGTTGTATTTCGTCCATTAACATCAGATGAATAGAGGTTGTTCTTATCCAGCATTTTTGCTACATCCAGAACAGACTGTCAACTTCAAAACATCATAATTTCTTCAATTGATCTTCTTTTTCTTTGTTCTTGATGTTTTTAAAAAGGTATTTGAGTCTAGTTTCCAATGTCACTAGTTTCAGCTCAATTGGATTTGTCGTTTGTGAGATATACTCAAATTACCAAAGGTTGGTTTGGATTATGATGGTGATTCTTGTGCCAATTTACAAAAATCATAACTCACTCATCTGAACTCCTTTAGACATTAATCTTATATCAAAATGACACACTAGGAGTCTAGTTTCATATGCCACTAGTTTTACATCAATCCAATTCCTGGTTTGGGAGATATCGTCAAATTACCGAAGGTTGCCAGAAATAGAGTTGAACAGAGTAGGCTGAAGGACGTTTTTGCTCAAGCATGCCTTTGCTTCTGCTCGAGCAAGGCACTGTTTATGTGAAAATAAGAGCTGGAACGATGTTGCTCGAGCATGTAATTAGTTGTGCTTGAGCAAGCCATTTTTCATGTGAGAAAAAATGCTGAAATTACATTAATGCCCCAAAACAAACTAGTATTCATCCGGAAGCTTGAACTTGCTTATTTTAACTCCGAATTGAGCCGTTCCAACTTCTATTTGATGATAGGAACTTGAATATTGATATTCTCATAATATTTAACAAGTTTTTCTTTCTTCAAACTCCATTCTTGATCATTCTTCATTGTATTAAACTTTGCATCTACATTAAATATAAGAATTAGTCAAAGTATAAGATAAATGTAGTATGCAAACTTTTTGCTCGGATAATGGCATCAATATAAGAAATCATCAAAACTAATCATAACTAACATGGTCAACACTTATGGCAAAAGAATAATGTTTAAAGCATATTTTTACTGCATGATGTAAAAAAGATCATATTTTTGTATTTTTCTTAGGTGTTTAACTTCTTAATCTGGGGGTGTGACAATTTATTTTATTTATTTAGATTAAATTATATACTACATTTCAAAATATTTTTTTACACCTTGTATCTCAAATTAATTAATTTTCGTGGATATTGATGTTATAAGAAAAATGTTTCGAATGCAACATATAATTTAATCTAATTAAATAAAAGATACAAAAAAATAAAATAAAAATGACACACCCTCAAATTAGAGGGATAAACACCTAAGGAACATGTAATGAGAACCGATCAGACAGTTATTAAAAATGGAAAAGTGAAGATTAAAAAAACAAAAGTGTGTTTATTGGATCAAACTTAGAATAAAAATGGCAGTTCCACCATTGTCTTTGCACCCAATTTTATCGACAACCGTCTTCTTCTTTGTGTGTATGGTGGCTAGAGAGAAATGTGTTCGAGGGAAATGTGTACGTGGCTGAAATTAATTGTGCTTCAAACATCGAGAAAAAGATCACTTTCTTTTTTCACTCTTCTAGATTTGTATAGAAAACCCAATCTACGCTCACTTACAACTCATACCAACTTTAGATTATGGCAAAGTGACATCTCAATGCTCCTCTTTTGGCAAAAGAATAGTGTTCAAAACATATTTTTACTGCACAATGGAAAAAAGATCAGATTTTTATATTTTTGTTAGGTGTTTATCTTCTTAATCTGGACGTGTGACAATTTATTTTATTTATTTATATTAAATTATATACTACATCTCAAAATATTTCTTTACACCTTGTATCTCAAATTAATTAATTTTCAAGATACGGTGTTACAGAAAAAATGTTTCGAATGCAACAAATAATTTAATCTAATTAAATAAAATATATAAAAAATAAAAAATGACACACCCCCAAATTAGAGGGATAAACACCTAAGAAGCATGTAATGAGAACCAATCGACAATTATTAAAAATGGAAAAGTGAAGATTAAAAAAAAAGTGTGTTTATCGGATCACACTTAGAATAAAAATGGCAGATGCTCCATTTTCTTTGCACGCAATTTTTTTGAGGCAAACCTCTTCTTCTTTGTGTGAACAAGTGGCAAGAGAGGAATGTGTCCAGGGAAATGTGTACGTGGCTGAAATTAATTGTGCTTCATACATGTGGAAAAAGATCACATTTTTCTCACTTTAGATTTGTAGAGAAAACCCAATCTATGCAAACTTACAACACATACCAACTTTAGATTATGACAGTGACTTCTCAATGCTCCTGTTTTTTTGCATAAAGTCATGCCACATTCATAAATGTGGTCAACACTTATGGAAAAAGAATAATGTTTAAGGCATTATTTTTTACCGCATGATATAAAAAAGATCATATTTTTGTATTTTTCTTAGGTGTTTAACTTCTTAATGCTGGGAGTGTGACAATTTATTTTATTTATTTAGATTAAATTATATACTACATTTCAAAATATTTTTTTACACCTTGTATCTCAAATTAATTAATTTTCGGGATATTGATGTTATAGGAAAAATGTTTCGAATGCAAATATCATTTAATCTAATTAAATAAAATATATTAAAAAATAAAAAAATGACACAACCTCAAATTAGAGGGATAAACACCTAAGAAGCATGTAATGAGAACCGATCGTACAGTTATTAAAAATGGAAAAGGGAAGATTAAAAAGAACAAAAGTGTGTTTATTGGATCAAACTTAGAATAAAAATGGCGCTTCCTCCATTTTCTTTGCACACAATTTTTTCGTGCAAACATCTTCTTCTTTGTCCGAACGATGGCTAGAGAGAAATGTGTCCAGGGAAATGTGTACATGGCTGAAATTAATTGAACTTCAGACATGAAAAAAAAAGATAACTTTTTTCACTTTAGATTTGCGAGAGAAAACCCAATCTATTTGCACACTTACAACTCATACTAACTTTAGAATATGATAGTGACATCTCAATGCTCTTGTTTTTATTATAAAGTTGTGCCACATTCATAAATGTGGTCAACACTTTTGGCAAAAGAATAGTGTTTAAAGCATATTTTTACCGAACAATGTAAAAAAGATTCAGATTCTTATATTTTTCTTAGGTGTTTATCTTCTTAATGCTGGAGGTGTGACAATTTATTTCATTTATTTAGATTAAATTATATATTACATCTCAAAATATTTTTTTACACCTTGTATCTCAAATTAAATAATTTTCGGGATACGGTGTTACGTAAAAAATATTTCGAATGCAACAAATAATTTAATCTAATTAAGTAAAATGTATATAAAAAATGTCACACCCTCAAATTAGAGGGATAAACACCTAAGAAGTATGTTATGAGAACCAATCAGACAGTTATTACAAATGGAAAAGGGAAGATTTAAAAAACAAAAGTGTGTTTATTGGATCAAACTTAGAGTAAAAATGGCAGTTCCTCCATTTTCTTTGCACACAATTTTTTCAGCAAACGTCTTCTTCTTTGTGTGAACGGTGGCAAGAGAGAAATGTGTACATGGCTGAAATTAATTGTGTTTCAAACATGAGAAAAGATCACTTTTTTTTTTTGCTGTAGATTTGTAGAGAAAACCCAATCTATGCACACTTACAACTCAAACCAACTTTAGATTATGACACCGACATCTCAATGCTTTTTTTTTTTTTGGCATAAAGTTATGCCACATTCATAAATGTGGTCAACATTATTGGACAAAAAATAATGTTTAAAGCATATTTTTACCGCAAATGTAAAAAAGATAAGATTTTTATATTTTTCTTAGGTGTTTATCTTCTTAATTTGGAGGTGCGACAATTTATTTTATTTATTTAGATTAAATTATATACTACATCTCAAAATATATTTTTTACACCTAGTATCTCAAATTATTTAATTTTCGGATACCGCGTTAGAACAAAAATATTTCGAATGCAACATATAATGTAATCTAATTAAATAAAATACTCTAAAAAATAAAAATAATGCCACACCCTCAAATTAGAGGGATAAACACCTAAGATGCATGTAATGAGAACCGGTCAGATAGTTATTAATAATGGAAAAGTGAAGATTAAAAAAAACAAAAGTGTGTTTATTAGATCAGACTGGGATTAAAAATCACAGTTCCTCCATTTTCTTTGCACACAATTTTATCAGACAAGTGTCTTCTTCTTTGTGTGTACTGTGGCTAGAGAGAAATGTGTACGTGGCTGAATCCAATTATGCTTCAAACTTGAGAAAAAAGTTCACTTTTTTTTCACTCTTGATTTGTAGAGAGAACCCAATCTATGCACACTTACAGCTCATACCAACTTTAGATTATGACAGTGACATCTCAATGCTCCTGTTTTTTTTTCCCGCATAAAGTCGTGCGACATTCATAAATGTGGTCAACATTATTGGAAAAAATAATGTTTAAAGCATATTTTTACTTGCACAATGTAAAAAAGATCAAATTTTTGTATTTTTCTTAGGTGTTTATCTTCTAATCTAATTAAATAAAATAAAATATATATATATATATATATATATATATATATATATATAATGTCACACCCTCAAATTAGAGGGATAAACACCTAAGAAGCATGTAATGAGAACCGATTAGAGAGTTATTAAAAATGGAAAATGGAAGATTTAAAAAATGATAGTGTCTTTATTGGATCAAAATGAGATTAAAAATGGCAGTTCCTCCATTTTCTTTACACACAATTTTATCGAGACAAGCGTCTTCTTCTTTGTGTGTACGTTGGCTAGAGAGAAATGTGTCCAGGGAAATGCGTACGTGGCTGAAATTAATTGTGCTTCAGATATGAGAAAAATATCACTTTTTTTCACTATAGATATGTAGAGAACACCCAATCTATGCACACTTATAACTCATACCAACTTTAGATTATGACAATGGCATCTTAACGGTCCTTTTTTTTTTTAAGTTGTGCCATATTCATAAATATGGTCAACATTTATGGCAAAAGAATAATGTTTAAAACATATTTTTACTGCACAATGTAAAGAAGATCAGATTTTTACATTTTTATTAGGTGTTTATCTTCTTAATCTGGGTATGACAATTTATTTTATTTATTTAGATTAAATTATATACTACATCTAAAAATATTTTTTTACACCTAGTATCTCAAATTAATTAATTTTTAGGAAACGATGTTATAGGAAAAATATGTTTTTAATGCAACACATAATTTAATATAATTAAATAAAATATATAAAAAGATAGAAAAAAGTGCCACAACCTCAAATTAAAAGGGATAAATACCTAAGAAACATGTAATCAGAACCGGTCAGACAGTTATTAACAATGGAAAAAGAAAGATTAAAAAAAAAAACAAAAGTGTGTTTATTGGATTAGTCTCGAGATTAAAAATGGCAGTTCCTCCATTTTCTTTGCACACAAATTTATCGAGACAAAGCGTCTTTTTCTTTGTGTGTACGGTGGCTAGAGAGAAATGTGTCCAGGGAAATGTATACGTGGCTGAAATTAATTGTGCTTCGAGACATGAGAAAAATATCCCCTTTTTTCACTATAGATTTGTAGAGAAACCCCAATCTATGCACACTTACAACTCATACCAACTTTAGATTATGACAGTGACATCTCAATGCTCCTGTTTTTTGCATAAAGTCGTGCCACATTCATAAATGTGGTCAACACTTATGGCAAAAGCATAATGTTTAAAGCATATTTTTATTGCACAATGTAAAAAAGAGCAGATTTTTATATGGGAAAAATACCAATGTTGCCACGGAAGTTTTGGTTTTGGAGCACCCGAAGTTTTTTTGGTATTATTTTTACCCCGGAATTTTACAAACGTAGCAATCTTGCCCATCGGTTGATCTTGACCGTTGGATTGATCATTTTTGCCCTAAAAGTTTACAAAAATTTGCTCATACAAAAAACTTTTGGGGCAAATTTGCTCTTAAAAAAACTTTCGAGTCATATTTGCTCCTTTTTGTAAATTTCTAGGGCAAAAATGAAACCAAAAAAAATTCTGGGTTTTGAATGCCCCTAGCCAATGCTTCCATGGCAAAAATGGTATTTAACCCTTTTTATATTTTTCTTAGGTGTTTAACTTCTTAATGCTCCTACAAAATATAAGAGGAAGTATAGGAGGGGGCAGAAAAGCAATAGTCCTTTCACCGACGAGATTGTGAATGCTCCTTATCTGAAGGACTTTGATTCAGCCGATCTGCCAAAGTATGTGGAAGCCAAGATCCATAAGCCCATCTTAATATGTTCGACATAGACATGTTTGTGAGGGGATTTGATGAACCTACCATTTCTTAGTTATTTGCTGCAACATTGTGAGGAGCTGCGCTAGCATGGTTTCACACTTTGCCTGTAAAGTCAATCAAGAATTTTGAAGATCTAGGAGAAAAGTTCTTACTGAATTTTGCAACAAGTAAAAAACAGCCGAAGTCCAAGTTTACCATTGGCAAGGTCAAGCAACAACCGAGGGAAATGCTCTAGAAATATTTGGACTGTTTTAAAGATGCTGCCTTACAAATGCATGGATTGCGAAGAATGTGCAGGTGCATTTAATCATGGCCGGCTTGGATGGCTCATTTCGGCTGGCAAAAGTCAATTTTCAAGGATCCCGTCAAGACCCTGGTGGAGTTCAGAACCTGGTCAAAGAAGTATCTGGAGTTAGAGCAAATGGAGATCGCCAATGTTGTGGCAAAAGAGAGGAGGAAGAGTTCACCTCCGAAAGGGAAGGAACAACTTGGAAGTCAAAGGCAAGATTTCCGCAGAAGGAACCCAGACAATAAGTGTCGGGGTGGCAAGTATGAAGGAAGGTATGAGAAGTACACTCCTTTAAATGTGTCACGATCTCAAGTTTGGAAGAAGGTAGCATTACCGAAGATGAAAAAAGTTGATCGACCTTGACCACTTCATAGCAAGGCAGTTGTAGATCAATCCCGATTTTGAGTTTCATGACGGATTGGGACATTATGGATCAATGTTGGGATCTTAGAGATGTGATAGAAAAGTTCGTCAGAGAAGGAAAACTGTGTTAGTATGTAATAAGAACCCAGAGGCGAAAGAATAATAAGAGGCAGAAAGGAAGTAGCAGTAAGAGCCCGGTTCTTGGAAAGAAAAGAAAAGATCAAAAACAAAAGAAACCGGATGGTCAAGATGATGAATTTCCTGAACCCGAGTTTGACTGTAATGTTATCAGCGGAGCACTTGGAGGAGGGGGAGACACGGTGAGCTAGAGAAAGAAGTACTTAAGGGAGGTCCTTTCAATAATGGACCGGCCGAAGTTCAAAGAAGATCCTAGCAAGTCGGAACTTCCTCTACTATGCTTTACTAAGGAAGATTTGAAGGACATAGTCCTGGGTCATAAAGAGGGTTTAGTGATTACAGGCACCTTGGTGAATTGCTGAGTTAAGAAGATCTTCATGGATGCTAGAAGCTCCACGGACATTATACTCTGGGGTGCTTTCAAAAGGATGAACTTCGATCAAGAGGATTTAAAGCCATACAAAACAACCCTCATAGGTTTTAACAGAGAAGACACTCGTCCTAAGGGGTATATCGATCTTAGATTAATGCTGGGAACGAAGGAAGCCTTCAAGTCAAAATAGGTAAGGTTTATTGTTGTCGACTTCCCATCTACGTACAATATAATTTTGGGAAGACCAACTATTCACAATTGGGATATGTTTGTATCAACCAAGCATCAAAAGCTGAAGATGGTGAGTAACATGAATGAAGTCACTACTATTAGAGGAGACTAGAAAGAATCATGGCGATGTTACTTTGCGATGGTGAAAGAAGGTGAAGGCAGCCCTTCCTCCCCACCCTGGATCCGAAAAGGAGAAAGGAATACGAGTAGGGCCAAAGCAAGGCAACAAAGCAAACCAATAAATATAGTTGAGCTAGATATACGAAAAGACGCCGAGATCCTGAGATCGAAGCCGGATGGAGAGTTAGAAGATCTGGCATTGGGTAATGAGCCGGGGAAAGTCACTAAAGTCGGCAAAAGATTGGAGCCTGAAGTTCAAACCGAGTTGGAAGAATTTCTGAAGGAGAACCAGGATGTGTTTTCCTGGAAGTCGTAGGAAATACCCAGCATTGATCCAGAGTTTTGTGGTCACAAATTGGCAATTCATCTAGGATCATCTCTTGAGATACAGAAGAAAAGGAAGCTCTGTTAAAAAAGGAGACTGGCTTTGGAAGAGCACGTGAAATAATTACTGAATGCCAACGTGGTTATGGTGAAGAAATCAAGTGGGCAGTGGAGGGTCTATACGGACGACACCAATCGAATAAAGTGTGTTTTAAGGATGCATATCCAATAACCAGTACCGATTAGTTTGTTGACAACCCATCCAGTTTCCAATTTCTATCCTTTATGGACGTGTATTCCGAATACAATCAAATAGCTATGTACCCAGAAGACTAAGAGAAGACGACTTTCATATCTGAGAAGGCTAACTACTGCTATAATGTGATGCTCTTTAGGTTGAAGAATGCGGCGATTACATATCATGGATGATGAATAGAGTATTCAAAGACTAGCTAAACAAGAACATAGAAGTTTATATTGATGATATGATCATCAAGTCGACCGACCCTACAAGCCATGTCCGAGATCTACAACAGGCGTTTGACAAGCTAAGAGCTTATCGAATCTATTTGAATTCGGCCAAGTGCGCTTTTGGAGTCTTGGCTGGGAAGTTCTTGGTATTTCTATTAACAAATAGAGGGATTGAAGACAATCTAGATAAATGCAAAGCCGTGTTGGATATGAAAGGCCCCAGAAATAAGAAGAAAGTCCAACAGTGACACGCAGTTTGGCTGCTTTGACTAGATTTTTGCCAAAATCGGTAGAAAATGCTCTTTCTTTCTTTAAATTACTAAAAAATCAGGCGCAAGGAGGTTGGAACCTGGAATGTGAAGCCGCGTTCTTGAAAATAAAGAAGTGTTTAACTGTCCCACCGATGTTATTTAGGCCGGATCCGGGAGAAGTCCTGATTTTGTACCAATCTGTGGGAGAAGAAGCGGTAAGTGTGGTTTTAGTCAAAGAAACAGAGAATGGCCAAGTGACAGTTTATTTTTTAAGCTGGGCTCTACAAGGCTCGGAGTTGAAGTATCAAAAGCTTGAGAAGATGGAATTTGCCCTACTTACCACCACAAGGCGACTTCGTCCTTATTTTCAAGGATACTAGATTGTAGTCAACTGGGCCATAGAGCTGTCTGAGTTCGATATCACCTATGAAGCTTGGCATGCCATTAAGTCTCATTCCTTGGCGGATTTTATGATGGAGTTAACCTCGTCAGTTAAAGGGGAGATCAGAGATGCTGGGACGTGGAAAGTTTTTGTTGATGGCTCGTCAAACATCAAAGGAAGCGGAGCCGGAGAAATTGTTGAAAGCCCAAAAGGAGTCTCGATGGAACACTCCCTTCGGTTAAACTTCCCAATATCAAATAATCAAGCACAATATGATGCAGTTCTAGTCAGGTTAAGTCAGGCGAAAGAAAATGGAGCTAAGAAAGTTCCTGTTTCAACTAACTCAGCTCGTGGCAGCACAAATTGAAGGGACGTACCAAGCTAAAGGTCCTTTTCTGGTAAAGAACTTGAACAAAGTGAAAGAAATTATGGCCGACTTTGAAGAGGTAACCATCGCCACATTCCTAGAAGAGAAAATACCAAGGCTGATATCTTGTCCAAGCTGGCAAGTATAAGAGCCCGGGTAATCATAAAACCGTGATCCAACAAAGTTTGTTGGAGCCAAGTTATGTCATGGTAATCTCGGCAACATGTGATTGGAGAAGATCAATTATAGACTACTTGGAAAAAGGAGTCCTCCCCGACAACTTACTTGAAGCAAAGAAGTTGGTACGAGAAGCAGCTATGTACACCGTGGTGGAAGACCAACTATACCGTAAAGGTTTGCACTCTCTGATGCTAAAATGTTTGAACTCGGAAGAGGCGCAGTATGTTTTGATCGAGATTCATAAAGGAATCAATGGCCAACATATGGGTTTTAAGGCTTTGGCCAGGAAATCTCTACGAACGAGTTACTATTGGCCAATGATGGAAGCAGACTCAAAGGATCACATCAAAAAATGCAGTAGCTGTCAAAAACATGCAAAAATAATATGTTCTCCCCTAAATGAGTTGAAGTGTATCTCACCTCCATGGCCATTTTACAAATGGGGCATGGATCTGTTGGGACCATTTAAAGCGGCTCCAGAACGGTTAGATGGCTCATAGTAGCTATCGATTATTTTACTAAGTGGATAGAAGCTGAACCCTTGACAACAATCACCTCAACTTAGGTACAAAGGTTCTTCGAAATAAATATTATCTACCAATTTGAGATCCTGACTGAGTTGGTGACGATAATGGGACCCAGTTTATCGACAAGGCGTTCCAAGAAATGACGTCTCGGTTTCCAGATTAAGCATCATTTTGCTTCGGTGGAGCATCCGCAATCAAATGGGCAAGCTGAAGCGGCGAACAAAGTCATCGTTGATGGATTAAGGAAGCGAATGGAGGAGGCAGAATCCAATTGGGTTGAATAGTTGTACTTTGTCCAGTGGGGGGTACCGGACCAGTATTCAAACCTCAATTGGGGAAACTCCATTTAGATTAACCAATGGATGCGAGGATATGATCCCGATTGAGGTAGGACAACCCTCGTTGAGGAAAATCAAGGCTCTTCAAGAGGAACAGGAGATAAACAATGAAGCATTGGTTGTGGAGTTAGATCTAATAGATCAAGTTAGAATCATGGCCCATTACCGAGATATGGCCACCAAGCAGCTCATCGCGACTAGATATAATAAAAAAGTAAAGGCCTGGTCATTTGAAAAAGGTGACTTGGTGCTTCAAAGAGTTGACGTGGGAAACAAAAATGACATAGATGGAAAGCTTGCTGTAAATCGGGAAGGCCCTTATCGGGTTAGAGAAAAGCTCAACAAAGGAGGTTACATGCTAGAGACTCTGGAGAAGAAGTTAATGAAGAGAACATGGAACACAGATAAACTAAAAGTATACTATAGTTAAATCCAAGTTCCATATAGGAGTGACAAATTGGTAATATGATAGTGTTCAACTGGTCAATATACACACCAAAAGAGCTATGCAAGGGCGCCACATATTCACTTCCCTCCTCCTTTTTTAGAATGTAGACTCTGCGCAGGCAAGCACTTAAATATATATATACATACATGGATTTGGTCTCTATTATTTGGTTAAGTATAATAGAGATAACTTAGCATTTGATCTCTATTATTTGGTTGAGTATAACAGAGATCAATTTTTTAAGTGCTTGCCTATGTAGTCTGCATTCTGAAAAACTGATCATTTACATGGATACTACCAATTAGTCAATAAGACATTGGCTTTTGTTCCCCTCTCTAGCTCTCCTGATATATTGTTTTCCATTGTCATTCATCATAATGTTTTCTGGACTTTTTGTTTGGTAGAAACCTCTTAAATTTTTGTCCATCTTGTCTCGATCCAACCCATTTAACAATTAATGCTCACTCGAGCCTTATTATCATCCACCCCTCTGATTCTTCCCCACCATTATTTTCTTTCATACTTATCACTATGATTTTATTTATAAAAATTTATCCCATAATAAACATAGATATTCCAAAAGAGATAAAGAAGTTATAAAAATAAGATGCTATTAGATGGATATTCACTAGGAGTCATTTTCATCTTTACGTTCAGGTTCCTGCACGTGCTCCCCTTGTCTCTCTCACTCTCTAAGCCTTTGTCTATATATCTGTATCCTCATCATTTATTGAAAATGTGGCAATATGCTAATATCTAGCATTTGATCATGAATCATCCTCATTCAATAAGCCACTTTCTCACAGTAAATGTCAATTTCTCTATCATGCCACTCTTGAAAAGAGTATAACTCACTCTTTCCCCATCCCACATTATGACCCCCGTCGCTCTTCGTCGGCAGTTCTCCTTTATATGCCCCTCGCCACCCTCTTCCTGCTTCACCTCCCTTGTGTCTAGACCTAACAAACCTTAGCCCTCGCCCCCTCGATACACCGACCATGGTCTACACCAAAACCACCCCACGCCATGGTGTACGCCCTCCGTACAACATCTTAGCCTCTCCGCTCCCGTCGAATCATCCCCTCTCCGCCGCCCCTCAATCACGGCTGACTACTTGTCCCTCCTCCTGGTTTACAATACCCACCACCACCACCCAGCCCTTCATCCCCAATCTCAATATTGTCCGGAGACTTGGACGCGGACCCCAATTGGGTCCACTTCTTGGCCATTTGCAACCGCTACTAACCCAGTCGAGCCTCCCTCCCACCCCAGCTAGCACCTCCTGCTCCTGCCATCCCTCTTACGCTCGACCGCACTGCCTACGTCGTGGCATTGCGTGCGAGGTTGATTGCCGCTGGCACGAGCGCAACACCCTCAATCTTGCTGCTTCTTAGCCCGATGATCCCCTCGGCCATCTCCTCACCTTCTTCATTGGAAGACAAGGCCACCCGTGCTCCTCCCGGCCCATCTCGGCCCTTAGTTGTGTTGTCCTTTTTTTTTTTTCTTTTATTCCTGTTGTTCTTTTTTTCCCTTCTTTTTTTTAGATTGCCCTTGCCCCTGCGACTAGTGGCGGGGCCTTTTGACTACTCTATAATATAACATCTCCTTCCCTCTCTCGTTTTTCAAGCTTCGGTTTACGCGATTCCCTTGTTCACCTTCTGCTCATTTCGTTTATTTACACACCACTCTTTATCTCGTGACTCATGCGCCCTCATCTCGCTTATTTGCTGCAATGGGGACATTACAGCATTTAAGTATGGGGGAGGGTTGTGTGTGTGCTTATGTGTGTGAATTTCTGAATTTTGAATGGGAAAGTTAGCTTTCTGCAATTCGGGCAAAATAAAAATTGTTTGAACTGATAAAACAATTAAAGTAGGAGTAGAAACCCGCAGTAGTAGAGCAATTATTTGCATAACCTAGTTCAAATACAATCAAAAAATTATTCTTTTTGTTTACCTAACATCAATAAAAAATGATTATTTCAATATTTCAC
The DNA here is from genome assembly GCA_019022655.1 of Acacia acuminata. Lineage (NCBI taxonomy): Eukaryota > Viridiplantae > Streptophyta > Magnoliopsida > Fabales > Fabaceae > Acacia > Acacia acuminata. The sequence continues at coordinate 209,501 of JAFJYI010000364.1, read as the reverse complement.
AATGAATTTTTTTTGGGGGGAATATTAGAAACCAAATGAAAGATTTTTAAATATTGAGTAATATTTTTTAAGAAGTTCAATTAGAAGACTTTTAATCAACTATATATTTCTATCCTCATCATTTATTGAAAATGTGGAAATATGCCAATATCTAGCATTTCATCGTGAATTATCCTTATTCAATAAGCCACTTTCTTACAGTAAATGTCAATTTCTCTATCATGTCATTCTTGAAAATAGTATAACTCACTCTTTATAAATTAGACTTTTTAAGGTATAGTTTTTATAAATAGTATTGTCAATTCTCTCTTTGATTCACACTAGTTTTTATCGCATTCACTGAATCATTGAATTCTTTGCACTAAAATATTGGGATATTTACTTTGAGGATCTAGACAAGCCAGAGCTGTAAATATTTCGATTTTAGGACACTCCATTCCATTCGTTGCCTTACCCTCTCTTCCATATTTATAATCTTTGTTTTTTTTAATCTTCCCTTTCTTTAAGGCCATATTTCCGTTTTTTGGTCAGTTTTTTGCACTAGATATTTGGGTCTCTATTCAAGCTGAGCATTTTTCCATGTAAACTATATATATAGGTTTTGTTCATAGAGGTTTACTTTTTGGGAAAATTACGCTTAGGTCCCAAGAAAGGGAATTAATCTCAATAAAGTCCATTGAAATCATGAAATTACACAGATGTCCCTAGGGACCTCTGTGTAATTATTTGTGCATGTAAAATTACCATTTTGGACTTCTATGTAATTATTTTCATTTCTCAAGTCCAGAGGTTATTTACAACAATTAATGCTATATTTACAACAGAAAAAGAATATATTTACAACAACCTTCGAAAACTTGGATTTTTTTCATTTCTCAAGTCAGGCTATTTACAACAACAAATGTTATATTTACAAAAACAAAAACATATATTAACAACAACCTTTGAAAACTAAATTTTTTTTTTCATTTCTCACGTCCGTATAGGCTATTTACAACAACAAATGTTATATTTACAATAAAAAAACATATATTAACAACAACCTTTGAAAACCAGAATTTTTTTCATTTCTCACGTCCGGAGGCTATTTACAACAACAAATGCTATATTTATAACGAGAAAAAGCATATATTTACAACAACCTTTGAAAACTTGGATTTTTTTGTTCATTTCTCATGTCCGAGGCTATTTTCAACAACAAATGCTATATTTACAACTGAAAAAACATATATTTACAACAACTTTTGAAAACTTGGATTTCTTTCATTTCTCACGTCCGAGAGGCTATTTATAACAACAAATGCTATTTTTACAAGAAAAGCATATATTTACAACAACTTTTGAAAACTTGGATTTTTTTCATTTCTCAAGTCCAGAGGTTATTTACCACAACAAATGCTATATTTACAAATGAAAAAGCATATATTCACAACATCTTCTCGAGAATTTTGACAGTATATAAGGCTAGCTTAAGAAGTGAATATCATTTCACGATCTGTGTCCAAGAGGGTGTGTTCAGGTTTGATATCACAGTGAATGATACAATCTCAACATTCTTCATGCAAGTAAGCTATGCCTTTGGCTCTTGAAGACCCATTTGTGGCAGAAGACTAAGTTTTCACACGAGGAAAACTGTCAAAGTATAGCAGCAGAACAAGCACAAGCATCGCGAGACTTCGACGAAGTCCCATCGATGCTTTGGGAATTTTGGTAATTCAGCTCAATGTCAGCTCTGTAATGGTGAGGGAGAATGTGTAGCTATCAGCTTGGAGATTCCCAGATGTGTCAACCCCACTATTATACTTGAGAGCCTCAAATCTCAGAGAATTATAACGAAACAGCAAAGTTATACGCAATAAATTTTATTCCAGGACGCTTCAAACTCTATAATTGGCAGGCACATTTTGCTCAAATAAATGGAAAAAAATAACATGAAATGGACAGTGAGTAAAGAGAAATATTCTCCTTCCAGGGAGAGACTATTAAAGCAGCTTTGAAGGTTTCAACTGTTACGGCTCTTGGTTTCCTTTCAGGACTAGCTTTTGCTTTCAGAAATAGAATCCTTTTAAAAGAAGCTCTCAAAGGCAATGCCAAAGACAAGAACGACTTGGGAATCTTTTGGGCATTTCATTTCATTCCTTAATAACAAAAAAATCAAAACCCTCCCTTATTGTTCGCCATTATGCAATGATTGGGTCAGAAACAGGTTTTAATGCGAGGCAACAAAACCTTTTAATCCTCCTCCCCGAAGTTCAAACTAGTGAATATAGCGATTTCTGAATTCAAAATCAAGCAAAATAACACAGATTCAGAAGCAAGATCCTCGACTCACAAACTAAATACCTGATAATTGTAGGAAAGGGTTTTCAGATGAAAGCCCTAAAGTAATCTTGCCGAAGCTTAAACACACAAGAAACCCTCAAAACTGACAACAATGATTATCCAGATACAGTAGAAACTCCAAATTTCAGGATCGTTTGGAAGCCAAGAATCTTCAAGAAAATCATAATTTTAGATGAATTGCGGAGATTCAGAATTGCAGAGAGAGAGGAGAACAAAGAAGGAGAAGAGAGAGAGGGAGAGAGAGAGGGAAGGTCAAAATGGTAATTTTACATTCACAAATAATTACAACCAGGCCATTTGGGAATTCTGTGTAATTTCATGATTTTAAGGGACTTTATTGTGATTAATTCCCTTTCTTGGGACCTGAGCGTAATTTTCCCTTACTTTTTTGACTCAACCAAGCTCTGTTTTTTTTTTCCAAAATGCAGATATGTATCATACACATTCTTGCTAAATATTGTTTAATGGATCCGTACATGATATAAATCTTGATACCTATTAAATCCAGTAGCCGAAATCAATAAGAGCACCAACAGGTGCTAGCTAATATTCCAACATAAATGTGATTGAAGTTAAATCCCCTAACCGATATATAATTCAAATAAATGTACAATCATTAGGAATCATTTATCCATCAATAAATTCGATATCCTACATCTTCTGTTCTATTTATTGAGCCTTGAGCTTCATCCTTTGAACCTGGGAGATGACATTGTTGCCGCTGCGATGATATGGTTCTATAATTTAGGCCGCTTTTCTTTTGCCAGAAGAATCCAAAAGGAAAGAAGCTTTTTGGGGATGATGATCACAGCTCTCATGGGGAACAAAGGCCTGTTGTCTCATTGACCAGCTAGTAGTACCCATGTAAACAATCAGTTTTTTTAGAATGCAGACTGCGCAGGAAACCACTTAAGATTGATCTCTCTTATACTCAACCAACAAACAAAGGCCAAATCCTAAGCGATCTCTGTTATACTCAATCAAATAAGAGAGACCAAATCCATGTATATATTTAAGTGCTTGCCTGAGTAGTCTGCTTTCTGAAAAAGGAGGAGGGGAGTGAATATGTGGCGCCCATGCATAGCTCTTTTGGATGAAAAGAATGCGCTACTTAGATTGACGTAAAAGGTGAGGTGCAACAACTCCTTGCATATATGAGGAAATATGAATGACAACTCTTAATGTATAATGTGTAAACCTCTGAAAATGCATGAAAAGTAAGAACCCCCATAGTCTGACAATGACAAAAAAAAAAAAAAAAAAAAGGAATAATACCTACAAGTTATTTGGAAGGAGCTGCAAGCAAAAAAGGGCAAAAAACAAATATACTTTTTTGATACCCAAAAACTGGCTTCTTCAAATTCCTTAAACTACAAGCAAAAAACATATATATGATACTCTTAACATATAGTTTCAGACAAACTTTGTGTCCTGCTTTTTCTCGTTGTGGCTCAAACTGGGTTCTACGAATTCCTTCATTACCTGCATTCTACGTTTTTCGATTTGTAATTTGAGAGAAAGAAAAGCCATGGAAATTGATAGCCTCACTCCAGCTGATCCTCTTCCATTTTCTATAAGGTAAGCTAGCAAACTTTTCTTGAATTGATTCGATTCATGTTGTTAAGGGTTTTTTTCCTTTGATTGTTTTTGGTCCGTTTTCTATAGTTATCAGTTGGAAGCTTTGGAAACATCTATCCGGAAAAATACCATCGTGCACTTAGAGACATGTTCTGGGAAAACTTTGATCGCCATCATGCTTTTACGAAGCTATGCTTATTTCTTCACAAGCCTTCCCCTTCCATTGCCGTATTTTTGGTTCTGACTGTTGTCTTGGTTGAACAAGTATGCAAGTCTTTCCTTTTCCTATATTCTCTCCTGCAAGGACATTCTCTGATTGATTTACATTATCATGGGACCACTAAGACTTACAGTTTGGAAGAACATTCTGCTGTTGCACCCATTTTAAATTCAAATAGCATTAAAAACATGTAGTCTGTCATAAATTACGCTCACATATCCAGTAATGCTGCTTGTGAAATTATACACTGGATCAACACTTTTTTGACTAAGTTTTTCCTTTTCTTCTTCACTTCCCAAAATAATAGCAAGCTGAAGCTGTGAAAACGCATACGGATTTGAAGGTCGGAATGTATTGGGGAGATATGGGAGTTGACTTCTGGGATGGTGCTAGATGGGAAGAAGAAATGCAAAAACATGAGGTGATTATTTTGCACACTTTTTTAGAAATATCATTAAAAAACTTACATGTGAAATGTCAAGCATGTAAATGGTCTATGTGTAGTATGCTTTTGTCCCTCAAAATAGTCCCGCCCTCTATTTGTCGTTTCCTATTCCTTTTGCTATTTACTTTTTGTCAACATATTTGTATTTGTTATATCCGCATAGAAAGTAATAATTTAAATTTATTGATGGCAAGTGGCAACTAATCGGGGTGTTTACAAAAGCCTATAGAGGTCAGAAACATGTATTATTTGTGAAACAATACTTTGATTTAGGGTGGTAGGTGTAAATAATTCTCCCTTCAAGAGAGCTGCAAGATAGGAAGAATATACTATATATATTTTTGGATTTGAAAATTTTCACTTGTGACCTTGGTTTCATGGATAAGAAGTCATCACATGGCCCTTGATAGTACTCTTCTAGGAAGAGCACTTTTTTAGCTGTCATCAGTGGAAGCTCCCTTCTCAACAGCTTGTTGGTGATAAGTTACTGATTACTAATATATCTATCTATATTTGAAGGGATCAAAATCATCCTATCCCTGGTTTTCCTATTTGTGGAATCAGCTCTTTCATCCAGCATGAATTGGGTCATCCCACTGTGCAGTTGCACAGTTGGATATAAGATATAATTAGATATTATAGACTGTCCAGTTCATATGATGCCGCATGAGCAAAGACTACAAGAAAATAAGTAGATACTTAACCCATAATGAAAGCAGATTTCTTTTTTCGTCTGGCATGAACCGGGTCATCCCACTGTGCAGTTGTGTAGCTGGATATAAGATATAATTAGATATTAGAGACTGCCCAGTTCATACGGTGCCATATGAGCAAAGACAATGAGAAAATAAGTAGATACTTAAACCCATAATAAAATCTTAATAAGTAACTGAGAATGAAAGAAGATAAAGTTACATATTTTCCGTCTGAATTTTCATGAAGGTGTTCATAAACTTTTTCTAGTTGGCATAAAGGTATATTTTGTTGTATGTAAAAGTCAAATTTAGACAGTCAGAATTCGTGATTTTCTTCATTTGGAGGACTAGTTGCTCTCAGTGTCAACTGTATTGTTAGTTATTTTTATCACTATGTTTCTGATTTGTCACTATGTTTCTGATTTGTCGTTGCATTTGCATTTCACATATATCAGATATAGTTATTGTTTCTGATTTGCTTATGCATATTACAAAGATTAGATATAGTTATTGTTGGTAGTGGTTTTGATTATCCAGGTACTTGTTATGACTCTGTAATATCCTGAATTTTGGGCCTAAAGACTTTAGAATAAGCCTATTTCAGGCAGACGACTAAACCCGGTTCGGGAAGTGTGAAAATATTATGAAGGGAACTTTCTTGATATTTAGTGGGATAAAGTGGAGAAATTTAGTTATATATTTGTTTTTCCAAAATTTTGATTTTTCGATATAATGTGAAATAAAGACATTTATCATGGAATTAAAATTCCAATGGCCAATTAAGGTTATAATTTGGAGTGAAAGAAGGTTATTTGAATTTTTCCTTAATAAATATAATGAAGAAAATATAAATGGCAATTTAAGGTTATTATTTACCTATTTAGGAGAGTACTTGTTGATTTTGGTCAACAAGTGAATTTTTAAAGATTTTGTGGCTACCTTGGGGGTTATTTAAAAATGGAATTTGGCTACTCTATTATTATTATTGTTTTTGAAATATTGGAAAAGGAAAAAAGGGAATAATGATTTTATATTGAATTAAGGAATAGTCAAAATAATTGATCAAGAGAGCATGTGATTAGAGGAAAATGAAGACAATTTTGGAACCCTTTCTTATAGATATATTCGGGTCAACACAAGGAAATTCCTAGGAGATAAAATATGTCTTATGAAATAAGTTAAAAGGATAATCAAAGAACCATAAGATACCACATGCATCATGCGGTAGGTGAAAATTATGGAAGATAAAGGTGCCAAGAATGCAAGAAAATAAGAGGTAAAAGAGCAACCCCAGAACAATAAAAGGCCACATCACATGGTAGGTAGATTATGTGCATATAAATGTGCCAACAAGGCAAGTTAAGAAACAAAGAAAGAGGAGGTAAAAGAGATGACATATGTTAGGTAAAAATTATGAAATTGTGGGGAGCCAACAAGGCAAGGTAAAAAGGGAGTAAAAGTGATGACTTCATCCTCCCTTTCACCACATAAATTTCAGTATATATGAAGGGGACAACAATGTTTAGACAAATGAGAATAAAGTGATGACTTATCCCTCTTTTAAGCCATGGAAATTTCAAGCCACAAGAAGAGGACAAGTGGCGAATTCTGGACCTGACAAGTGGACCATTCTGGGCCAGACACGTGGCGCATTCTAGACTAGACAAGTGGCGCATTCCAAACTAGACATGTGGCGCGTTTTGGACTAGACACATGGTGCGTTCTGGACCACACTCGTGTTGTATATATACCCCTTTCCACTCATTTATCTTCATGCCATTTTGACCAAAATATGGAAAAGAGAAGAGAGAGAGTGAAATGAAATAGAGAGAGAAGGAGAAGAGGAAGAAGGAGTAGGAGGAAAGAGAAAGAGTCAAGGGCCAATTTCGCCTCCGATTTGGTGGAGGTTCTGTCGGAGCGGAGAACCGACTACGGGAGACAAGTAGAGGATTCAATACTTTCCTGGAGTGACGAAAGGATCAGAGCTAATTGGAGAATTGGTAATGCATATAGGTAGTAACTCCAATCTCACATACTCTGTATATCCGTGTATGCATGTTTTTACCATAATTGTGGATTCGTGTCTGGGACACGTGTTATTGCATTCAGTTGTTGTTTTCCCAGCGCTGTGGATCCGGAACTTGCTGCATGCTCTGCCGTCATCGTTGTGTGCATATATGACTACTAGTTCCGGGAATTGCTGTGTGCATAAAGGGCCTTGCTTTGTGCCATGCCTTGTAGTCATTACCGTGTGCTTTATTTGACTGCATGTGATATATTGAATGCTGGTTTGTTATGTTCATGATTGTGGTTGACTATCATACACTGTTTATGCATTGTACTTAAGATTAATATGTTACTGCGGGATCCTTCGAGATTCCAGCCCTTTTTTGTTACTACACGTGAATTATACGAAAATTGGACGTAGCTCCCGGATAAAGCGTGAATGTTAGCAAGTGGAGGTGTCAGACCAGATCCAGAATGTTCAAAGGATATCTATAGAAAATTTATGTAATTAAGTTTAAAATTTATGACCAAGATTTGTAACATATTATCAGTATACTACGCCCAAACTGTTTTACCCGCTGTGTTGTGCTATAATGCTCCGATGTATAATGTATTTTTGGAAGGGTATGACAGTTTGGTATCAGAGAAAAGTTTGGACAATATCATAATAGTGTACTGATATAATCTTGGTTATGTGGAGACAGAATAATTGTGATATGGACCCTAAGGGAGAGGGTTCGGACTCCTATGAGTTGAGATTCTAGGGATAAATGAGATAACACTGAATGTGGATTCTATTGCTACTATTAGGGCTCTTGATATCAGAATAAGATATGATTTAGAACCTTACTCTATGTTTTGAGAATATGTAGGGAAATATACCGAGTGATATAAAGGTTTATACCGATATGAATACCCCAGATCCTATAGGTGTTACACCCCTACTGGCCTCGCCCTTTCGGGTGGCGGGTTAGAGGGATCCCTTATCCTTAACCACCTTCTCTTATTATTTAATCCAATTAACTTAACACAGAGTTAGCACGAGTCCGGTTGGACAAGACAAAACATACGATAAACATTAAAAGTCAAGTGGCAAGTATGTCCCCAAAGGGTTAATACAAATCATCCAAATAAAGAAATCTTGTTAATAAACAACAGTTATCCAAAATATAGAGTACAAAATGAGATAGGGCATCCCCTATTTCTTCTTCAGTGCACCACTCCACGCCCTACCTTCTTACTGCCTCCAACTGCTACCGTCTTACCCCTGCTTCTCAAAATGGTCTGGAGTTCAGGAATGAACCCCAGAGTAACTGTTAGACTCATATACGACATGTGTACAGTGCATGCAATGCAAATCAAAATCAGGAAGTAAACATACGCCTGCCTCTTGGCACAATGAACCAGCATGTAGCAACTCCTTAGGACCGCCTGGTCAAGACAGGCCCCTCGGAACAGCGCGCAAATGGGCCCAGTAATTAGGGAGCGACCCCAACCACCTAGCCTAGGGCCTCAGTGGACACCTATAAACACACATTCATATAGGCTCCACCTACCCCACATATCTCGGTACTGCAGCAACACCCTAAGGACACACAGTCCAATAGGTACCGCAGCCCGATCCTACATGCTCTCGGTACTGTAGCTTAAACCCTAAGGACACGCAGTCCAATAGGTACTACAGCCCGATCCTACATGCTCTCGGTACTGTAGCTCAAACCCTAAGGACACGCAGTCCAATAGGTACTATAGCCCGATCTCGGTACTGCATCAGAAACCTAAGGACACGCAGTCCAATAGGCACTATAGCCCGATCTCCTACATCATGATAAAACATACATGCAAAAGCAACATAGAGTATGCAAGTCAACAGTTACTACCTGGCACTTCCGAAAGCAGTGAACTTTCCTCTTAACGTCGGGGATGCGGCCTACACGTGAGAATACCCTAAATACAGTCAAACATTATACTATCAATCACCCATTCAAACCCTAGCTCTAGTTTCATGAAATTCGCATAGCTTCAGATTTTCCAGAATTTCTGACTCAACTTCACCGATCTTTAATAAATTATACAAAAATATTATTGACATGAGATCAGTGGCCTTAGAACCCTTAGAATGTCTATTTTATATGAAAAATATTTATCAAGTTCATCTGGGTTCAAAACTCATCCTTTACCCCAAATATTAGCCACTAGTCCGAGAGAAAAGTCCATTCTTTAGGTTATCTTTATCCTTTAATATCTCTCGGTTGAAAACTCCAAATGACACAAAATATTATATCAAAATCATCCTTAGGATGTCTAATTTCACCATACAAAATTTCAAATCAATCAGACTCCATTTACCCACTCAAAACCACAGATTAACATTCGCTGCCCAGAAACCAAAATAACCGACAGATTTTCGTATAGAAAGATTTAGGGTTTATAAAGTTCCAAACGAAATGATCCTACTTAACCCCACAAAAAAATGCCTTCTGGACTCATTGGAAACCTTAAAATTATGAAAAAACTACTGCATCTCCATGAAACACCACAGGACGAGAGAAGAAGATTACTCGATTCTTGGGTTTAGGGACTTACCTCCGGATATCGGTTGCAGGTGACCTCCTCCAATTCCGAACCTAATGCTTCAGCTGACCACTCTCTAGCACTCCTTGAGCTCATGGCTTGTGTGGGAAAAATGGAGGGGAGAGGTCCTATTTATAGGCCCCAAGTTCCACATTTTGCCCTTAGATATTTTTAGTTGTAGGTTTTAGGGTTAGGGGTAAATTGGTCATTTGGTCTTGTTCATCTTCCAAAGCATGGGCCCACACAATCAGATCTTCTAGAAATCTCTAGGGCTCTCTTTTGGGCAGAGAATGACGAGCTCAAGGTTAAAAATTGGTGTTCCAATTTTGCCCCTAGGTGGCCTTAGGTGTAGAGTTAGGGTGCGGGGCAAAATGGTCATTTTGCGCCGTTCATCTTTTCCAAGACTGGGACCCACGAAATCTGAACCAAGATGTGCCATAATTACACTTTTCATGTCATTATTACATGTCATTTTGTTGTCATATCATATTTGAATTGTGTGGCCCAGTTTAACTTAGGATTATTTTATTCATTCTCTCTCTTCATTATTACTCTGATGTGACAATCTCTCTCTTCATAATTACATAGCAAGATATTTTCTCACTCCTATGGGCCCATTGGAATTCTCCCCATATCAGTGTCCTGGGCTTGGGCCCGACTCCGGAAAGTCCTATCCGACCCCGCTCAGCTCCCGATTGCCGATCCCATCTTATCTCGTAATGCGTGCCCTTCAACTGGACTTGTGTGGGCCTGGATCATCAGTCACTTTTCCCATACCACAAGTGGACGAGGCATACTACCTTGGGAATCAAGAAACCTTTATTCCAAAGATTTCAGATCCACCTCATGATGCGTGCTACTCGGTAATCCAATTTCTGGCCCCAAAATGCCACGTATCCGACGTAGCACTACCACCACCGACTTTCTCTTTTGTAATGGGTCCAGACATATGTTCTCCCCTTTTCTCTAGGTTTTACACGCATACCCCAGGCCCACATACTGCGGTCCACTTCTTTACTATACCGGTTTATTTCTTCGGGATTACTTCGCGCACAAGTTACCTTACTGTTGATTAGGGTTTCCTTCTTATTTTAACTTAGTACCTTTGCTACTTACTCTTAGCCATTGTTTCCCCATCTTAGGGCCTTTGAAATAATTCCACGCCTTAAATCATAGGGAATAAATACTCCAACATTACTCAGGGCTTCTTATTACTGAGCAAGCTTACATAGGTACGTGCATTACAAAATAGGGGTGTTACAATAGGCACCTTCAGGTTAAGTGTGCTTAGACGAGAGCAATCTCAGGAAGGGTGGCCTCCTGGGAAATATTATCAGAATTTGAAATCCTTTGATTTGAGGCCTGAGTACCTTAAGGTGTATAGTGAACCTTAGGGATGCCATGAGGATATTAGATTGTATATAGTAATGATTGAGGATAGGCTTGAATCTGATCCAAATTGGAATTGTACTTAGGTCAAAGTGTGAATAAAGTTAGTGTAGGTTCCAATACTTGAGAGAAGGAACCTTGTGAATATTGATGAATGCTGAACTGTTAGCATGTTTATTTGAGTATGATTGAGGATTAATGATTGACTTTGAGGTGAGAGAATAATATTAGAATTATACCCCTATGATATTGAGAATTTAGATGGAATCAGAACCTCATGAATAGTGTTATTGGACTGTTTTGAGGATTAAACTAGGAATGTGAGTTATGATCCTAGTTGTATTCTGGGAATTGTTGAGATAATATGATTTCTCAGCCTAGCTGATGTTGAGATTCTAGGAGTTGGATCATGAATCTAACAGTTATTGATTTGGGGTTATTCGAGGATAGTGCTTGAATGTTATAAGCAAATTGGACGTAGCTCTAAGGATAAAGCGGTGAATGTTAGCAAGTGGAGGTGTCAGACCGGTTCCAGAATGTTTGAAGGATATCTGTAGAAAATTTATGTAATTATACGTTTAAAATTTATGACCAAGATTTATAATATATTATCAGTATACTACGCCCAAACTGTTTTACTTTGTGTTGCGCTATAATGCTTTGATGTATAATGTATTTTTGGAAGGATGTGACAACTCCTGCAATATTGCTGGCTGGCTTGAGATGTGGGTTTTTCAAAATGAATATGATAAAGGTCTTAATAATGGATGAATGCCATCATGCTAGGGGCGGACACCCATATGCTAGCATCATGACTGTAAGTGCTTCCTCTAATGGTTTTTATTTTGCGGACCTGTGTCTCTTTCTCTCAGTAATCACAATTCTGCCGTGATAGTCTACTTGTATATCGGCTATTCTTTGGTCACGTAGTCTGTAACTTTTAATCATAATTGCTAAAGTGTATTGTATGCTTATGCTATTGAGTGCAGGCTCATGAATAGCTGTACATGTCTCAGTTAATTGAACTCAAAAATAGTTGTCAGTGATGTTTAGTATTTAAATACGTTTTGTTGTCGAATTGTATAAACAGTATTTTGTTTGACGGCCATTGCAGTTATTTATAGTCAGGTTTCTATCTTATTATGCATTTCTGCAACTTGAGATTGTGGAATGAGCAAAACTTATATTTCTTACAATTGGAAATTTTGTTTTCATGCAACTTGAGTTTTATCATCATCAATTGGAATTTAATAGTTCTGATCTCCCTAGAATATTTGGGATGACAGCATCTCTTATTAAATTGAAAGGTTCATTAGTCCAAAGAAAGTTCCATTTATTTCATTGCATTGGCATTATTTTCCTACTCAGTACTGGCTATTATTTTCTAATGTTAAATTTACTTTTTCTTCGCCTCTAATATTTTAATTAGGTGGGAATTCTAAATTGACTCTCAGCAAAGATATTGTCAAACTTGAAAGCGTAATGCATTCTACGGTTTTTACTTTATCATTCTCCATTTTTAAATTTTTATTTGTTCTCTAAATTTCTAGTTTCAAGGCATGTCATTTTGTTCTGGGCAATATGTTGTCTTGTTAGATACTGACAATATTGGAAAATTAGATTTTTGTTACCTTGATCAGGAAAATGAGAATCTCCAATATTCTCCAACATAAGGATTAAAGACCTTGGGCAATAGTTAAAAAAGAAAGAAAGATTGGTTTTATAGTATCCCCTAAAACATCTGCCCTAAAAATACCTTATCCATGCTTCCTCTATATTCCATTTTTTTTTTTTCCTTTATTTTTTACATGATGACTCAATCTGATTGACTTCCATCTTGGAACTTCTTTCTTCTACTTTTGTTCCCTTGTGACTAACTTCCTAGCTATGTCCTCTTTTTCACAGCTTCCTCAGTTAACCTAGCTATTTCTGCCATGTTTCTTCCCATAAACATAAAATTCTTTTCTCAACCCATCTATCTCTTTGTCGTATATGCGCGAAAAAATTATGCTGTTATATTTTACATATCTACTGGTGCAGGAACCTTTACATTGCTAGAGAGGTGTTGACCCTTGCCAATGTATGTAGAAGAGTTTATTTTTTTTTTCCAAGGACTTGTCGCCCAATTGATTAAACTTAAAAAATAAAAAAAAAAAAAAAAAGAAAGAAGAAGAAGTGATTTTTAGATAGTTTAGAGATGATATGAAACGTGATTTATTTTGCAGAGATTTTATAAAAAAAAAAATATATATTGCGTTTGGTTACGACAATAAAAGTGATTATTATCTAGTTATTTTCAAATTTTATGATATCGTTGTGGATCTCTGTTCATAAAAAATGATTTATTATTTATTTCTTTTGAAATTTTATGATATCTCCATGTATGTCCATATTTTTGTAACATTCTCGGTCATCTATTATTTTCAAAAGTTATTGAAAGTAGCTTTTCAAAGAATCAAAAGTATGTTTTCTTTTTTAGATTTTGATTAGTTTTAAAAGTTAAAAAAAAAATTTTAATTTCACAAAAGTGATTTTTCTTGAAAAAAAAAAAAAATAAGTGATTTTTTCAGTAAAAAGCTTAAGAAAAGAGGTCCTCGTACTCTGTCGTTGTCCCGTTTTCTGTTATTTTAAACATTTAATATTTTTGTATTTAAGGTATATACATGTGCAAGCGATTCTGTTGTAGCGGAATTCATACCAATATCTACCCCAAAGTTCAAATTTTTCAAGGACACTGGAATTTCCTTTGAGTTATTCAAAAGCTTGGCAAATGAACTGGATCTACTAAGACAACAGATGAGAGCTTTTAAGGTCACTAGCTTTCAATTACCCATACTTGATATTTACAAGGAATTAATTATTCCCTTGGATTGAAATTATGGGGAAGGAATAGGCTATAAAAAGCAAAAGTTGGTATATTGAGCAGCAGGTTTTGTTTGAAATGTCAATTCTGTCATGTTCTTAGATCTTATACCTGATCAAAATTCGGTCATACATATCTTGATTATTTGATTGTTGGTTTACTTCCTGGATGGCGTTGACTGTTGGCATTCTCTGCATTAGTGGGAATGCCATGTGAAAGAGTCAGAGTTGACAAGTTCTGCCGCACAGTCTATTTGCAAAAGAATGAACAAGGATTCCTCAGCTTTAATTTTTTGCTTGAAAGAGTTGGGACTTTTGTTGGCTTTGAAGGTACCTATTCATACTTATTCTCCGACTTCATTCTTTTCTTCATGGTTGTATGAAAGATTTCACTTTATGTATGTTTCTGTGATTGGCTGCAGAATTCTTATCATCAAATGAAACTGAATCATTTTCATGTGGAGATATGGATGTCTCTGGACGGACAGCTATTAGACAATTTACATTGAATGATGCTTTGCAAAAGATTTCAACTCACATAGCATCTAGTAGTGACTTTAGCCATGGAGACTATACATTTATGATAGATCATCAGCTTACATTATTTTCTTGCACAGGTCCTCAACATACAATTGGTGATGATATTGGGTCACTTGTGCATGGGGGCCTATTAACCTCGAAAGTTCAATGTCTCACTGACGCTCTACTTGAATACAGGTTCCCTTATGTTGATTATTTATGAAATATTTTAAATTTGAGTGTAGTTTCGAAATCATACATTCAGGTATTGAATTAGGATTTTCTTTTGGTCAATGTCCTGCTGAAGTGTGAAAGTTTTTGGAGGATTTTTGAACATCTATGTGGCTGGTTCTTTCATTTAAAAATAAAAATAAAGCCAGTTCTTTAGTTCTTTGCTGTTGTATGTTTTTTTATATTGTTCCTTGTTTTAGGTTGATTTGTACTTGATCTCAATGTTCTCACATTGTGACAGGACCTAGCAAAGTCCAATTATGATTAATAGAATTCAAATAGTCTTATATCTCTAATTATATATTGTAGTCTTGTAATTACATTGATGTTGATTTTGACTGGTATACTATGAATATTAAATTTATAGGGGCGTGAATGATATGAGATGCATAATTTTCGTAGATAGGATAATTACATCCTTTGCTCTTGAGGCTCTTTTGAGAGAAGTCCTCCCTAACTATAATGGATGGAAGACCAAGTATATAGCAGGGAACAATTCAAAGTTGCAAAATCAAACAAGGACAAAGCAAAAATGAAATCATAGAAGAGTTTCGTACGGGCTTGGTATGATTTTTATTTATGTCATCACTTTTGTAGTCATAAAATGCTATAATTTTTAATGTCATACAAAATATTTAATTTGCAGGTCAATATCATTGTGGCAACGTCAATTCTTGAAGAGGGGTTGGATATTCAAAGTTAAAATTTGGTCATTAGAGTTGATCCCTCTGCTACAGTGATGAGTTTCATTCACTCCCAGCCAGAGTTCAAAATTCTGTGTACATATTAATGGTTGAAAGGTAATTATTTTTTTCTTTTTCTGTTTTGAGTATTCTCGAGTATTTGAACAAATGGCTTTTGAAAATTTATTTGATGACTGCAACAACTTGACCATTGCAAATAAATATGTTCTATCATACTGATCCTTCTATAACATCCATTTTGGTTTGATTTCCGGTTGAGACAACTTGTCTGAATAGCCTCCATGTTGTGTTTTATTTTAAAATACAGTGCGGATTTGGCTACACTTTCTTGATTGGACAAGTACATAAGCAGTGGAGATATTATGAGAAATGAGTGCTTGTGGCTTTCTTCCCTTCCTTGTGAGCCTTTAAATACTGAATGGAGGAACTGGTTTACTGTCGTATGCTGGTGGTTGTGGAGGAGACGTAACACCTTTATATTTGAGGGGAAGACGATCTCCAATACGTCCCTGCGAGCTAGCGTTGTTGCCATAATGCGTAGTATGACTGATGCCAGGACTAGATTCTGTACAAGGACTGGTAAGACGCCTCTGCAAACCAAGCCTGGGGAACGTTGGCAACCACCCCATGCAGGCCAAGTCAAGATTAACACTGATGGGGCCCACTCGCCACTCGTTCCTGGCATAGCGAGTGGGGGCCTGCTGCGTGACGAGCACAGCAACCTCCTTATGGCATTTATGTTCAGAGGGGAGACCGGGGATAGTCTATCGGCTGAACTGTGGGGATGCCTCCACGGCCTCAAGATCGCTTGGGATATGGGGTTCGGAAACGTTATTCTTGAGACAGATGCAGCAGACGCGGTGGAGCTTATAAGAAGCCCTGTGAACGACGCACATGAAGATAGCCGGTTAGTTACGGAAATTAAAAACATGGTTGATCGCACTTGGACTGTGGGGGTTGAGCGTATCAGTCGCTGGGAGAATGTGGCCGCAGATCATCTGGCCAAAGCGAGTTTGTCATCCCTACCAGGAATTCAGATGATGTCGCATGCTGATACAGAGCTGCAGAGGATACTGGATACTGAGAAGACGTAGTTAATGTATGTTTGCTTTTGGTTATAAAAAAAAAAAGAATTGGAACGATTGTGAATCTCAGGTCTAGTATTGGTTTGATATACCTTTACTATTCACGGCTCCCTGCAGATGGGTTAGTTTATTGCCGATCTTCCTATACTCTAATTTAAGTGTTCCCATAATTTTTATGGACAATTTTTTAGATTTAGTGTTTAACTCTTAGATTTTGGCTGATCCTATGATTGAATTTTCATATATTTCTAGGTACTTCAAACCAATGCCTAGATGGGAAGTGGAGGCTGGAACTCTACTTCTTCCTAAGAGTTGCCCTATATCATCTGTATGTGTTCAAGGTTCCAAGAAAACCTTAAAAAATGTTGCTTGTCTTGAAGCTTAACTTCATAAAAATGGAGCTTTGATAGATAATCGTGTTCCTGATATTGTCGTGGAAAAAAGTTTGATGGAAGAATTTGGTAATTTGTTGCCCATTTTTCATTATTATTCTAGTAAAGTTGTAATTAGAGTTGAAAGTTGAATTTTGTTTTCCTTACATCTGTGTGTCCTAAATGTTTGGGAATTTATCTAATTCTTACTGTGAATGAACCTTATAATGAGCAGCAACTTCATTATGTCCCATCTGGATTGGTTAACTTCTTTCCACGCAATGGCAATATGTTATATCATTGCTTTCCACTGATAGGGGTAGCTTGATGGTAAAATTCAGATATGTTGGTACAACAAATCTTGGCCCAAATGAAGTATGATGTTTTCCCCTCTTATTGTTGTGTCCAGCATAATAAGTGTTACAAAAGTTGATGTTGTTGTCAAGGTTGTTGAATCGCAATACGTATCGTGAATCGTTTGACTGTTTTTTTGAATCGTGAATCGTGAATCGTATCGAATCGTAAGATTCAGAAATAAATGAAAAATGATGGAAAAATATATAATCACTATAATATCATATAAATCCAAATTAAAAAAAATCCAAATACCAAAATATATAAGTAATCAAATCTGAAACCAATAATTCTCCTACTCATCAATCATCAAGACTAATATGCAATAACGAAGATTTCATTTATGGCGTGCAGGGTTGGAGTAGGATCAAATGTTTCGAAGTCAACCCAGGAAAATTGCAAGAAAAAGTGAGAACCAAAACATTTGTGGGTAATAACGAGATTTTGAACATCTAATTGGCACAAATCTCTCTTGGAATAATAACGAGAACATCAGATTAAAAAAAAAGAAAAAAAAATCAGATTTAACATTTGTTTTTTTGGAACAAGTCTCAGCAATTCATTACTTTAGAAAAAGGTTATATCAGAATTCAGAAGTACAGCTGTCCAGCAAAGGCAAGAAAAAGACAGGGTATAGTGGGTAGTCAGGTCCCATCAAACCAAGAAAACGACAGAATAAGTGCATTAGGAAAGCAGAATCAGTCAAAGCGGTCAGCAGATGAAGATGAGTTTTAAAATGAGAAAAGAAACTACATACTCCGAGTCTCCGTCGTCCCTCTCAATATGCTTCTCTGCAACGTCTTCTTGAAGGCGTCTTCTCTGCAACTTCAAGTTCAAGGCGTCTTCTTCAAGTCGTCTTCTCTACAAGGTAGAGATCGCTCTCAGTGTACACTCTCTCTTCTTCTCTCAAACTCTCATCTCCTGAATTCTCGGTTTCTTTTTTCTGTTTGTTCTTTTCTGAAGCCAAGGTATCATTAAACTCCCACACGGCTATTGGTTATGTAAGCGTCGAGGGTTTAAAAATTTCAATTTTCAAAGTTTCCTAAAAGAAAACCAAGAGTCGTGGCCTCGTGGGTAAAAAGGTTTGAATCGGCAATCTTCCAGCGATTCACGATTTGGTTTTGAATCGGACGATTTGTCGATTCACTATTGCGATTCGTATGAAAAACGATTCATCTGCACGGTTCGAATCGTTTTTTGCCTGACTCGTATCGACTCGCACGATACGTATCGCGTATCGTGCGATTCTAATAACCATGGTTGTTGTCTTCTTCTTTTTTCCAGGTTCTTTTGTGTAGAAGATTCCAAATCACTTTACTTGGAATTTTTTTGGACCATGATATAGCTAAGTTGGAAGCCACTGTAAATCAACTCCATTTGGGAGATAATCTTGAGATTGATTATCTTCTGCTTCCAGCCACTACCGTACCTGAAAGACCTTCGATGATCATCGATTGGCCTTCTGTGACTTCTTTATATTCATCTGAATATGTTTGCAACAATCATGTTGCCAATGTAAGGACCAAACATACATGGATTTGCTCCTGCGAACTAGAAAATTCATTGGTTTATACTCCACATAGTGGTAATTTTTATATCATCACTGGTAGAAAGGAATTAGATGGAAACTCTCCTCTAAAACTCAGCGATGGCTGGACTACTACATACAAGAAATACTATAAAGAAACGTATGCTAATATTCGTTGCAGATATCTATTTTTAAGTTACTATTTACCATCAGGTGTATTACTTTGACATAATCTTATCACTTATCTAAATTTTAGGCATGGGACTGATTTATGTTTTGAACACCAACAACTATATAATGCAAGGCCCATGTTTCATGTGCAAAATTGCCTTCACTGGAGTAGACAAGCAGAGGAAAGAGGTTTGAATGTTGATTCTTGTACCTGGACTTGCCCATGAAAGTTGGTTGTGCTGGAAGATTTCCAAAAACAAAAACTTTTGGCAGACATAGCAAGCATAAAAGCTTTTCATTGCTTTCTCTAGAAGTTTCTTTATTTTAACTTTTCGATGAAAAGTTTCTTTAAAATAAAAGTATTTTTGCAGACAAAGAAATCAAGCTAGTCCATTAGACTATGACTATACTTTACCCAAAATTGAAGCCAGTATTCACATCATTTGTCATGTGATGCTGATTTACATATCAACTTATAGGCATATATATGATTTTGCAGAATCAACCAAATCTACAGTCGAGTTGCCCCCAGAACTATTCCAGTGTATAATGTCACCGAGTTCTATCAGTACAATATATTCATTCTCTTTCGTTCCTTCAATAATACATCGGCTTGAGTCATTGCTTGTGGCTTTCAACTTGAAAAAAATATGCATGCAAAATGATATTCCAACAGTACGTCAAGGTAAGCTGCTATTCTTTTGCTATGAAAATTTACTATGATATAATTCCAACCGTTATATTTCCAATTTTTTTCCAAGGAAATATAGTTTCATGTCAATCTGTTGAGACTCATTAACTACCTAAATGTTTGTCTACATTAATTTTTAATATATAAGTTGTTTTAATGGCAGACACAGTGTATAATTATGGCACTAGATATAACCAAAGTAAAAGCACTGATTTGGGTTCCTTTTTAGCATGTCTCAACCAATAAACAATGAGATTATTTAGATTGCTAAAATATGTTGTAATACTAATGCGTAGATTTGATATCTTGTGAACTTTCTTCCTTCCTTCCTTTTTTTTTTTTTTTGGTTTATTTGTGTTGGGTATTCTCCATATGGGTGCATTTTTAATTTGCTTGTAGATGCTTCATGGATAATTCTGTTTGCCACATAGTCATTTTAGAAGTTTTGAATTCGACATAATGGATGTCCAAGGCAACCTTAACCTTTTCGCAATGCTTTCATTATAGCATAATTATGGAATACTACCTCTGGTACTAGGTCCTCTATTCAAGACTCGAGGAGTATTATTTTCTTTGTATATCTATTTTGTTGTCTTTGTTCAAGCTTTTTGATGATGTACTTGTCCTAATGGTATCTGCTTCGTGCATTGTAGATCTTGGAATCAATCACCACGAAAGAATGCGAAGAGTAGTTTCATTACAAATCCTTAAAGACTCTTGGAGATTCTCTCCTTCATATGCTGCTGGCCAGTATCTTTATCAAATCCATCCAACTTATCATGAGGGTCTCCTCAGTGTGAAGAAGGACAAGATAATTTCTAATGCTGCCCTCAGGAAGCTTGGGTGCAGCAGTAAACTTTCGGTATTCTTTCTTTCCCAACTTTTGTCTTTTCTTTTTTGATTATTATAATTTACAATAGTGTTTATCACCATTTCGCATATGCCTTTTCATCCTTATCATTCAGGCACTTATGCATTACTACTCTCCGTTAGATGAAATAAAAAAACAAACCTATCACATTTAGCATGTCAAGTTCATGGATTCGTGGTTTAAGTTGTTGAAGGGATTAAATTTTGCTTAGCTATTACTCCTCCAGTCCTTAATATAAAACATATTTGGAAAGTTGATATTGATCCTAAATATGACATAAAATTTTCATATTTGTCAATCTTTTCCTAATTTACTCTTGTTGATGCTCCCTCAAAAATAATCAAGGAGGAGAAGGAATTTGAGAGCAACTCAATTTATTAATATAATTTCATATATTGTTTATTCTGTTTAGGAATTAGTTATTATTTAATTAATTGAGTCTGTTTTTATTATTATCTTTAGGAAATCGAAAACTAGTGGAATATCTCACTAGATAGATTTAATTGCTAGAATCTAGGATTAATAGTTATTTGAATTTCATATTTATATTTTGGATAGAGACTTTCTCTCTGTAAACTATTATAAACAAACATAGTGCCTCATCAATAAAGTATGAAATATTTCGTAGGGTAAATTGATATGGGAAATTCTCCTGGCTTTGATAGTCGATGAGTTACAAATTTCGTCTCATCTTTCTATTAAGGATTAAGAGTTAGTGAGATACTTGCTTTTACTTTAAAATAGAGTAATTTAGATAATTGTCTACCGAATAGAGGAAGAAGACTAAGGTATTTTAGAAAATACATGTCATATTAACTAATCTAACAAACTTCCTTAATCTAATTAAATTAGTTAAATATGTCTTATATTAAGGACCGGGGGAGTACTTGCTAAAGGGTGTTTTCTCATCTTACCTGAATTGTTGAATTTCTATAATTGTACATGACCATAAAATTGTACTCGCTTGATCAATAAGCTTTGGCTCGATGGCAGTCATTTAAGCCTTAAAGGTATGAGTTAGGATTTCAGTTGAAGCCGAGTTGACATTTCAAAGAATTAAAAAAAATGTACATGTATTTTGAAATTTGTTCCTTTGTTTTTTTAATTCAAAATTTTCATTCCTTTTTGTTGTAGGGCTTCATACGAAACTCCCCTTTTGATCCACGCAAATGGATTATACCAGGAAATAGATTTGGATATGTTTCTTTAAAAGAGGAGTCAACATCTGACGATATGACGAATATTTTATGTTAATGGGAACAGAAAAAGAAAACCTAAAGTCATTTTAGATTTGTTCAAGCCTTGATTGGGGCCTTCCTTAACACAGGTGGAGAGAAAGATGCTTTGAAATTCTTGGATTGGGTTGGGATAAAGGTGGATTTTGATATAATACCCAGTGAGAGGCTTTTAAGAATAGAGCCAGAGAGGCTTGCGAATGTCAGATATTTTAAATCTCTATTGAACTACTCATTCAATGACAGCTCTCTCTTGGTGGAAGCTTTGAACCATGGTTCTTACATGGTGCTGAAAATTCCAATATTTTATCAAGTGCCTTAGAAATATGGCATTATCTTGTTTGATTTTAATGTCTGTATCTTTTTAGCTAAAGTGAAAACTGTACTCTATTTACTAGCATGGTTCAGACATATACAATTCATAGAACGGTTGCAATGCCCTTACTTAATACGCCTTTATTTATAAGAGTTTAAGCGCACACATATCGAAATAGTTTGGACGACTTAATTGCTGATTAAAACTTTCTTAAAATAACTTAATTAGTTTGAAAACACGAGGATAAATTTTTTCGTGATTCGAATCTATCCCATAGTGGGATGTTAATACATTAATCTAAAATAGACAAATGATAAACGAAATACTACAATATGTCCACTCATATTTTTTCCAAAATGTTCCTTCTGCTATAACCCTTACAGCTGCATCTTTCCTCTTGATCCCGATTCACTACCTGTTTCTTTCATGCGATCTAGAGTTTAAATGAATGAACTCTAGGGGTAACAGTTAATCTTACATGCAAGTATGAAATATAAATGACAACATATCACATGTTAAGAGTCACACCCGAACCCAAGGGGTGACCGACATGGAATATGAGAGGAATCACATTCCTTCAGCCTTAAACTTATATACAAATGCTAATAAATACTAATAATACCATAATCTAGAATATTCTTGTGTACCAAACAACAAAAGGGAGGTATGGATCCTACCTATAGACTACGTGGAGCATCTAGCATTAATAATAATAAAAAAGTCTAGGTTTATAATTACATCGCTAGCTAGTAGCACTACCAAATGAAACTGTAAGCTTTAAGTCACTAAGAAGGCTCTTCACCACTCGGTAGGAGGTACAAGATCAGCAATATCGTTTGAACCAAAACAAATTTTTCCGTGAATAACGCCCCATTCTTATAATTTAATAAAATACAAAGCAAAATAATTTAAAACATCTTTATCTTTTGGCAATAACAATATAGCAATAAATTTCAATTTCTAAACCATACCATCATAAATAAAATATATCTATATATAAATATCGTTATTTAAATAGTTTCATGTACGAAATAAAACCTCGATTTAATATAATCAATTAAAACATAATTATCAAATCTCATCTTTCTATAGAAATTTTACGAGACGGATGACAAGTGTGGCCACACAATCCACGAGGGTAACTAATCAAGCATGACTCAAAGCCTTGAAATAAGCATGGACACATAGCCCATGAGCGTAATTAATGAAGCATGACTCAAAGTCATGAAACAAGCATGGACACACAATCCATGAAACAAGCATGAGAACAAATCCCATGAATATCAAGCGAGCTCAAGGTTAACCATGTTGCACCAAGAACCAACAAGATATTGCTTGTTAGTAACTAGCATTACGTATTCGATTCTCTCAAAAAATATTTTCAAGCATGCTTGGGGTCAATTCGTCAAAACAATAAACATTCTTTCTTCAAGATAATAATAGCTCTATCTCATATATCATAATTAAATCCCTAGCATGAAGTTTCACAAACAATATTTCAAAATTTTTCCTTCAAATTCAATCTCTGTTGATAAAATCTTTTTCAAATAATAAGTTATAGCTTATAAACTTTCCGAAATCTAAAATCATTTCAATATAAAATTTATGAAAAATATCTCAAAAGTATCATTTCCCTTTAACCGCATAATCGTGAATTATGCCTTGAAACATTTAGAGGAAAATACATAATTCTTTACTCATATACTATCAACAAATATTCCTTCACAAAATCATACTTTTAAATATGAAAATTAATATAAAAGTTTATCAATAAAAATATCATTTATAAAAATTAGGGACGTCATTCACTCACAATATACAAAATAAGACTCCCTTGCTGCAAGAACCTCCATATTCAAAATTGTTCTCCCATCACCAACATTAAACATGCAAGCTAAGAAACAACTAACACACCCTATATTCCATCTTCCCATATCATTAATTCAAGCATGTCTTGCATTCTTTATTTTCTGTCCCTAAGTTAGATTTTCAACCTACATTTTCCCCCTTAAACATATACCAAATGAAGGAAATAGAGATGGAATGGGGTTCTAATTATTTACCTTAGTCAGATTTTAGTATTGCATGTGGGTTCAAACTCTTCCTCTTCGATTTCTTCCTCCGGTTCTTCTCCGACTCTCACACTCTCACTCTCTCTTTCACAACTCCCTCTCGGTCTCTTAATCTCGCTTCAAAACACAGAGAAATAGCAGAGTATGGGATGGGTTGAGGACAACTTAGAATAGGTGCTACGATTTCTCGCTGATTCTCCTTCTCTGTCCTTTTTCCTCTTTATTTTCTGGTAGAATGGCCAAATAATAAGGGAAAAGGTGCTGATGTTTCAGTTGGGTATATGGGCCGGAATGTTTTTGATGAATAGTGAGGAATTGGTTTGCATGAGAAATTGCCCATGACTCTTTGCATCCAATGGTTTATTAAGGTGCTGCATGTTTAACCAAATGATAATGTGGGAAGGTGAGTGTTGTGTTTTAGGACCCACTCCAAAATTATCTCACTTGATCCTCTTCCAAACTCTTATTTGTAACTTAGTCCTTTTACTCATTTAGTTGCAAATATTGGATATAGCTTTAAAATGATTCAGGCCAATTTTTTTTTTTATTGATTTATAATTAATCCCTTCATAATATTTCTAAATCCTAAAAATAATATTTTATAATGTTTCACCTAATTCTTTCATGGCCCAATAATCTTCAATAATTATCTTAAGCTTTTCCTCATAAGCTTAAGATTTTTGGCTTAGCAGACTACTTATCTTAGTGTTATTCATAAACTCCTTGCCCCAAAATTTGGGATATTACATTAAGCATAGAAGAATTTGCAACAAACAAGTCGCACTGGAACCATAGTTATCGACAAGGACCGCAGCCCTTTAGGACAGGTAGCCCTATTTTAGGACACGCAACCCCGATCCATAGCTAGCATACACATATGCAAATTTTCTAGCAAACAAGATTAGTTATACATGAATACATACATACAAGCTAATAAGATAACGATTACCCACCTCGAGCTTGAATCCTTAATTCATTCGAAGGTATTGGGATCAGTAGCGGTGTCAAGGTATGCTTATAAATATTTATCATTCTCATTAGTCACTTCTTGTGTTGCAAAATAACTAACTACGCGAATTAATTTTAGAGGATTAACAAAGTGGTTATTAATCCCTAAAATTCCCTTAACAATAATATCCTTTTTAACTTATTACTTATAGCCTTTCCTAATAATTATAATATTTATTTTATTATTATTTTACTAATTATTATTATTTCTCTACAATTATTTTAAAGTCTCGAGGCTATCCTAACACTTTAAATTAGGAGTGGTTCCAGGGTGAGGGGTCCGGGTTGAGAGGTGAGGGGTGAGGGGTTCCGGGTTGAGAGGTGAGTGGTCCGGGTTTCAAGGTAAGGGGTGAGTGGTGTATTCCGGGTAAGGGGTTCCAAGTTGAGGGTGAGGGGTGAGGGGTGAGTGGTCCGAGTTCCGGGTAAGGGGTTCCAGGTTGAGGGCCGAGGGGTTGAGCGTTCTGAATTGAGGGGTCTGGGTTCCGTGGTGAGGGGTTAACACCAAGTTTTTCCTTGTCTTTGTTATGTACGTAGCATTTATATATACATCTATCCTATTATTTCCTTCTTTCTTATATATAGCATTTTTATATATGTATACTGGGCATGATAGCAAGCTTCCTATATCTTTCAAAACAAGTTCCTCCTATCATCAGTAGGGGTGGAAACAGGCCAGGCCAGGCCAGGCCCTTTAACAGCCCGGCTGTTATGCGGAAGCGGCGAGCCTGGCTCGTGGCTGTTATAGCCTATTTTTAGGCCCGAGCGGCTGCCTGTGGCTTTGTTAAGAAGCCTGTATTTTCAAAAATCCCGTGCGTAGGCTAACAGGCCATAGGCCCTAAGGAAAACAGCCGAAAAAACAGCCTCCCGCGTTACAGCCGAAAAATAGGCCTCCTTAAAAATAGCTGAAAACAGGCCTAATTGCTTAAACAGGCCAGGCCACAGGCTTTTTCGCCTACACTCCTTAACAGCCGGCTGACGCTTCAGGCCTACACACGAAAGCCTAGGCCCGGCCTGTTAAGGAAAACAGGCTGAAATTAGGCCTTGGCCTGGCCGTTAGCCTGCGAGCAGCGTCCCGGCTTTTAGCAGCCAGGCCACGTGCCCCCGACCTTTTTCCACCCCTAATCATCAGCAATATATACACATACATCCCACAATAAGGAAAACTTTGGGGTTTTAAGAACATCAGTTTTAATTTTCCAGATTCAGTTTATAATCTAGAGAGAATCAAATGCTCACGGCTTATTTTCTATAGCAGCAAACTCATATGGAACTTAGTTATGATTCTAACAATTTCAGTCTAGAGCTTGTGTAGGTAAACGATGGAAACCAAAGGAAAAGAAACTTGATAACTTACTTTTGATTTCCTAGCTTGTGCAATATGAACTCACTGATCTTCTCACGTTCTCAGTCTCACTCACGGCTTTCTGCTTCTCTCCGCCTTTCACTCCACCAATTCTCACCTCTATTTTTGGTGTTTAAAACAGAGGAATAACATTGGTTGGATCCTTTCTCTTTGACTCTCTCACTCACTCACTCACTCACTCACTCTCTCTCTCTCTCTCTCTCTCTCTCAACTGGAACTTGGGCTGATCAAAGTGAATGAATGAAGATCAAGAAACAATGTTTAAATAAGGACTCATGACCCAGTCCGAAAGGCATGAGTAGGCAGAGGAGAAAACAAGTTTCACTTTGTGAGGCTCAAAAAGCATGGAGTTACTGTCATCGCAGAGGGCAGTAGGGCATGGCGTTGTGATCTCTATTTTCTCCATTCCGTGAAGTTCGCTGGCAGTGATATCTTCCCTCTGCATTTATGTGATCTAGCCGAATGAGATATGATGAGGATTTGTTTTATATTATTATTTTTTAAAATGTTCACTCAATAGTCACAGTTTGGGCTTGAAAAGGAGCAAAAGAGAATGGGTTTGTGTCTTTCTTCGAAATGGTTTTCTGTTATTTCTTTCTTCAAGACTTTCATGTGTTGGGCTGATGGAATGTAATTAATGAATTGGAGTAAGCATCATCTTATGTATATGAGCCCAACGAGTATTGGATATTAAGGAGCTATAAGTATTTAACCCCATGAATATTGGACATTGAATAATTATCAAAATTAAATCTTTAATTCCATATAAAGATTTTCTTTCTTGGTTAAATTTCTTTTGGCATTTGAATATTATCTCTAAAATATTTATGCCAAAAATTATTCCTAATTATTTATCCTTAATTTATGGGAAAATATGCCTTAAACTCCAATAATTAATTTCATAATTATTTTAAGCCAAATTCCATAATTCAATTTCCATATAATAATCCAAATTTCAAATCCCCAAAATTTTGGGATGTTACAACGGTTGGGTTTAACTTTTCCTTTCACCTAAAGTCAATTAAGACTGTAGTTAACCAAAGTCCTTAGCGACCCTAACAAATGAGATAGCTTTTACTCCCTCCGTTCCATAATATAAGAAGTCTTTTAGAAGGAAAATTTGGTCCAAAATACATGAGGTTGAAAGGGTAACTAATTATTGTTTTCCACTTTTACCTCTTGCAGGAGAGAGAAGAAGTGACATGTATTACATGCATATTTCAAAATCATATTCTTTGATAAATTAGTTAACAACGTCTTATACTTTAGATTGGAGGGAGTACTATTAGTTTATCATACCAAAACAAAACATTTGCATATGGTTATGCTATATGTGAAAGGCAAAATTTCAGGTCTTTCCTTCAGTACCAGCCTATGTTATGGAAGTCATGATGTATCCCAAAATTGGTAGTCATCACTGTCTTTGGTTTTGTATTTTTTGTTTCATTGCTATTCAAAATTATTGAATAATATACATACGTATTTTCCCTGCAGCAACTAGTATTTCTTGGGGATTCTGTGTTGGATTTTCTCGTCATTGAGCATATGTACAACAAATATCCTGGCTTGTCTCCAGGGTTGTTGATTGACTTGAGGTCAGCTTCAGTAAATAATGATTGTTATGCTTGGTCTGCCATGCATTAAGGCTGACCTACACAAACACATACTCCATGCTTCTCTAGAATTACATAGGGATATTGTTGCCGCCACAAAGGATGTAGAAAGGTTATCTTCCGAACCAACTTTTGGGTGGGAGACAAGGACGTATTTCCCCAAGGTTAGTATTACTATTTCAGTTCATTGATCTTTAAGCAATGTCCTTGTTTTGAATAACGCTTATTCATGTTATTGTCTTTGGGGTGTTTTTTGTGCATGTGTTCTAATATTATTTTGGTAAATTTGGTATGTAGGGCTTAATGATTATAGTTTCCCAAGACAACTGTACATTTCTTGGTCATTCTGCATATTTTAATATAATGCTAGTTTTTAATTCTATACTTAAAAGGCTGGCAAGTGTGATTGAACCTGCGACCTTCTACTTATATGGGAGCATTTATGCCTCTTGGCTATAAGGTCATTGGATGATATATAAAAGTGATTTTACAGATTAGATTTTAGATAATAGCTTTTGAAAAGGCAACAAAAATTGTCTTTTGGAAAACCATGGTTTTCCTTTGGAATGTTTGAATCATGAAGAACTTGAGTTTCCTGCCTAATATTTTTTACCTAATGAAAAAAATACCCTTTAGGATCCACAACTCTGTTATATTGGTAGCTAAGGACCAGAAGACTAGATTACTATTAATGCTTCTTTTTAAGACACAATATGATTTTTTCAGTAATTACAAAGGTATTTGGATTGGATACTACTTGTAAATACTAATCTTCTTACTATTGATAGGTACTTGGAGACATCATAGAGTCTCTGGCAGGAGCAATAATGGTTGATTCTAGATTCAACACAGGGATTGTGTTCAGAAGCATCATGCCTCTCTTGCAACCTTTGATCACACCGGACACCGTTCAGATTCATCCTGTCCGCGAATTGCAAGAATATTTCCGCAAACAACATTTTATAATGGAGAAGCCATTGGTTTCCAAAAACAATGGCTTAGCTTGTGCCACAGTTAGGGTTCTAGCTAATGGGAACATTTATAAGAAAACCTGCCAAGTTGACCATAAGAAAACAGCAAAAAATTTAGCTTGTAAGGAAGTTTTGACTTCCTTGAAGAACAACAATTCTGGAAACAAGCAAGTATATATATAACTATATTTTGAGCAAAAAAAAAAAGTATATAGATAACTATATAATGAATTTTAATTGGGAAAGTACCCAAAAAATAGCATGATATTTTTTGGGAAACAACCTTTTATTTTTGCGATGATATATGCACATCCTAATGCCTAAGAAGCTATGATGTGTGTCATCATTATATGAAAGATTCAGATCCACTTGGTCAGCTCAATGCGCCATACTTTTCTCTCTCTCATTTTTTCCCTTCTATTATTTTTTTGAATGCTCCTACCTTCTTTTAGATGTTCATTACCTTATTGTCTTTAACTTATTAACACAATGGAGGCAACCTGTAACACCCTAAATTTTGGGATAAGGAGTTTAGGAATAAGATTGAGATGAGTAGGTTGTCAAGACAGTAAAAGTCAAAAAAGTCTTAAGCTTATTATGGGAAAAGCTTAATATAATTATTAAATATTATTTTGGATCCTGAAAAAAAATTAGGGGAAAATTATGAAATGTTACTTGGAGGATTTAAAATTATTATGAGGGGATTAAATGTGAAAAATTTGGCTGAAATAGTTTTAAAGCTATAATTTGGAATTTATGGCATATTTTGACGAAAATTCAAGGTAAAATAGTTAGAGGATAATTTTTAACCTAGAAATTTTAGAGGTGATATAATATAGCCTAGAGAAGCCAATTGAGGAAGAAAAATCCTTAAATGAATTAAGGATTAATTTCTATCACTTCTCCAATATTTGTAATTAAGTTAGCAAAGGATCAAGATGCAAACAAGAGTCTTGTAGGGAGTGAAATGAAATTATTTTGTAGTGTGGACCCCACATGAATATGACAGACCATTCCAATTCGTTATCCATACTCCTTTATTCTCAGCTAATTCATTTTGGGTAAAGATTTCATTTGGAGAGCAAAGTCACATGCCTCTCACGGACAACTATTCCAATGCACTATGGATTCCTCTACGGCCCAAGAATAGAACCTTCAACACCTGTTTTATCTATTCAGACAGGAAAGTCAAAACAGATCCTCCTGACTTTATTAATTTATATCCATCTCGGCCAGAGAGTAAGAGAACACAGCCACCTGTTTCTCGCGTAAATGGACAGCGAAGACACACGTTTTCTCATTAAATAGAAACCTCAACGCAGCCCCATACTCCACTTTGTCTCTTGAACCCAGCAAAGACGCAGCGCATAAGAGAAACCAATTAAGGTGACAGCTCATTGTTGATTTCCCATTTCAAGTTGGGCCCCACTCAAACACATTTTAGTCAAACACTCTCTCTCTCTCCCAATTATTCATTTCTATTCGGCCTCAACACCCTGAACAGAGAAAAAAAACATGAGAGATCACAGCGCACTACTCTCATTTCCTCTCTAATTTGGTTACACGTCACCCTTCCCTCTCTCAAATTCACGCCATGTGGACAATCATGCAAAACACTTCCTCACTTCAACCATTAATATTTCGGTCAGCACACTCATTCATTTCGTTTATCAACTAATCATTCTTCATTTCGGCCTCAAAAAAAAAAAAAAAAACGCAGAGAGGGGGTGAGAAAGAGAGCTGTGCAAGTGAGAAAGAAATCACAGGAGAAACAAGAGGTGTTGGCCGATTCCCACATGCAACCTTAGAACCCAGTCAAGGTGAGGCACCTAAGCCTCTTTCTACCTCTGATTTTTTTTTGAGATTGAAGTGTTTTAGAATGGGAAGGGTGTTTGGATATTGGGTCTAAGGTGAAGAACCATCGATTAAGCGTTATTGGTAGCCAAAGATTGATTAAGACTTATAATCATTAAAATTTGTGTTTTATGTGTTGTTTGGTTATGTTTTTATGATGTATAAATTAGGGGCTTGTAGTTTCGGTTTATATGGCGTTGGGTTTTATGATATTAAGACTTAAGGTGTAACATCCCAAATTTTAGAATCGGGAAATCAGAAATATTGAAAGGGAATGTATTGTGAAGATTTGGCCCAAAATAATTATACAATGAACAATTAGAATGTGAGGCCTATTTTCATTGAATTTTGGGAAAAGAATAAATTCATGGAATATTTGAAAGGGATAAGTTTTGTCTTAGAAATTTTAGAATCAATAATTTATGGCCAAGAGAAGTTAATGGAGAAAGGAAAACTCTTATATAAGATAAGGATATGTTAATTAGAATTTTAGAGAAGGGAATTGATGAAGTTTAATGGAAGGAGAAAAGCTTATCATGAGTTTATTTTAACTGATGGATTCCCTAAGCTAATTATGATTGATCTCTAATATCCATCAAAAGAAGTCACGTGTCCAGCGCATAAGAGACCATAGCATCCATTTCTCCATTAATTCATTAGGGACAGAAGAATTATTTGGGCAAAGAAGTCATGGGCCCCTTATGCTTGACACTTCAATTTAATATTCATTGTTAATTGGATAAGTAAAGACCCAACATCATTTGGAAAGCAAGGCACACGTACAGCTCCTTTAATATTCAAAACTCACTTGGCCCATTTATATTAGATAGCCCTCTCTCCATCATTTAATTAAACATCCGGTTGGCCAACAGCACACTTGCTTCTTTCATGATACAACACGTCTTCATATCGGATGATGACAGCACACACTCGTTCTCTTCTCTAAACTGGACACCTCACCACATACTCACTCCCTCTTTCTACGTATTGGGTCAGCAAATAAGGAAGACTCACTCCTTATTTCTCCATCCAACTTTCTGTCAAGACACACGAAACATAGAGTAAGGGAGAGTGAGAGACCGAGAGCCGAGAACCGAGAACTGAAAGTACGAGAAACGAAGAGAAAGGGTGAGACTTAGAGTGAGACCGAAAGCTAGGAATCCAAGAGACTGAGAGAACACGAGTTGCTGGAAGAAGAAGAAGGAGCCACGCGTCACAAGCAAGCTTGGTTTCCAGTTAGGTGAGTCCTTGAGCCACATCCTTGTAGGTTCCATATTTTCTGCGCATGGGTTCTGCATGCGTGCTCTGATTTAAATGCCAAAAACAGAGAATGTCTAAAAGCTTTTGGTTGCATGTGTTTGGTTCTAGATGGTTAACATTTGAAGCTAAACGTTACATGCACATGCTAATTATTTGTAATTGGTTATTGCTGATATAAGAGTTTGCTGTTTCGAAAGAAATGCACTTGAACACAATGAACATAGGTCATGCATGATTCCACGTGCTATATGGTTCTGTTTGGGAGCATAAACTGAACCTACAATATTTATTTAGGAGTATTGAAGTCAAGTTTAAGAATTAGGAGGCTTAAGGAAGCCAAAATGAATTGTTGAACATAAAAGAAGTTGCTGCCATTTCTGGAAATTAGAATTTTGGAGCAGGAACAGTGAAGTTGCAGCAAGGAAAGCTCATTTAAATGACCTTTGATGACCTTGAAATTTTGTGTACACTTAGTACACATAAGAAGGTTTAATAAGAGTCAAATAACACCTGAATAGGAGGTGTATACAAGGAGCTACAAAATTTCTAAGGTAGACAAGAAAACTGAACGAAACTGGTTTTTCTGAAATAAGTTTTAAAAGAAGTAAGGTTGGTTTTGTTAGGAACTTCAGGGAGCATGCATTTGAATCATTTGACCACATCCAAAGTATGTTTAGATGAGAAGACTTCACTGAAACGTTGGGTGCTCTGTTTTTAAGTGCAGAGAAAGAGTCAAATGACGCTGGCTACAGTGAATTCGTAGAGGAACAGTGCATGTGTTACTGTAGCATCATCACCATTTGCTGAAAACTGAACTTGTAGCTGAACAGCGATATTTGAGTAAGGTAAAACCAGGGTAAACGGACTCTTTTGACTCTGAAATTTTGTAGATATTTAGTACACATCATGATCTTTAATATGAGCCAAAGAACACCCAAATCCGATGTGTACAATGAACGTTATGAATTTCCAAAGTTAGAAGATGAAAACTGGAAAATGTCACTTCCCAGAAATGAACAGTCGTTTTCAGGATGCATTTTGAAATAGTAAATGAGCTAGTTTCTCTGTGAAATTTTCCAGAAATAAACTAGACATAACAAGGTTTAATTTGATAGGTCATACGCCTTAATCAGAGTTGTATCCTGAGAGATACAAATTTGTGAATATGACTTATTAAACTGGAACCTTTTTCTGGACAGCGAAGAAAGAATGAAAAACTGGGAATGATACAGCAAGAAATAAGTCTAGTGATTATTTGTACATGAAACTAGACTTAATTAGTGACACATAGAATTTTGAACCACCCCAATCGGAGTTCTGTAGAATTATTGATGATTTTTCGAAGTTAGGCCAAAATGCTAACAGCTTTTAGCTACCATGCGAAATTAAAAAGAAATGGCCAAAGTAATGAGAATAAACTCCAAGGGTGTAAGAAAGACTATGAGGCTAAGAAAACCCATTAGGTATTCTTTTTATATGGCTCTAATAATATGACCATATGATTAGGGCCATGAGAAGTCAAGAAGAAGAAGAATGAAAACGAATGGAAGATACTTAGCTTCGAGCAACTCCGTGGTTGAAAGAAAAGGTACCAGCGGAAGACATAGGCTAATGTAGTGGACTTACCCTACTTGCGTGTGTTGATTTATCTGCTTGTGTGATAATATGCATGATTGCTTTACTTGCTTGTTTAACAGATTTGAATGGTTGAAGCTGTTTCTATTTATGCTATGGCCATGAGTATATTTTATGAAGCATTGTAGCATGCGAAATGTCATTATGTTAATATGAGCCTATGTAAGGCAAGCATATCATACACTAGCATTTATCTTACATGCATTGTTCGGTAATGTTTGCTACTGAGATTCCCCAGAATCTCACCCCCTACAACCAACCATTAGGCAGGTGAGCACGATAGAGAAGTGTTGCGCCACGGGGCTAGCGAGAATGGAGTGTCTCTTGACGACGCACACCGAAGGGAGTGCTTGAAGTTGCCGTATTTAAGAATGAGCAGATCGTAGAGCAAAGACACCCGATAGAGCTATGACGATGGCCTTGAAGTATGTTGACGCTTCCGTACGAATAATATAGGGCTTGGTGTCTAATTTTTAAGTATGTGTTTGGGAACGCTTCCGCATATGCCAAATTGAAAAGATCCAGATGGGTTGTTAGAATCACACTATCCGCCACCCGTAAAGGGCGAGGCCGGTAGGGGTGTTTTACATAAGGTGAGAAAAAAAATGCTTATAAATACATGAATATAGTGACACATGACTATATAAGAGTCTTTAAAGTGGTTGCGTGTTGATTTTGCCGAGAATACAAGTAAATTTGGAATCCAAAAACTCCTCCCCTGTTTTGATGTGTGTGGCATTGGACTTTATTATAAAATTATTGGGAAGAAGAAGGAAAGCTTATCAGTAGTGTATGAGAGGATTTTAGCTGAGATATAAGACTGCATGTGAGAAATTAATTTCAATTTTCTGATTTTTTTTGAAAGCTAAGGTATTTTTTTCAGATTTTGTTATGCTGCTTTTTGAAACATTATTGAAGGTTAAAAGCTGGTTTTATCAAGAGGATTCATTAAGTGATTTGGATGTAGTAAATATGGAAATGAGAAGATGCAGAGTTTATTAAGGATTTCTAATTTCTACCTCTACATGATTAGCAGCTATTTTAGAAGAATTGAGATTTAGAAACATAGATAATTGAGTGATAGGTGTGATTGAAGGATGTTTTGGCACTTAAGGATTCTTAAAATCAATAGGTAAATTCCATTAGAAGTTGATATATGAATTTCAAAATTATTTATAGGAAATGGCAATTTCCAGAGCTCAAGAGAAAAGCGAACAAAAAGGGATTTTGGTAAAGGTATAGTTTCGAAAGGAGCAACAGGTGAGTGAATAGCGTCCCTAGTATTTATAAATGATATTTTTGTTGTTGAAATTTTATGTTAGTTCTCATATTTAAAGAATTTTATATTTTCTTCCAATTGTTTCAAAGCATAATTCAACATTATGCAATTAAAGAGAAATGATACTTTTGAGATATTTTTCATAAATTTAATATTGAAATGATAATTTTGGAAAGTTTATAGGCTATAATTTATTATTTACTTGAAAAAGATTTTATCAACAGATTTAGTTTGAAGGAAAA
This sequence comes from Acacia acuminata, assembly GCA_019022655.1. Lineage (NCBI taxonomy): Eukaryota > Viridiplantae > Streptophyta > Magnoliopsida > Fabales > Fabaceae > Acacia > Acacia acuminata. Next base: position 174,015 of record JAFJYI010000364.1, on the reverse strand, counting down.
TTTTGAAATATTGTTTGTGCAACTTCATGCTGGGGATTTAATTATGAAGAATGAGACAGAGCTGTTATTATCTTGAAGAAAGAATTTTTATTGCTTTAAAGAATTGACCACAAGCATGCTTGGAAAATGTTTTCTTTTTTAGGACGAATACGAACGCGGTTACTTAACAACGATCTTGTTAGTCCTTGGTGCACCATGGTTAACCTCGAGCTCGCTTGATTTTCATGAGATTTGATCTCATGCTTGTTCCATGGACTATGTGTCCATGCTTGTTTCATGGCCTTGAGTCATGCTTGGTTAGTTTACCCTCATGGACTGTGTGTCCATGCTTGTTTCATGGCCATGAGTCATGCTTGGTTAGTTTACCCTCGTGGACCGTGTGGCCACGCTTGACATTCGTTACGTAAGAAGTTCTACGAAAGATGAGGTTTTGCGAGTTATGTTTTAAATTGATTATGTTATATCAAAGGTTTTATTTCATACGGGAAACTATTTGACTTATGATATTCTTATAGAGTTCTATTTTATTCATGATCGTATGGTTTAGAAATTGAGATTTATTAATATATTGCTATTGTCAAAATATAAAAATGTTTAAATTATTTACTCTTGTATTTTATTAAATTATAATAATGGGACGTTATTCACCGGAAAATTTGTTTTGGTTCAAACGATATCATAGATCCTGTACCCCCTGCTAAGCGGTGAAGAATCTTCCTAGCGACTTAAAGCTTACGGTCTCATTTTGGAGTGCTACTAGTTGATGTAATTATAAACCTAGACTTTTTGTAATATTATTAATACTAGATGCTCCAAGTAGACTATAGTAGGATCCTACCTCCTTTTTGTTGTATGGAACGCATGAATATTCTATATTATGGTATTATAATTATTAATTAGCATTTGTATATAAGATTAATGTTTAAGGAGTGTGAGTCTTCTCATATTTCGTCTTGGTCACCCCTTTAAGTTTTCAAGGCGTGACACAACCTATCTCGTGCATCATTGTAATCAGTGATTTAGCTTTCCAAAAAATGTTGAGTTAGGTTTTTCTATGTAAAATCAAATATCCATGTTCACGTATTTATTGTGATTTTGAGAAGAACAAAACTAGGCTTATGATTGTCACAATTCTATTCATAAACTGACCTAACCATGATGATATTGGCACTTGGATGTTGTCTTTAAGGTTTATTTCAATTGCACGGATGGTTTGAGGATAAAACAGACTCTTGCTTTGTTACACTCAAGGATACCGTAACTATAAGAAATTACCCAATGTTCTTAATTTAGGACCTAGAATTGGGAGTTGACCTTGGTCTTAAATATAAAATCTCTTTCTCATTTTTATCTATAGTTTTCCAAATTTCTTCTATTGATACTCTGTCACCAATAATCAAGTAAGAAAGAGAAGAGGAAGGAATTAAGGTAGATGATTAAGGTGTTTTAGAAAAAGCATGGCATATTAACTAATTTCCTTAATCTATTTAAATTAGTTAAATAAATTTTCCATTAAGGACCAAAGGAGTAGTATTTGAGGAACCAAAAACTAAGAAAGAATGGTATGGTAGTATAATTATTAATTAAGTAAAAGAAGTACCGAATGAGCAATGTATATATGGCAAATGAAATAGAGCACATAAATATATAAAACATGTTTATTTAGTTTGGGGAGATTAAGAAATCTAAATAAATTACTTAATTATAGCATGTGTGACACGATGCCTCTAAAATATTTTTATGTATCATTATATTATATATTTGTTTATAATAAGTCAGGCAAATTAGTTTAAAAAAATGATAAATATAAGAGATAAAGTGAAAAAGGTCTTATAATTAAGACCAAAATTCACTTCTAAACCAGGTCTTTTATTTAGGATATTAAATGAGAAAATAATGTTTGAGAGCTAAAGACAAGTGTAATATCTTTAATTTTGGGCCTAAAAACTTTAAGATAAGCATGTATTAGGAAGACGACTAAACCCAATTCGGGGAGTGTAATATACCCAAATTCTGAGATTTAAACCTTAGAAATATTATATGGGATTTTATTATGGAATTAGGCCATAATTTCAGCCAATGGGATAAGGAAAGAAGAGGGCTCCAAATGGAAATTTTATTGGCAGCCTATAGGTGTGAACAAGTTTAAGGAAATTCAAGAAGCCATCATCCACCTTTCGTTGCCTCTTCTTGCGTCATGGGTAATATTTGGGCATCAAGATGGGATAATTAATTATCATAAGAACATGTAGCAAATAGGCAACATATGAGATCATCAAATGGGCCATTATTTTCGTTCAAGTAAGGAAGGAAGAAGGAATGAGAGAAATTAATTGGTTACCATGTGACATGTCTTATAGGTCAAAGTTGCGATCAAGAAGCTTCTCATGTAAGCCAAAGATTTTGCCCTGTGTGCACAAAGGGAAGAGCATAAAGTCAAGAGATTTTTTATGCATCTTAAAGATTATTTCTGAAGCTACTTACACACACTAGTGCAAAAAAGGCTTTTAAGACCGGACAAAAGAGGGGTCGTAAGACCGGACATGCGACCGGTCTTGTTCCAGCCGGTATTAAAAGTCTACCATTTAAGACCGGACTCGAACCGGTCTTAAAGAAACTATTTTAAGACCGGACATTTAAAAATGTCGGTCTTAAAAAGTTGTACTAAATAAAGCCGAAATATTTTTTGTTCGGTCCTAAAGCTCAACTTTTAAGACCGGCCAAAAAATAACCGCTCTTAAAAGATCGTAATTATAAGACCGGACAGACACATACGGTCTAAAAAATAGCGGCTTCTAAGACCAGATGACTAATTATACACGGTCTTAAAAGACCGACTTTCAAGAGTGGATGATAAATACATCCGGTCTTAAAGATTTTGATTTAAGACCGGACGTTAAATATACCGGTCTTAAAAGACCAACTTTTAAGACCGGGTTTAATATCAAAACTCAAAAGTCGTCCTGACCTTTAAGACCGGTCATATAATTACATCCGGTCTTAACAAGTGAACATTTAAGACCGGCTTATTATTTCCGGCCTAAATTTTCCCGAATTTTTCCCTGCTGTTCTTCCTGATTATATATATATACACAAATCCACCACCCAATCCAGCACATAAAAGTTGATACTTTAAGCTACAAGCTATGAACAATTATTTGAATAAATTGAATTGGAAAAAGAATACAAATATTATTCACCATGAGCTATTTGGCCTCTTAATTAATGATTACTATGACTACAACACCTAAATTAATTCATACAATAAGATAACTTACTTACAAATACAATAAGTTACAAGTACAACATACATGCGCCCAAAATAATATTCACCATGCCTTCATCCGATTCCCCCACCCAACAACGTAACATCCTCTTATATAACATGCCCCTTTGGATTGGATCCTTACAAAAATAAAATAAGAACAAAATTCATAGTCGGTGACATTAACTATGAACATAGATAGAAAGAATATAATATATATAGTTAAAGCCTTAAAGTCTTCAAAGAAATCTGCATATGAATATTACCTTATGAATTGACTCTTTTATAAAGTGATATCTTCCCATATCCCTTCTTGATGATCACTTCTTATGCCGGGTTCATTATCCGCTTCATCTTCTTCGTTCATGTCCGGTAGACCCCTTGAAAAAGGAGTACTCTCAAGAATACCATAATTTGAATTCATTTCCTCATCAATATCAATGACCCTCTTTCCTTGGAGAGCTACAGACCACATTTTATTTTCTTGATCGGTGATATAGAACACTTGTTTTGCACAGTCTCGCCATAATAAAAGGTTCATCTTCAAAACTTCTACCATTGACATCGACTAATGTAAATCCTAGCCAATCGATCCGAACACCATTATTGACATTAACCCACTTGCATTTGAAAATGGGAAATCTAATTTTCACATAGTCCACCTCCCAAATCTCTTCAATAACCCCATAATATGGCATGATTTGCCAATAAAGGGCTCTTGTCTTTCGAACCGGAGAAGTGCATAGATTCAGCCTCTAATATAACACCACCGTTGATTACGGACCGTGCTCGTATTATCTAGGGACTTCGTGTAAAATGTATAACCATTGATCACATACGAATTCCAACTTATGACATCAACCTCGGACCACTTGCTAACCATTTGATTGTATCGAAACACATTCCTCTCCCTCGACCTTTTGTTTGAACCAGTTTGCAAAAGTTACTTATGCTCCCTAATCAACCTTTGTTCGGTCATTTGATGATTTTCTTTCCTTACAGTTGCTTTATGTGCAGCTATGCTGACTTGAACTTCATCGACGTTATTCAAGATGTATAAGTGGACTTGTGACAATTCATCAGGATCCACACTCTTTACGGAAGGCCCTCGTCTACCCCCATCGCATGCGACGTTTTGGAAGCCCAATATATCTTACTTTGGCCAAATAATCTTGACAAAATTCCATGGCTTCTTCGAAACATATTTCGAACAATCGATGCTTCGGCCGGTATGCGTTCTTCACGTTCCTTTTAGGAATTTCATAGATCTTTCAATTGGGTACATCCACCGTTGGATAGGGCCGGATCTTTATCTCCCTCACTAGATGAACAATTAGATGAACCATGATGTCAAAAAATGTAGGAACAAAAAGCTTCTCAAGGTTGAAAGTGGAGCCTAAATACCCAAGAGGGGGGTGAATTGGGTATTCTTAAAATTTTAAGAACTAGGTGCTGTTTTGACAAGTAAAAACGAGTATATCGAGGAGAAGGGTAAGGAAAGCTTGCACAAGAGAAATTATCCTGGTTCGGTCTTATCCTTGACCTACATCCAGTCCCAAGCCACACTTGAGATTTTCAATCCACTAGAACTCAACAATTGATTACAAACTACGTATTCGAGTAGTTCTCTCTCTAGAACTCACTCCCCCTTACAAGTTGCAATCAATACACCCAACCACCAAGTCCCCGACTTGTGGTTATCTCAATCAATGAATGATTTACGAAATAACTCTCTTATAGAGCGGATAAGATGAACAACAAGTACAAGTATCAAATTGATACAATACAAGGGAAGCCGAACACAATAAATGACACTTAGTAAATTTTCGCTCTCGGTAGGTGTATCGGCTTGAGAAGAAGTTAATGCACTCTATTTATAGGTAGAGAACATTAAATGACCGTTGAAAGATGAATCCAACCGTTGTAGGTGATTAGCTTAAGGTCTGGTCATCTTCTCTCTCTAAACTTCTGCTAATCCAGGTGTTAGATTGATCTGATGTGATTCTCTGAGAATTTGCCCGTTGGAGATTACTTTGCTTGTTGTAGTAAGCATTCTTTAACGTTGAGAATGCGTGTTCGATGATTATCCAAAGTAGGTAGATTTGCGAGAGTGCATTAAATGCACCGAGCACTTTTTTGCTTTTTGCCTTGATCTTCATTAATCTTCATCTCGTGCTAACTGAAATTCACTCAATAAACTTGTTAAACATATCTGGGAACATAAGTGAATGATTTATGAAAGCAATAGGATCAAACAACAATGATTTGCAAATTCGTATAATTCAAAAATCAGTTTTTACCGTTGTATACTCTAGTATGTTCATGCTTACTAGAGTATGGCACTGTATACAAGTGTCTATACTGCGAAGATCAATGGGATACTCGAGTATGCGCTTTTCGGAGGCAAACCAACGTGTCTTGTGTTTGAAAGATAAAACCTATACTTGAGTATGGCTACCCATACTGCGGTATTGACTTAGTTTGAAAATTTGCTGCTCTCGTAAGTCCAATACTTGAGTATGGCTACCCATACTGTGGTATTGACTTAGTTTAAAAAAACTTGGTTGCTCTCTGAAGTCCAATTGGCTATGGCTACCCATACCGCGGTATTGACTTAGTTTGAAAAACTTGGTTGCTCTTCGGAAGTCCAATACTCGGTTTGGCTATGCAAACTGCGGTATTGACTTAGTTTGAAAAACTTTTGCTCTCTCTGGAAGTCAATACTCGAGTTTGGCTACCCATGCAACTGCGGTATTGACTTAGTTTAAAAAACTTGGTTGCTCTCGGAAGTCCAATACTCGAGTTTGGCTACCCATATCAAACTTAGTTTGAAAAACTTGGTTGACTAAAGTCAATACTTGAGTTTGGCTACCCATAGCTGCGGTATTGACTTAGTTTGAAAAACTTTAGTTGCTCTCTAGAAGTCCAATACTCGAGTTTGGCTACCCATACTGCGGTATTGACTTAGTTTGAAAAACTTGGTTGCTTTGATACTCGGAAGTCCAATGCAAACTGCGGTATGGCTACCAAATGCAAACCGCGGTATTGACTTAGTTTGAAAAACTTGGTTGCTCTCTGGAAGTCCTTTACTCGAGTAAGCAAACCTATACCCAATACTTTTGCAAATGCAACTATCAGAATGTTTTTAACTGACTTTGCAAACTTCAAAACATGTTTTACATTTGTTGTTAATCATCAAAACATATTGAGAACTAACAAAGGTGGCATAAGATAAGATATCCTTCATTCTCCAATTCATCCAACTTTTCAATCTCAAAAACTTTACTACAAAGCGCATTGACGAAGACACAAAGTCTAGTCAAAACGACCCGAAGATCATATTCGGCGATGCCTCGAATAGCTATTGGGAGTAGCCGTTGCATCAAGACATGACAATCATGAGACTTTTGGCCTACTAATTTCAAGTCCTTCATCGATACAAGCCTCTTCAAATTTGAAGAATACCCCGTGGGAACTTTTGTGCCATGTAAACACTCACAAAAACTTCGTTTCTCATCCTTAGACAAAGTATGAGAAGCCGGGGGACAATAAGTTCTTTTCCCATCTGGCCTTGGATGTAACTCTTCGCGTATTCCTATTGCTATCAGATCCAATCTTGCCTTCACACCATCCTTGGAACTACCTTGTATGTTGAGAAGCGTGTCGACAATACTATCACATACGTTTTTCTCCATATGCATGACATCAATACCGTGTCTCACATCAAGATTGCGCCAATATGGAAGATCGAAGAATACAGATCTCTTTTTCCATATATTTGTTTCTTTTCTACTCTTTGCGGTCTTACCGAATACGACATTGATATTTTTCACCTTTTCATAAACTTGCTCCCCGTCAATGCCACCGGAGCATCTTCATACTCTTGGCCACCAAAAAAGGCTTTCTTCAATCAACGATATGGGTGGCCCCGTCTAAGAAATCTCCTATGTCCAAGATAAACCGTCTTTCTTCCATGTTGAAGTTGATGGTAGCGTGTGCCTTCTTCACAAACCGGACATGCTTTATGGCCTTTTACACTATACCACGACAAGTTCCCATATCTTTGGGAAGTCATTTATAGTACAAAATATCATGGCTCGCATTTTAAACACCTCCTTCTTGAAAGAGTCAAAAACATCAACACCTTCTGCTCACAACTCCTTCAAGTCTTCGATCAAGGGCTGAAGGTAAACATCAATGTCATTTCCGGGTTGTTTCGGTCCCAAAATCAACATAGACACATGATGTACTTTCGTTTCATACATAACATTGGAGATAAGTTGTAAATAATCGGTAGTACGGGCCATGAACTATGTATGCTTTGCTAAGGCTTCCATATGGATTCATGCCATCCGTGCTAAGGGCAAGCCTAAGGTTCCTAGGTTCTTCACCGAAGTTCGGAAATAATTGATCGATTTTCTTCCATTGAGAAGAATCGGCCGATGTCGAAGCTTTCCATCGAAATCCTCTCATCTGCATGCCACCTCAAATTTTTTGCATCATTTTCATTCGCAAACAACCGCTTGAACCTTGGTATGATTGGAAGATACCACAACACTTTTGCAGGCCCCTTATTTGACTTGTACCTTGGGGTTTCACATTTCGGACAATTCTGCTCCTCTTCAAACTCTTTTCTATACAACACGCAATCATTCGGGCATGCATGAATCTTTTTGTACTCCATCCCCGAGTGGACAAAGTATTTTCTTAGCATCATAGTATCGATGCGGCAACACATTATCATCCGGAAGCATGTCCTTAAAAGCCTCAAGCATTTCTGAAAAACTCTTGTCGCTCCATCCATGACGTGCCTTCAAGCTTACCAATTTCAATACAAAGCATTCAACAATTGGTATTTTTTACACCCACGGTATAGAGGGGTCTCGCATCACTTTGCACATATTACCATATGCATGTGATTGATGAAAAGCCTCTTCTCCTACATCACGGATAATGTCCTCTATGTGATCATCCATATCCGTGTCATTATCATCAAAGGCCACTTCCCTATGTTGAGACCCACTTGGTATTTTTTCACCATGCCATACCCATACTTGTATAAGTCTTACAAATTCCTTCACAAATTAAATGTGTATGTATAACTTTAAGACTTAGTCGCCTCTCATTCAAACATTTTACACAAGGGCAATAAAACTTCCCACCCTCAGCATGGGCATTTTGTTTAGCAAATTTTATAAAGTCCCTCACCCCATTCTGATATTCAACACTCGTCCGTTTAGCATTTATCTAACTGTGATCCATAGTAGAATTCCTATATATATAGACGGAAAGATTTAACATACATATATATGCTCAAATGTCGTTATGTCTTTTTTTTCCTTTTTTTTTTTCCGGATAAACTTGCTCATTAAATGCAGAATGAAGAATCACTTTTGGTCATAAATGTATCGCGGTGAATCCAAGAACCAAAATAAATGCATGACGAGGAAATTAAATGCATCGCGTGAAGGTCTTGTGGACTCACCCGTATCATATAAATTCAAATGCGTTTGCTTAGTCTTTCTTCTCCCGCCATGAACGTTGATGTTGCAGACAGCAAGAGTAACCTAAAAACATTTATTGGTCAGTTGGGTAGGTCTAAAGTGCAATTATAATCTTCAAAATACAATATCCATTAACAACACGAAAACCCACAAGAACATTTGATCGATTTCGCTCAACCTAGGAAAAACCCAACGATGAGCGGGAAAATCATAAAGTTATATAACCGAAACACCTCTTACGGCTTGGTCTATAGACGTTTAGCTAAGGAACCGAGAAAGTGATTGTCGAGAGAGCAACGCGAACCCGGCGACAAAGTGGCGACGAACTTAAGTAACACTTTAGGCGCGACAAGAGAAGTTCGGAGAGGAAATTTAATATTCCGCGCGATAGAGCGAGACATGTTTTATATTTGGGATTTTATTAAGACCGGAGTTTTATAATACTCCCGGACCTAAATTGAGACAATTAAACCGGTTCATTAAAAAGTAGATGGTTCTACATATACAATTTTTTAAGACCGCCGTTTTATAATACTCCTGTCCTAAAATTCCTCGTTTTTGTGATTTCTAAAAAAGGATTTGGCGAGCGCGAATCGAATGAATAAAAATTAAAGGAAAACATGAGTTTCTTTAATTACATATAGTACTTGCATATGCACGTACACAAGAAAAAATACAAAAGAAAAACAAGCGAGAAAATTATCAAAAACAAGAATCGACTAAACATCTCCTAAAGCTTATTATCCTCCAAAGCCTTGGCGATTTCGGCGTGAACAACATTAATTTCCCACCGGAGATCGCAAGTTTGTCTTACTCGATTCAGCCACAATGCTTCATTAGAGGAAAGAGGATAGTGGTCGTAGTAGTCGCGGTGGGGCCAAGAGGTTGGAGAGGGGGAGCGGGAACCTCTTCATCATCCAAAGAAATAACAATGGGTCCAACGACCGAGACTCTTCCTCGTCACAATAGGACGGACTCTCGATGGAGGAGGCGCACCGTATAACGATCGACGGAAGGCACGAGCATCACGACTAAGAGCACCCCTACGAGCGGTTCTCTTGAATCTAACCATGGTTTGAGCAGTTGGGGCGAGAGAGGTATGAGGAGTTAATTAATAAAGGCGCGAGAGTCTGTTCTCGAGATAGCCACGTACGTAGTTTGGAGTTACGAGGTAGTGAGGAATTAATAAGGAGTTATAGGTACGCGGTATAAAATTTCATTATTTAATATTTTTGCAATTCATTTTATTTTAAGACCGACATTTTTTAAAATATCCGGTCCTAAAAGTCTAAATTACTTTTAAGACCGACCTTTTATCATTAACCCGGTACTTATAGGTATGCGGTATAAAATTCTATTATTATTTTTTTGTTTAGACCGATCTTTTATAATAAGTCCGGTCCTAAAAGTCTTACTTTTAAGACCGACCTTTTATCATTTACCCGGTACTTACACACGCTCAAGTGAATGATGCGAGAGTCTCTTCGGCTTCCGAGATAAACTTCCCAACTAGGCGTCTCCTCGTATTCTCCTCGATGAACAATGCGTCTCCTCATTAAAGTTTCCGGCATTTCACATTGTTCAGGATGGGTTCTCTATTTAAACCCGTTGTTACTGTCTTTCTTCACATTCTTCTCCCCCAGGTTCTCTGTTTCCTCCTCCTCCTCTTCAACCTCAGCCCCCACTGTAATGGCTGCTTCCCCAGGTCCTCCGTTTCCTCCTCCTCCTCTTCAACCTTAGCCCCCTCTGCCACCGCCTCCTCCAAATCCGACTGTGAAGTAGTTGGTGCAGTCACTGGTGGCCCGCGTCGATCAAATCGATCGACATTTGGGCCAATTGGTTCAGTTGCTCATACCATGAACAACAAGCTGAACATGGGTACTCCACGCCAATGACGTGAAGTACGATCCCGCGAAGATGACTCCGACAACTCCGACGACTCCGACGCCCCCTCCCTCTCCGACTACGAGAGGGATTAGTTTTTTTTTGCTTTTTTATTTTGATTTTTTTGGTGATCGCTGCCCTATAGGGCGTAAAAAAATTAGTAAATAAAATATTTTTAAATTTTGTTCTCATGCGAGTTTAGTACTTTATCCCATTATCCGAACCTGGAAAGCAATAAACAAGGAAACTATGAAGGATGGATAATGGCGAGACTAAAAACCTAAAATAAAATAACGAAGACTTTAGTTAGTAAATCGACGGTCTAAAAACACTGCCATTTTTGTCGGCTTTGGTTTCCATATCCGATTGCCTCTTGTCCTTTTCATTATCGTCTTTCTTTTTTTCGACAAAAAGGAAACAAACAAAACATTGTCCTCGTGTAAATCCAACAACGAAATTCACGAAATACGCTTAAGAACATACAAAAAAAAGGAGCTTTTACCTTATTCGGATAAGAACAAACAAAGTGACTATTCTTCTCAAGGTTGGACCTTCGTTGTCGTCGGTTTTACCTCCCCATGTTAGAAACAAAGTGTCCTTTTCATTATCTTCCTTCTTTTTCCGACAAAAAGACAAAAGACAAAATAAAAGGGACACCGATAATCTTTGCTCTACACATGGAGAGGTAAAAACGATGATAATGAAGGACCTAGCTTGAGCGAACGCCGAACCTCGGTTGTCTTCAAGCCTATCCATTTAATTTGTCTGAAAAGAGGTATTTAAAGGTGATTGACTTTTAAGATCGCACAAATAAAACATACGGTCCTAAAAGTTAAGCAGACTTGTAAGCAAAGGACTTTTAAGACCGATTATTTATAAAAATACGGTCCTAAAAGTTAAGCGGGCTTTTAAGAGTGACTTTTAAGACCGACCTTTTATAATACGTCCGGACCTAAAAGTTCATGTGGTTTTTTAAGCTTTTAGGAGCGGACACTAAAGCAATATACGGTCCTAAAAGTCTCATACTTTTTACACGAACGTTTGCGGACCTTTAAGACCGGACATGCTTAATTAATGAACGGTCCTAAAAGTCTCGATTTCAAACACTAAATTAAATAGCTATATCCACCATCCAATAATACATTCGAAACCCAAAATGGACACAAGAAAATTGTTCGAAAAATTAACTAAATTTATTTATTGAATTTTACATTGCCTATGTATATTTACAAATGAATTGTTCAAAAAAATAAACAAATTTACGAGAAGATCGATTATTGTTGCTACGAATATACTTACAAATGAATTTAGGACATTAATTATTGTCGTTTTTGTGACTCTAAGATCGTACCATACAGATATTCACAAAACACATTGCGTATGTGCTCCAGTTCATCATCGAAAAATGGAGTTTTGCATTGAAACATCTATAACATCAAAGACAACAACTGAATTAACTTGCGTGCATATTTCATTTGTAACGGTAAACCGTAAACTGAATTAACTTGCATAATATGTAACATCAAATACATTTACCTTCGCAGTTAATTTAGTATCCTCTTGCCTTGTAATATCATACATGTGTTTCATGACGTACTGGCCACATAAGTTGGACTCTTGTGGTTGCCGACGGGTCTAAAAAGAACAAGAAATATATATAAGAGCATATATATAGCTCAATGACCAAGTTCACAAGGCGTGTGCTACAAATATTGTACCAACCTGCAGTGTCTGTACCATATGGGGTCTTTGTCCCGAGTACCACGCCTTTTCTTTTCTACTCTTTGGAAGGTCCTCATGGCACTATCATCAAAATCACAAATTTATCAATGATTCACCGAAAATTCACAAAGAGATTTCGGACAAGAGAATCAAAATGACATGCTTACTCGTTGATGGTCTGCACCAACGTAGGCAATGGCTCAGTGTGAGTGGAGCATAAGAAGATAACTTTATGCTCCTCCATGCACATGAGGACCAAATGCCAGTGGCGGCTGAAAATTCACATTAGTAAACTATACTCAGTGATATATGTAGCAGAATTAAGTGAATTGCGGACAAGATTTTTGATATGTACCAGTAGAAGAATGGCAAAAAGTACAACTTTCTCGCTCACTTCACACAACCTCTTTGATATGTACTCCTGTCTCTCCTCCATGGTTGTTTGACTTGAATATACAGGGCACAAGAATCCAAAATCGTTGATCCTGCACCTTTGAACCAATTCATGATGCAAGAACCTACCATAATGACATCGATCAGGGAATTAGTATATATGTATGTATGTCTAAACGATGCATTTAAATGATATACTCATAGACAGAAGATAGTTACTTCATAAAAATTCTAACAACTGCATCAGTAAGCTCCTGTCGAGGAAGCAGCAGGGACTCAACATCAACGGTGTCAACTTAAATGGGCATAGGATGAGGGACGCCTACTACTTCATTGGCAGGCCACGATTTATCCTTAAAATATCCACTCTTCATCGATCGAATATTTTTTCCCAGCGTGACCAACTTAGCGAAGGGGATAGAGCTTGAGGAGGGGATAGAGCTTGAGGAGGGGATGGAGCTTGACGAGGGGATGGAACTTGAGGAGGAGGGTTGAAGCTTCGGGAGCGGTAGAGACATGTACAAGCTTCACCGGCCAAGGGATGAAGGTTCCCTTGACATCACTCACAAGCTTCAGCTCATCAGTTTGGAGAGGGAGCGGTGCATCAATGATCACTTTTTCAACTGACACTCTGACTTCATCATCAGGCATTTGTTGGTGGTGTACATTTGATCCCAAGTTGTGAACAGTCCCTTTTGCAACCAATAATCGTCCATCATGATGATCGGGATCCTCCACATAAAGGTCACAAGGTTGCTCGACCGTCCAACAATGCAGCTCCCTCTAGTGCTCGCTGCATAGTTGCGGGTGAGTGTGTGAAGGGAACACCGGTCTACGGACGATTTCTTAAAAGCAGCCTCAATCGACTCGGTTCCTCCTCATCCGGCTCATCTCGGATTGAAACATTGCGGTCATTGAAGCTTCATTAGCGGCCCGTCCGGTCCATCTCCTCCCGGGTAACCATACTTTGTCTATGGCGTTTGGATGTACCAAAGACTTGATTTATGCCTACCCGTCCTCCAATCCCCCTTACACGCCCCGGTGATCCGGTTTTCCCGGTCGCAACGGTCGAACATCATTCCTCCCGTCCGACACAAAAGATCCCTCTCGCTTCTTTCTTTTTAAGATCTTCTGTAAGATACGGATAACGAGAAACTTAGTAATGAAACATGTTTAGTAACTAAAAAATAACAATAACGATACTTACAATTCTTTCGGCAAGAACTAGACGAGTTTGTTCACTCGTGTAGGCGCCGCTTGGCTTTTGCCGAATATGCAACCACAAATCCTCGCGACGTATTGGAGATGGAGGAGCATGTATCACGAAGGATTGGATTACGCTTCATCATCCAATCTCTTCCGCTTGCGCCCATCAAATCTTTTTTGGCCTTTTAATATCCGCCGCGAGAAGCCCTATGAGGGCAATCATTCTTTCTACCTATCTCCCGTGCTTGTTCCCTTCTTTTACTCGTGAATCGGGATTGAAAACATCTATTAATTATGAATTCCGGCCATGCATGTCACTAACAGAAATTAGAGAACTTCTGCTTCATATGAACGTTAATCAAACAGTAGTCAAATTCTTCACTTCATCAAGTTTCAACATTTTATTTAAGGAAAAAAGAAATTGGAGCTATGTTTTGTAGTGCTAGCTAGATAGATAGGTTAAGAAACAAAAGAGAATTATGCTTACGAATAATACAAACTTGATCCTTTTTAAGGCATCCAGTGGGATCAAGATCCCCATTAGATAGTAACAATTGGGTATATAAAGTTTCCCCTTTTAAGACTATTCATTTCCTCCTTTGCAAGACAAACCATTACACAATTAATACCTTCTCATCGTAATTTACCTTTTCGGGGTTGACATATCGACTTGCATAGACAAAGGTAGGAAATGTATACTTCTATTCACACATCGAACCATTATATAACTAACGGATTAGATGAACACAATAACATTCACATATCCACACAAGGTTAATAAGCAAACAAAAGGGAAAACAAAACTAAATATAAACTCACCGAGCTTCGGAGTGGTCCGCGAAGAACAAATTGTCGCCAAATTTGTTCATCAATAAATGTGTAAACTTCCCAAGGATGTTTGGCGGGCGGAACATCGAGAAAAATATACGTGTTAGCGAGAAAGGTCTTAAACTTCCTCCACCGATCAGCACAATAAGACAATGTCTTGTCTTTCAAATTACGGCTTGATCGGGGACGTGTATGTAACCCGGATAGTCTCCCAAATAGGATCCTTTACATTCTTAGAGTCCACACTTTTCCACTCATCTTTGTCAAGATGCTAACCTTGCTTTACGTGCTAGATAGCCGACAAAACTATTATATTTGCTTTTATTAGGACCGACGGGTTCCAACCTTTCATCAAACCGAATCTCGAGCTTTGACCCGGAAGTCCGACTTAGGGTCACATCCATCATTCGTGTGCCTCTTCTACCATGGCGTGCGGGCGATTACGAGCCTCATTGTGAGATGAAGAGGGTTCGTTCTCACTCACACCGGTCACACCGAACGGCGTTGCGGAACACGAATAGGTTCGTTTTCACCGTCCATTTTCGAGACGGGAAGAGAGGAATGCCCGAGCAAATGAGAGAGTAACGGGGGTTGATGGTACGTGGGCGAGGAAGAGAGGTAATGCAACAGGAAGGGTTTCGAACGTGAACGAGAGGTTCTCCACGAGTAACAAAAGCTTTTCGCGAAGAAATGTATAACTTGTGTGGATTTTTAAGATCGGATGAAAAAGAGACGGTCTTAATATTTACATTAATCCCGGTCATATTAAACGTCCGATCTTAAAAGTTTAACCTTTAAGACCGTTCCTTGTAAAACGCCGGTCTTAATATTAATGAACTTTTTTCGTACCGGAAGTATCATATGTCCGGTCTTAAAAGGAAACTTTTAAGACCGTCTTTTTGATAAGTTCGGTCTTAAAACTTTAGACTTTTTATATTTAAATTTTTCCTTATTATGTTTTACCGCGAGAAAATATAAGTACGGCTATATGAGATATATTTAGAAAGTAATTGAAATTTCGGTTCAATTTTTAAGACCGGTTGTATTTTTTTCGGTCTCAATAATGTTTTTAAGAGTGGTGAAAAATTGGTCCGGTGCAAGAAGTTCTTTATATTTACGGAACTGCCACCGGTCATTCTTTTAAGACCGGGGTGTCGATTGTCCGCTCTAAATGAGGCGGTCTTAAAGCCCTTTTTTGCACTAGTGACATGTCATATTCGGTCAAGGAAAAGAGAAATAAGAAGGGGCAAAGATGGAAGCATTATTATTGGTGACTACCATAGTAAATAACCAAAGAAAAATGTCCAAACAATAACCTCCATCCTCCTAACAGCATACTCCCCTAAATATCCATTAATTCTCACCTCTCATTTCATTCATTCGGCCAAGCACTGAAAGAGAGAGTGAGAGACCAAAGAGGAAGGCGATCCAAGGAAGAGGAAGAAGAAGACCAAAAATCTTGTCAGTTCACTGCCTAAACTCTTGAGATAAGCCTTCTATTCATCTTCTCAACTTCAACTTCTGTTTGGTTGGGTATAATCTCTGTAAATGGAAGTTAATTAAATGGAAGGATAGGAGTAGGGAAGTGTAATATGTAATGCTTGGAAGCAACATAGTTGAGTTTCATTAATTTTCTTTAAACCTCTGTTTCGGGTGGCCTCTATTTTGATAGGAAAGAGTTGGATTTTTCTTAATATAATGCTTCCAATGTGTTTAGAAGAGGTTTTTGTGTAGGATGAAGGTTTGGTAGTGATTTTTGGAAGCTCAGGGATTAAATGATGCAAAACCTCAAAACTGCCAATGCTAGTGTCCTACGAGGCAGTCACCTTGTGACATGTTTTTAGATAAGTGAATGGTATCCAATGGCTATGAAAGTTTTCAAATTTAGAGTAGACATAATGATATTTAATTTTATAGGTCGTTTGTCTATTTTGGATGTGTACACATAGAGATATGAATTATTGAAAATGACCCTGGATTCTGGTATGCTACTCTGGGCAGTGTCGTTGTTTGGTTAAATATGGAATTGTACACAAGTAATTGGTTGCTTGAAGTATTTTTATTTGAAAATAGACTTAACAGGGGTTACATAGCCTTTGGAATCACCCTTATTGGATACTTGTGCAATGAGTTATGAATTTTCAAAGTTTGGTTATGAAATTCTGGAAAATCCTGTTTCCAGATTTAAGTAGTGTCTACTTTGTGAAATTTTGGGAATGATATAGCCATGAATTAGTGTGGTGATTATTTTTCTCTTAAATTAGACTTATAGAGCTTCAAATAGAAATTTGAATCACCTCAATTAGAGTTTTATGGAATTAATTATGATTTTTCAAAGTTTGAAAAAATACTGTAAGCTTTTAGTTACCATGCGAATTTAAGAAAGTAAGGAGCCAAATGTAATAGTTGTAACTCTAAGGGGGTAAGTAAGCCTATGAGGGTTAGGTAGCCCCATTCGGTATTCATTTTCATGGCTCTCATACTATGAATATGTGTCCAGGGCCATAAGAAGTCATGAAAGAAAGAAGAAGAATGGAAGATGCTTCAAGCTGTAATACCCTGAATTCTGGGCATGGAGACTTGAGAATAAGCCTAAGTTAGGCAGACTACTGAGCCCGGTTCAGGAAGTATGAAATTTCCTAGACAGATAAAGATCCTCTACATTTTTGAGGAAAATAGGAAGAGAAGGAGACACTGGAGAGTCATATGTCAAAAAGTAAGAGTCAAGCTAAGGATCACATTGGGACACATGTCACTTCAGGGGTAAAAGAGGAAAAGCAAGGGAAAAATAGTCAATTTCTTGTCCTTTTAATAGTGAATTTCCTCTACCATGAGAAAGAAGAGAAAACCAGATGATTTTAGTCATATTCAAGTCCAAACTCAAAATGTGGGTCCCACAAGTGAGTAGTCGGTAGAAAAGGGACCGATAGGGACCAGTTAGGGGTTTCCTTTGGACTGAATGGGATAAGTGTGGGGCCATTTTGGAAATTTAAGAAGGCACCACATATGAATGTCCATTTAGGGGAAGTATCTGGAAAAGTTGAAGAAAAGTTCAAAGGGAAACACCCTGTTGACCAGCGGGACCCACGTGGACCGGCAGGAGGAGATTGGACCGGATAAAGTGAAAAGTTAGGGGTAAAGTTGGAGGGCAGATTTGGTGGGCCCAAAGTAGCGCCACCCAGCCCCCCCATAATCATTAAAAACGTGCTTGAAGACAAAGAAAGAGAAAATCAGTGCAAAAGTCAAAGTGCGGGACCCACTTGCTGGAAAATGGGGAATTAATCACATAAATTAGGAAAAATAAAATAAAATCATAGAATCTGATTTGAGGGGTCCAGAAGAGGCCACCTAGCCCTAGGAAGTGTCTAGAGAGCTTGGGGAAAAAGAAAACAATAATAAAGAAGTTTCGGATCAAAATTGGTAATTTTCGGAAATTCCGGCCAAAATTGGTAATTTTCTCCAAATGAAAAGTAAAAATCTAGATATTTTGAAGGGGCACACCAATTGGCAGACCTAGAACCCTCTGGAATTTTTCTTGGAGAAAAAGTAAAGCCAATTAGTCCATTAGACGGGATGTGGGCCCCACTTAGGTTGGTCAAAAGGTATTTTGAGTCAATATAAGTAATTTTCACCATTTGAAAAGTAAAAATCTACCAAACTTGGATGAGAATGAGCCACATGAACCCATTCTGGAATTCTCTGGAGATTTTTGGGAATTAAGTCAAAAAGCCAGATGAATTCATTAATTATTGGACAGGAATTTACACCGGTTATTTCGTTTGCTTGGATTCTTTTAAATATTTAAAAGGACAAAAGCTCTCTCTCCCCTAAACCATGAGGAGCAAGAAATTGGAGAGGGAAGAGAGAAGCTTTCAGCCAAGTTTCCATAGGCAAAGCAAGGTCCAAGCTCCAAGGATCATCAATCAAACTTCCAATTCAGGTAAACACTGAAAACTCGAACCTTTGCAACTTGAACTTGTAATTTTCGTGCAAGGGGTTTGGGTATGGTGTTTCAATCTGATTTTGGGGTTTTTGATCATCTCAAATTTTTCAAAACATGATTTTGTATGAGGTTAACCTATGGTTTAATTTTTTGAACTCAAAAACCTCAAAAAACCCCTAAGAACAAGCTTATTGTTGATTCTGAAATTCGGTAGTGAACCTTCAACCGGGTTCTAAAAATAGCAAATGAACTTGAAATAATCTGAAATTTATAGGTAGAAAGTAAAATTCCTGAGATTCACCATGATGTATAATTGTGCATCATTTGGATTTTCTACTAAGATAAAATTTGTTAAAGTTAGCTCGAAGCATTAGGTCAACTGGACCAAGGGGTAGAAAAAAGCTACACGACAAACTACATGTTCTTTTGGCTTATGGAAACATTTTTCTTGGAAAATATACATTTTAATGGTTTAAATGGCACCGGTTCCATGTAAAAATGATTTTTGTGGAATTTATTAAAAATCCCGGAACTTGGGCCGGATTCATAGAATTTCTAGAAAACTTCTGTGTGGGCTCGGTTTTGAAGTAAATTGTAAGGGTATTTTTGGAAAATACTCAAATAAATTATTTTGGCATTATTTAGGGTCAAAAAATGTGTTGGAGAGCTAGTGGGCCCTTAAAGTCATACGACCATATATTTATCACCAGCTAGTAACCACTTTACTCCGACACTTTTGTGTTTGATGTATGTGTTGCATGCCATATGTATTTTTTTGTATTGTTTTGCCAAATATGCATACAGAGCATGATTGTGATTGCATCCCTAGCGCTGAGGGTGCTTGCCGGGGTCTACTTATGTGGCGACTCAACGGAAACAGGCTTGTGATTCCGGTAATTCTGGGCCTGCCTTGGTAAGGCGGCCCGATAGTGCGAAGATGTGTTATTGTCTATGTTTCTATTTGCATATTGTGGTGTATTTGGCATACTATTTGTGTTCACATATGTGACATGGTTGCATGCATACACATCACACATTTAGTGCATGAGTATTGATGGTTACTCTGGGGGTGATTATTGGACTCCAGTTACTTCTGTAGTTGCAGGGGGACGTGACAGCAATGGAGAACTTTGTTAGAAAGGTAAGGGCCTATCGGTGCAGATTGAAGAATAGGGAATGCCCTATTATGTTATGTACATATATTTGATATGACTGTAAATATTAATTTGGTATTTACTTTGGATAACTGTACCCTTGATTCCTCGGGGACTTTTAGTTTTTATTTATTTTACTTATATCAGTACAGTAGATTGTCCAAACCAATTAAATGCTCCATTGCGCTCACTCTGATACACGTTAAATGGATCTAATAACAAAGGAAAGGTAACTAAGTGAAGAAATCCCTCTAACCCGCTACCCGGATGGGCAACGCCGGTGGAGGTGTAACACAAGCAACTTCGGTGGTTGGAAGAAGAGGAAACTGAGGAAAGACATTAGTCCACCAGGTAGTGAACTTACTTAACTTACATGTATTTGATGTGTATGCTATGAATTGATGGGAAGCATGTATGAATGAATGAAGCTCTATTTGTGTTTATTATACTATGGCCATATGTATGTTGCACAAAACATTGAGCATGCAAAATGTCATCATGTGAACATGAGCCTAAATTTAGAGATTATTCCCATGGATTGATTTTGCTAAATTTTATTTCAGTTTATTTAATCATGTGTTCATTGTTATAGCTTTATTGATTGATCACCATTGAGCATGTTTTGGGGATTTAGGGTTGGACTTGGAAGAGGGAATCCTAAATTGACCTTGGGATTAAATAATGTGGAATTAGGTTTAAATTTAACGTGAAGTTAGGTTTTAATCTAATTTGCGTCTAGGATAGGAATATACCTAGAAGCTCCGCATAATCAAATTAGAGTGAGCCCAATTTGCAACGCATCTTATTTAGTTGTGTGAGGCATCGCATAATTAATTAAGGTAGGTATATAAGTGGACCGGAAGGCATTTATAGACATTAATACTCTAGATTAGCTAATTGGGATAAAATCTAAGAATCAAATAAGGGATTAGTGACTCTAGGTTGCTCGTTCATTTGTGTGGTAGTTTGTTTGTTTTAGTTTTAATTTCTTTTCTCTTAATTAAATTTAATTTGGTTTTCTCAACTTAAACGAAATTGTGAAATTAATGCTCAACTGAAGTTTGTGGTACTAAGTCCTCGTGGGAACGATACTTTTCTTATCACTTTATTACTTGATACGGCATGTGCACTTGCGGAGTTTTTAGGCTATACAGTTTTGCCCTATCACTCGAGCATGAACATTGTTGTGCTCGAGCATGACACTTTGTTCATGCTAGGAAAAAGCTGAAATTGCAATAATGCCCCGTAACAAACTAATATTCATCCGGAAGCTTGAACTTGCTTATTTTAACTCCGAATTGAGCCGTTCCAACTTCTATTTGATCACGAAACTTAAATATTGATATTATCATAATATTTAAAAAATTCTTCTTTCTTCAAACTCCATTCTTGATCATTCTGCATTGTATTAAACTTCACATCTACATTAAATATAAAAATTAGTCAAAGTAGAAGATAAGTGAAGTATGCAAGTTTTTTGCTCTGGATAATGACATCTATATAAGACATCATCAAAACTAATCATAACCAACACAGACCAACAGCTCAATCCCATGCTTCTTGAGCTCCACACCACCTTTCCATCCCTCCTTATATCGGCAAATCAGTTAGCAACCAAGAAAGAAAGAAACAAAAATAGAAAAAACGTAGAGAACGAGAGACAAAGAAAGAGTGTGAGAAGTCTGAATGAAGAAGGACCAAATGTGTATGCAAGCTTGAGGAACGACCGGGTGAGTTTCTTAAGCCTTTCCCTTCTTGTTTCCATGGTTTATGCACGATTAGTTTGTTGGTTAAGGAAGAAAACGCTGAAAACCAAAAACAACTCTCTGTTTTCTTCATGAACTTTTTACAGTAAATAGTAGACATCTTAACCTATAAAACGAGTAAAAGCCCAGCCAAAACGGGTGTGTAGAATGAGAGAAGACTTTTTCCAAATTTCAGCCAAAAACCTGGAACGTTTTCTGCACTTCTGGTGAACAGTACATTTCAGGCTTGATTTTGAAATGGAAAACAATTTTTTTTCTTGAAATTTTTATAGTCAATATTAGACATCTCAACCTTTCCAACGAGTCAAAGAACACCTAAAACATATTTGTATAAAGGGAGATATGATTTTTCCAAAGTGTAGCCAAAACCTGGATCGTTCTTCGCACTTCCGATGAACAATAAATTTCGGGCTTGATTTTAAAATGGAAAAAAAAAATTGTTTTCCTTGAAACTTGTACAGTAAATAGTAGACATCTCAAAATTTCCAACGAGACAAATAACAGCTAAAAGGGATTGGTAGAAAGGGAGATATGATTTTCCAAAGTTTAGCCAAAATCTGGAACGTTTTCTGCACTTCCAGTGAACAGTAATTTTCGGGCTTGATTTTGAAATGAGAAAAATCTTATTTTTTTTCCTTGAAAGTTTTACAAGTAAATATTAGACATATCAAGCTTTCCAAAAAGCCAAAGAACACCTAAAACATATGTGTAGAAAGGGATATATGATTTTCCGAAGTTTAACTGAAAATCTGGACAAATTTTATGTTCCAGGAATAGTGATCATTTTCGGGCAAAGTTTTGGAATGGTAAACCTTCGATTTTTTCCATGTAATTTTGTGTGTTAATAGTACACAAGATAATATTTAAAATGAGCTTTGGATCACCTTAAACGGAGCTCTGTAGCTCAAGAAATAAATTTTGGAAGTTGAGTCACAATATTGGAAAGTTTTCTGGACAAGGTTTACATTTTTGAAATCTGGGAATGATATAATGTGTTATTTCTATTGGTATTATTTTTCTATGAAACTAGACATGCTAAGGAACACTTAGCTTTTGGAAGCACCTCATTTGGATTTTTTTAGAATTAATTATGAATTTTCAAAGGTTAATCAGAAAATTCTGGACATTGTGTTTTTCGAAAGTTGGGAATTTTCCCTACCATAAATCAACTTGGTGGCTTTAATTTATGAAAACAGACTTATCAAGGTGTAAGTAGAAAAAGGAATTACTCCATTTGGAGTTGTATCGGTCCAGGTATGAATTTTCTAAATTCTTAGAAAAGTTAAAGGCTGAAATTTTGATAAGTCTTAAAATAGTCACGGAAATTGTTAATTGTGCATAACCTTCAAAGTGAAGGTTTTTGTTTTGGATAACTTGTTTATTAAGGGTTATAAAGACTCTTAAGTGACAAGGACAACCCTTCTTAGCATTTTTAAAGGACATGACTCTTAATAAAATAGATAGATAATTAATATTATTATTTATTAAGAAGGGTATTATTAGCAAGGGAATTTTTAGAGATTAATCCATTTTTGATTCTCTAAAAATAATTCACATAGTTAGTTACTTTGCGATGCAAGAAATAACTAATGACAAAGATAAACATTTATAGGCATTGATTGAACCATATTTTTACATTATTTTGGATCATTAAATTGGATTTATAATGCATTTCACATTAGTTATTGAGCTTAAAATGATGTTTTTATGATAAATTGAGATTAAGGGTGAATACATTAATTTAGGGTTAAAAAGGGCAAAATTGTCAAAAAAATGTAATTACTCTTAATTATTGATTTTTATGAAAATATTTAATGTTAGGTTAATTGGTTTAAATTGTAGGAGGTTGAAAAGATTAAATCAAATTTGAAAATGAAAGTTTTAATTCAAGCATTAAAAGTTTTCATTTAGTCCCTGAAAAACTTTTTGAAACTTTGCACTTAGGTCCCTCTGATGAAACCATGCGTTTTGACCATTAGAAATTAGGTTTTCTGATTGCTGAAACTTGGAGACCCGTGGAGCAGCTGGGAGGACCCGAGAGATTTAATCATTATTGGCTTCAACGCCGCGGATTCAAAAAGGAGAGGATTTTCACGCCTTTTGAAAAAGGGACCTTGGACGGTTCACAATTTGGACGAGGGAGGCGAGAGGAGAGCTTGGAGACGCGAGTTTTGAGAGAGGAAAGAGGACGACACATTGACAGAGATTGAAGGTTTCAACTGGGGAAAATTAATTGCAGAAGTCACGAGGAGAGGATTGAACGCTAGGGATTAATGGGAGCTA
Organism: Acacia acuminata; assembly: GCA_019022655.1. Taxonomy (NCBI): domain Eukaryota; kingdom Viridiplantae; phylum Streptophyta; class Magnoliopsida; order Fabales; family Fabaceae; genus Acacia; species Acacia acuminata. The sequence continues at coordinate 150,067 of JAFJYI010000364.1, read as the reverse complement.
GGATATTCACACTTGAACCTCACTCCATTTCTCCCTTCCTTCATCACCACCAACACCACCTCCTTCACCAACCATATGCTCTTAACTCCATTATTTCCAGCAAGCTTGGTTCCTATGGCTGGTTCATTTTTACAGATTGTGATGGGCTGTTCAATTGCTATGTGTAGCTAAATCCTTGCTTCTTGGTGATGAGGAGAAATGGGCTTGAGCATTGGGTGCTTCAAAGGGGAGTTATTTAATTTAATCTTTTGCTTAGACTATTTATTTGATTTCCTTATTTAGATTATCATTATTTAGTTGTGAGACTTGGATGATCAAGTTATGTGTCCATGTGGATTGAATATTGTAGTTTTAATTGGATGATTATTTTGAGGTTGAAATTTCCAAATTTCTTTATATGCTTGATGAAATTGTCCTTGCTGTCATGTTTGTGATTAATAATTATAGTTGATTTTAGCTTTTGAATGGTTCGTTAGAACATTCAAATTGAGAAGAACAATTTACATCATCCCAATTTTAATTACACATTAAGTGGATTTTAACAATATCTCAAAAGGTAGTAGTTTGCTATGTTTGTAGGAGCTACTATTAATTGAGATTATTGACTCAAGTGTTATCTTGAGGTTGTTCTTTGGACTTAATGAAAATTTAACTCCCATATATATTTTAAGCAATGATAGCCATCTTCTTCATTACCAAGAGCATCCATAATTAATCCCTTTTAATCCAAAGCATTTTTCACTATTTTCCAAAAATACCAAAAAAATAGAATTAGTTTCTTTATATTTTTATGAATTTTAGTTTAAAGAAAATCAATTTCTAAACCCTTTTCTAACCATGTTTTTAGCACTTAGTTTAACCTAGGGATTTCAAAATAAATTGGCTCCTTGATAAGAGAACGATCCCGAGTTGTTTGCACTATATTGCATTTTAATTCGTGGTAAATTGTGATTTGACCCTGAGGCGACTAAGGTTTTTCAGTCAAATCAATGGCGTTCTTAGGGGAGTCAATTTTGACTCCTTTGGTTTACTAAGTGTCAATTGGTTCGAATTGACCGGGTTTGCCCTTGTGAGCCTATTAGGTTTTCTTTCATTTTTTTTTTTAAAATATAATTTTCAAAAAAAAAAAAAAAAATTCAAAATTTGTTTTCTTGTATCAAAATTTTTGAGAAAAACCAACCAAATATCTTGATTTACTTTGTTTTTGCATTTGCATCCTAGCATTTTTACTTGTCCATACACATCATACATACTCACAAACACTTCTACTCCTTCCACTTCACACATTTACTTTTTGAATTTGTGTGCAAGACAGTTTTGGTACTCCATTGTTTCATTGCTTGCTTGACAGCTTTATATGTCCGACCTATTTGAGGGGGACTCTGATCACTCTTTTAATCTTTATTTTTTCATTGACTTAATTGATTGTGCTTCACAAGGTACAAATATGGAAGGTGAAAACAATGGTCAACAAAGGAGGAGAACTATAAGGGATGTGACAAGATCGATGTCACTCATGATCCATTCAACATTGCATGCCCTAACCTTGAGGTTAATTTTGAGCTTAAGGGTCCTTTGCTTAATTCATTACCTCGTTTCCATGGACTTGAAAAGGAAGACCCTTGTAGCCATCTCAATGCCTTACATGTGGCTTGCTCAAATATGAAGCTTGTTGGTGCTCGCCTAGATGATGTGAAATTAAAGGTGTTCTATTTTACTTTAGAAGGGAAGGCTCGGGAATGGTACATGATGTTACCTAGGCATGTTAATGATGCTCTTCACTCATGGGCTAATTTGAAGAAAGCCTTCTTGGAAAAATACTTACGATGCAAGGATTGGGGAGCTTAAAAAGGAGATTTACTCTATCAAACAAGACCCTTTGGAGTCCTTCTATGAATATTGGTGTCGCTTTCGGGAGCTTTTAGCTAAGTGTCCACACCATCAAATTGTTGATGAACAGTTGATTACATACTTTCGTGAAGGTCTTCCGCCTAATGAGAAAGGCATTATAGATCTTTAGCAGTGGAGGTTCTTTGGAAGATTGCACACGAGAAGAGGGATGGGCTCAAATCGAATACGAGCAAGAAATACTCAACAATACAATGTGAGAGATATAAGAGGAGTTTCGATATTAGATCCAACGAGAGAATGGTCTCACTTGAGTCTAAGATGGATACGATCACTTCACAACTTTCTCTAATCACATCTGAACTTCATAATCGAGTATTCAACGAGGACCTCCTTCCCCTACTTCACAAGCTATTGTTGCACCTAGTTGTGATAGTTGTGGTTCAATGATGCACATTACAAGTTTATGCCCTAATCACCATGAGGAAGTGAATGCCATGTACCGGGAAGGCCCAATCAACAACAAAAAGGTGGGATTCTAACACAACCACCTACAATGAAGGTAGAAGACCTAATTCTAATTTTGGTTGGAGAAACCAAGAAGGTTCATCATATCAAGTCCAACCATATGGGTCAAACCGTGGGCAAATGGTGCCTATTCAAGAGTCTAAGGGTGATGAGAACACTCAATTGTTGAAGAGTGTGGTTTCTCAACTTACTAGTATGAACAACCGGATGATGGAAGATAAAGCCGTGAATGATGGTCAATTCTCTTCTATTTCCAATACCCTACAAAAGCTACAAAGTGATGTGGCAAGTGATAGCAATCAAATGGCTTATGTGTGCAAGAAGTTGGAAGAATTGGAGTTGAAGCATAACAATGTGCAATCCCACTTGACTCAACTCTCTAATTCGTGAGTGATGTGCATGCTAAGACAAGTGGTTCTATTCCTTCAAATACTGTCATCAATCCTAAGTCACTCAATGCTATTGAGTTAAGGAGTGGTAAGAAGGTACGTTTCCCTGAAGAGGTTGACAATGATGTGGATGAAGAAATAGAGGTTGAAAGTCCACCTTTGAGCCCAATAAAGCTACCTGAATCTGAAAGCTTCAAAGAGAAGGCTATCCTTGAGAAGAAGAATAGCAAAGCAATTGAGCAACCTCAAGTGGAACAACAACCACTTCTGAGAGAGGTTGGCTCCAAGGAAAGAAGCACTTTTGAGAAAGGTAAGTCAAGCGAGCAAGGCACCTTATCCAATACCAATGGTAAGGAGGTAAAAATTTCTCAACTCCCTTTTCCTAAAGCTTACTTTCAAGGCAAGAAAATACATGAGGAACAAAATGAGAAAGAAATGTATGATTTGTTTAGCAAGTTACATATCAATGTTCCTTTCTTTCAATTGGTTAAGTCTATGCCTAGTTATTGCAAATTCTTGAAAGAGCTTTGTACTAACAAGAGGAAGTTTAGGCCTAATGAGAGAGTGCAAATTAGCTCTAATGTGTCTGCCCTTTTCAAACCCCAACTCCCTGTTAAGTGCAAGGATCCCGGCTCATTCACTATACCTTGTACCGTAGGTAATGTGAATGTAGCTCAAGCCTTGTTAGATTTAGGGGCAGCCATTAATGTCATGCCTAGTGCCGTTTTTAAATCCCTTGGTGTCAAAGAGCTTAAGAGGACTAGTGTAGTTCTCCAACTAGGCGATAGGAGCATTAGGCACCCACTAGGCATCATTGAGGATTTGCTTGTTAAAGTCAAAGACTTGGTTTTCCCTGCCTTCTATGTGTTGGACATGTCTCAAGAGTCTAGTGAATGCACCCTTATCTTAGGGAGACCCTTTATGAGAACAGCTAGTACCTTTATAGACATGAGAGATGGGTCAATCACTATGGAAGTGGGTAACAACAAACTGAGTTTTAATATGTATGAAGCCATGAAACATCCTTCTGAAGATTACTCTTTATTAGGTGTGAATTCAATTGATTTTGCCATTGATGATTTAGTTGAAGAATATGAGCTTAATCGCACACCAATAATTGTAATCTTGACTGTGGTATTTCATTGGATTCATGTGATGATAAAATTCCCTCTCCTTCTGTTGATAATTTTGATTCACTTGGGAGTGAGATTTCCAACCTTGACTCATCGATGGTTGATTGTTGGTTATCATCCCTTGATGATTTTTCTCTTACTTCTCTTAGTACATTTGAGCTTAATTCTTCCAATGATTCATTATCCAGTGATGATGTTTGTGAGGAAGGTGTTTTTCTCAATGTTTCAGGTCACAGATTAGTGGAGGAAGCTGAGTTTGAGGTCGGTAGCCAAGACTTAGATGATTTGTTCTCAAAGGGGATAGCCCTCACACCGATGAAGACATCCTCTCATGTGACTCACTTTGGACCTCAAAACAATGTGGTTAAAGGGCCACCTTCGAACTCATTGCTTAATCATAGAACTAAGATCACTCCTCATACCTTGAGATTTTTAAATGAGCTAATCACTCCTTGTGAAGTAGGTAGGAAGGAGACTACTTTCCCCAAGCCTGTTGCTACTGTAAACCAACCTAGTATTGGTTCAACACTTGGGAAGACCAATGAACAAGTGGTAGAGTCTATGGAGCTTAGTACAAGCCATGCACCTCCTAAGCTTGCAAAAGGGAGTATTTCTACTACCCTTGATCTTCCGAGACTAATTCCCTCTATTGTCCAACCTCCTGATTTAGAGCTTAAGCCTCTCCCCTCTAATTTGAAATATGCTTTCCTTGCTTCTATGGAAAATTGCACGTTATAATTTCAAATTCTTTGTCTCGTGAGTGAGGAGGAGAGATTGCTTGATGTTTTGAGTAAAAATAGAAAGGCTCTTGGTTGGACTTTAGCCGACATTCCCGGGATTAGTCCGGCTATTTGTACCCATAGGATCCTTTTACATGAGGGATCCAAACCCCTAGGCAACCCCAAAGGAGACTCAACCCCTAATTCTAGATGTGGTTAAGAAAGAAGTAACCAAGCTATTGAGTGCGGGTATCATCTACCCAATTTCGAGATAGTGAGTGGGTTAGTCCTATGCATGTAGTGCCTAAGAAGAGTGGGATAACTGTGGTCAAGAATGAAAATGATGAGTTATACCTACTAGGGTGCAAAATGCTTGGAGAGTGTGCATAGACTATAGGAAATTGAATGAAGCATCTAGGAAAGATCATTTTCCCTTACCCTTCATAGATCAGATGCTTGAAAGGTTGGCGGGTAAGAGTCACTATTGTTTCCTAGATGGCTATTCAGGGTATTTCCAAATTCCACTAGCCCCCGAAGATCGAGAAAGACCACTTTCACTTGTCCATTTGGTACCTATGCCTATAGGAGAATGCCATTCGGATTGTGCAATGCACCTAGCACTTTCCAACGTTGCATGATGTCACTGTTCTTTGATTTTCTTGAAAATTGCATGGAAGTTTTTATGGATGATTTTACAATGTATGGTAATTCATTTGATGCTTGTTTAGATAGTTTGGACAATGTTCTTGCTAGATGCATTGAGAAAATTTTGGTTTTGAATTATGAGAAGTGCCATTTCATGGTTGATCATGGGATAGTACTTGGTCATTTGATATCTAGCAAGGGCATTGAAGTTGATAGAGCTAAAATTGAGGTGATTTCCTCATTGCCCTACCCCACTAATATTAAAACACTTCATTCTTTCTTAGGGCATGTGGGTTTTTACCGGAGATTCATAAAAGATTTCAGTAAGATAGCTCTACCTTTATCCAAATTATTGCAAAAAGATGTTGATTTTGTCTTTGATACTTCTTGCAAACAAGCATTTGATGAATTAAAAGCACACTTGATATCTCCTCCTATTTTGCATGCACCAGATTGGACTTTGCCTTTTGAACTAGCATGTGATGCCTCCAATTCTGCTGTGGGGGTCATGCTAGGACAAAAGCATAGCAAGTTATCTCATGTGATTGCTTATGCATCAAAAACTTTGGATAGTGCACAAAAGAACTACACAACCACAGAAAAAGAACTTTTTGTTTGTCATTTTTGCATTAGATAAGTTTCGGCAATATCTAATCAATTCTCAAGTGGTGGTGTACACGGATCATGCGGCGGTGAAGTTTCTCTTCACTAAGCCTCAATCCAAACCAAGGCTTATTAGGTGGATGCTTTTGCTACAGGAGTTTGATATAAGCATAAAGGATAGGCCTGGAACTGCTAACCTTGTAGCAGATCACCTGAGTAGACTGCCGGATGGTACAAGGGGAGTACTTGACTCTGACTTTATTTGTGATGACTTCCCTGATGCGTCCCTTATGTCTATCTCTCTCTATGTTCCTTGGTTTGCTAATCTGGTGAATTATATTGTGACCGGTCTCATACCTGAGCATATGTCTTCCTTTCAGGCTCAAAAACTTAAACGAGAAGCTAACACTACATTTGGGATGAGCCCTATTTGTGGAGACTATGCAATGACCAAGTTATCAGGAGGTGCATCTCAGAGACCGAGTCCAAGGACATACTTTCTGCTTGCCATTCAATGATTTGTGGTGGACACTTTAGTGCTCATAAGACCTCTAGGAAAGTGTTAGATTCTGGGTTTTACTGGCCTACCCTGTTTAAAGATGCATACTTGTATTGTAAGGCATGTGATAAATGCCAACGGTTTGGGGGGTTAGGTAAACGGCACGAGATGCCACAACAACCCATGCTCTTTTGTGAGGTATTTGATGTTTGGGGTATCGATTTCATGGGCCCTTTTCCACCATCATCTGGCTTTACCTACATTCTCTTAGCCGTAGATTACCTCTCTAGGTGGGTAGAAGCCATTCCCACTAGGAAAGATGATGCCCAAACGGTTTCCAAGTTTCTTAAGTCTAACATCTTCTCAGATTTGGAGTACCAGGGCTATAGTGAGTGATAGAGGTACCCATTTTTGCAATAAGGTTATTGATAACTTACTTGTTAAGCTTGGGGTAACCCACAAAATGTCTACCCCTTATCATCCACGACGAATGGGCAAGCGAAGTCTCCAACCGAGAGATCAAACACATATTGCAAAAGATTGTCAAGCCTTCAAGAAAGGATTGGAGCTCAAGGTTGGAGGAAGCACTATGGGCCTATAGAACTGCCTTCAAGACTCCAATAGGAATGTCTCCCTACCAGCTTATCTATGGTAAAGCATGTCATATTCCGGTGGAGTTAGAGCACAAAACCTATTGGGCTGTGAAAATGTGCAACATGGATGTGGAAGAAGCGGCTTGGAAAGGAAGTTACAAATGCAAGAACTTGAGGAGATGCGACTAGAAGCTTATGAGAGCTCCCGCATTTACAAAGAAAAGACCAAGCTACTTTATGATAAGAAGATTATCCGAAAGGATTTCAAAGTTGGTGATCAGGTTTTGCTATTTAGGGCCCGATTCAAGTTGTTTGATGGGAAGCTTAAAGATAAATGGTATGGCCCTTTCACTATCACCAAAGTGCATTCATTTGGCATGGTAGAGTTGCTTGACGAGACTGGAAAGGAATTTCAAGTCAATGGACACCTCCTCAAGCTCTACTATGATTCATCATCAAAGCCTTCTTGAGGCCGGGTTGTCTCTTTCCTTCACTTACATTCTTTGATTTGAATTGTTAAACTCATTTGTGATTCTGAATCCTTGAAATAAGTGTGGGGGAGGGACTATCTCAGTAGAAAAGTAGAAGTAGTATAGTTTAGTAATTAGAATAAGAACTCCCAATCTATGCTTTGCATCTTAGCCACCACCTTGCTTAATTACCATTGTGCCTCTTCATTCTAATTTTCTCTATTATTTTGGCTTGTTTCTTTTCTCTTCTCTCTTATCATGATGTGATGTGTTGTGCTTCAATTGCAATTGGACTTCACAACTTTCCACTTCATTAAGGAACAAGTTAGAATGATGGAAGTGCTTTACAAACATTGAGGACAATGTGTTGATTAAGTGTGGGGGAGGGGAATACATTTTGAATCCCAATTAATTGGTTGTTTTTAAATGAGAAAATGCCTTAAACTAGAATTTTTTTTTTTTTTCAAGAACGACCACTTTGGAAGTGTCTAATTTGTGGGAAATTCTATGAACTTTCATGAGATCTAGTGTTTTGGCAACTTTTTAAAACCATGATTTGTTCTTCAAGTGAATGGGAAGAGAAATGAACCCACGATTGGATTTTTGCTTACTCCTCATTTTGGAAAAAAAAAAAAAAAAAAAGAAAGAGTTATTATATCATTTGTGCATTTAGGAGTTGAGCATTAATTCTAACTGATTGCAATGTTTTAATTGGTTGTGTTTTGTAAGGTTAGCACTTGGAATAGTTAAGTAGATGTTTTGTGGTTAGCTTACTATGCAATTGATTGTGTTAGAGTGAGCATTGGAGAAAAACCTTGTTGGAAGGATATTTGAGCCTTAAATTCTTCTCATGTGTGCATGTTCATTTGGTTTTTCACCTTCTAGAACTTGTTTCAACTCTTTTTCGAAACAACATTTGCATTGGTGTTATGGAAATGAAAGAGGCATTCAATTCTAAACCATATTCACCCAAACACAAACCTACATACATCTACCATTTGCTACCCATGTTGAGCCTTTCATATGTTGTATGCATGTCATTATTCATAGTGTTCATAGTATTCTTTAAAAAAAAAAATCAAAAGAGAATTGCCAATAAAAATTTGCCAAATGCCATGTGAGAGAGAGAAAAAAAAGAAAAAAATGAGTAAAGTTTGAAAAAAAAAAAAATTTGGTAGATAGAAAACAAAAGAAATATCAAGAAGGCATTTGTTCTTGGATTTTCAAAAGAATTGGCAAAAGTTTGTAAAATTATTTAGATACTATGAACTTACTCGTTAACTTTAATTTGCATATAAACTATCTTCTTTTCCACTTAATTCATTCCATTTAGCCTTCATCCAACATTACAAGCCTTTTAAGTCCTCTTGATTCATTTCATTGATTGCTATTAGTAGTGGAGATGTTAGAGTTGTTACAAGCCTATGGTAAGGTGTGGATTAAGTGAATAGAGTGAAATTATTCCAATGAGGTGAGATGAGTGAGATGGAATTACCTTGAGAGTTCTCTTGTGCTTAATTCTAATATTTTGAGTTGTGTAGTCGGCTAATTTCTTTCCATCACTTGATTATCACTAGTGTTGGCTTGAGGAATTTGATTAATTAATCCATTGCTCTTATAATAATGCAATTGCTCATCTTTCAAATGCATTAGTGATTTGGACTTAGAATTTTGTGCTCAATTGCCTTTGCTCAGAGTACAAAGGTCTAAGTGTGGGGGGATTGATTGAACCATATTTTGACATGAATTTTGGTAATTAAATGGGGATTTTTAATGTATTTTCTCATAGTTATTGAGCTTTAAATGTATTTCTTGTGATAAATTGAGATTAAGAGTAATATATGAAATTATGGCTAAAAAGGGCAAAATTGTCAAAAAAATGTAATTACTCTTAATCATTGATTTTTATGAGAATATTTGATGTTAGATTAATTATTTTTTGTTGTAGATACTTAAAAAGATTAAATCAAAATTTAAAATGAAAGTTTTAATTCAAGTTATAAAGTTTGCAATTTGGTCCCTACTCCAGAAGTTTTAACATTTTCACTGTGGTCCCTACAGCTAAGCTGTGCGTTTTTTATTATTAGGTTTGCTTCTTTATTCAGATTTGCAGACCCGTGAGCTGGGGGGACCCGACATGAATTAATGGATATAAAACTTCAGGTCAGAGGGAATTGAAAAGGGGGGCGCCGCATTGAGAAGAAGGAAGGAGCTGAGGGATTTGACACCTGGGAGAAAATTCCTTTGCTCGTGGATTCACACCGTGAGCACCACACACACACACCTGGACCTCAATTCAGACCCTCGGTCCTGCACGCCTTCACCACCAACAATCATCATCTTCCTCATTCCAATCACCCACCACCATCGAACTACCTTTGACCCCATCATCGTCACCCTCAATCTTCACCCATCGTCCCTTCTCCTTTGATTCACCAACATTTTCACCAATTCAAAGTCACCATTTGCCCAACTCCATTAGCCGAGAGCTATTTCCCTTTCAAATCCAGATTTTATTTACACTCAATTTTCATGGAATTTCTTTGTCGGATGAAGTTATTAGGTTCAACCTAAATTAATGAGTGGCTAAATCCTTGCTACTTGGTGATGAAGAATTGTGGCTTGAGCAAGTGTGCTTCAAAGGGGAGTTATTTAATTTAATCTTTTGCTTAGACTATTTATTTGATTTCCTTGTTTAGGATTATCATTATTTAGTTGTGAGACTTGGATGACTTGTTATGTGTCCATGTGGATTGGATATTGTAGTTTTAATTGGATGATTATTTTGATGTTGAAATTTCCAAATTACTTAATATGCTTGATGAAATTGTGCTTGCTGACATGTTGGTGATTAGTAATCATAGTTTATTTTAGCTTGTGAATGGTTCGTTAGAACATTCAAATTGAGAAGAACAATTTACATCATCCCAATTTTAATTACACATTAAGTGGATTTCAACAATATCTCAAAAGGTAGTAGTTTGCTATGTTTGTAGGAGCTACTATTAATTGAGATTATTGGACTCAAGTGTTATCTTGAGGTTGTTCTTTAGACTTAATGAAAATTTAACTCCCATATATATTTTTTTAAGCAATGATAGCCATCTTCTTCATTATCAAGAGCATCCATAATTAATCCCTTTTAATCCAAAGCATTTTTCACTATTTTTCAAAAATACCAAAAAGAATAGAATTAGTTTCTTTATTTTTTTTATGAATTCTAGTTTAGAGAAAATCAATTTCAAAACCCCTTTTCTAACCATGTTTTTAGCACTTAGTTTAACCTAGAGATTTCAAAATAAATTGGCTCCTTGATAAGAGAACGATCCTGAGTTGTTTGCACTATATTGCATTTTAATTCGTGGTAAATTGTGATTTGACCCTGAGGCGACTAAGGTTTTGCAGTCAAATCAATTTGACACAGGCTGAATTAGCATTGTCCGTAAGTCATTTTGTGACGGTGGACGGCCTGTGGGACTGGGATCGGTTGGGTTCTGATCTGCCTGATCAGATTCGAGCATGCATATTAGCCTGCCACCCGCCTAGAGTTGAGGATAGTGATACCGCCTGTTTTTGGGACCGTTCATCGGATGGCCGATTCTCTGTTGCCTCAGCATACGACTCAGTTGGTGGAGATGGGGGTGTAAATGCTGATAAAATTTGGCCGACTATTTGGAATTGGCAGGGTGCTCAGAGAGTCTCGTGTGTTCTTATGGCTTGCTGCTAGGGGGAGTTTGTTGACAAATGCTGTAAGCAGACGAAGGTTAATGACACACTCTGATGCATGTGCCCGAGGATGTAATGAGGGGGAGGATGTTGATCATATTTTGCGACATTGTACTTTCGCAAGGAAGGTATGGAGGATCCTCCTACCGGTTAACAGGCGGCCAAGTTTTTTCCAGGGTGATCTCAGGACTTGGCTCCTACGGAACCTAACCCATTCGGGCTCGCTAATACCATGAATCGGCCGTGGGTTGAGCTATTTGGACTGGCATGCTGGAAGCTATGGAAAGCAAGGAACAAATCAATTTTTCAGTAGATCCATGTTCAACCCGAAGTGTTAGCACGTGAAGTACGGATATTTGCTGCCGTGGCACGTGCAATCGAATGAAGGTTGTGGCTCCGTTAAAGCAGGTACGTGTAGTTAGCTGGTCCAGGTCATCGCCTGTCGGTGGTAGTGTTGAACTGTGATGGAGCTAGGAAGGATACGCTACGAGCTGGGGCTGGTTGTCTCATTCGTGATCATGAAGGTCGGTGGCTACAGGGTTGCTGTCGTAATATTGGCATCTGCACTTCCCTGCATGCAGAGCTATGGGCGCTGGTTGATGGTCTCGAGCTTGCTTGGAGACAGGATTACAAAGATGTGGAAGTCCAGCTTGATTGTTTAGTGGCGCTGAAACTGGTTAACTCGCTTTGTAGAATCGGTTCAGTAAGCGGATCTTGTCCAAATTAAATTAAAGGACTGTCATCACAAGACGGAGGGTAGTTATCACACACGTGTATCACGAAGGGAATAGGTGTGCGGATTTCCTTGCTAGCTTTGCACTGAGTTTAGGAGATGGAATCCATTTTCTCCAGGAACCACTAGAGGCCCTGCATTTCTTCCTTCAGGCAGATATAGCGGGTGAAGGATGGGCACGTCTGTGCTCTGTTAGTCCTGATTAGTTTTTAATCATCCCTTGTAATCAAAAAAAAAAAAAAAAAAAGTAGCAATAAATTGTAATGAAAAAAGTACTATATATACAGTAATGAAAAAAGTATTTTCTACAAATATAAACAATAAAAAAAAACACACACACACATTACAAAATCATAAAGTGATAATAAAACATCAAATTCAAAGTTTCAAACATTACAAATTAAGCATTCATCACAAGTCTACAAATTACAAAAAAAGCATAAATCCGAAAGCCATTGTTAACATTCAATACAATCAACAATTAGTTTATATTAATGGTGTTAGGTTACACAATACACTCAAAGAAGTTACATATTTTTTTAACTAAAAAAAAATGGTCCAACCCGCCAACCTGGTGGTCCTACCTGCCACGAGTTGGCCCCATCTGGGTTCAGACCAAAAAGAACCGCATCAAAACGGTCACACTTTTGTAGAACTCAAACAGCCCATTTTTCAGGTTATGTTGGTCGGCCCACGGTTAATACCCTTATTACCCAATCTAATCAATTGACCTAGTAATTATCAAAGACTTAATAATTTTACAATAACTCTTCCACCAATTTATTATCATAATTAACTGAAACAATAGATTAGATAACTACTTTTGCTAATTTTTCAAGTAATTAAAACGAGTTGTAAATCAAATTCGTTTCTTTCCAAATATAATAAGAAGTGAATATTCCATGAATCATTAATTATATGCATAGGGCCAGCGATCATCCTTTGCCCACGTCTTCACCAGGCTTTTTCTTTGTTTGCTAGCGATGGTGTTTCAGTCATCCCAACGTGGCTTTTTGAAGGTTAGGCGGAGTAGAGTTGTAAGGCAGCCATTTGACATAGAATTTTTCTTAATGCAATTCTTGGTTCAATCATGCTTTGAAAGTGAAGCACCCTTGGGCTACTTGTAGAGAAAGTTCATTAGCACCGTCGGGAGAGAAGAATAAGAAAAAATGTGGCCCCTTACCCCATTAAATTCTCCTAATAAAATTTAGAGAAAATTGGGGGAAGTTCTCATTAAAAATTTAATTTAGTTACTGAGAATAAACTGATAAATTTTTATACACATCAAATATTAGCACTCTGCAAATTTTATATATACATAGTACAAATACTCCAATTTAGGTTCGTCTAACCAATAAACTTTTTTTTATATGGGGACCTCTTCCCCACTTTTCACTAAAATTTAATTAGTTTTAAATTTTTCTCATTAATATTTTAACTATTTTGATTTTTTTTTTAATTTTAATATTTCTCTCAAAATTATCACAATATGCACTCATAGTATTTAATAAATTTTATGTCCTTTTTAATCATTTTATATCTCAACTTGCTTTTCTATTAATCATCCTAACAAGTTTAATTAATTAATTTTTTTTTTTTAAAAAAGAACTTTTGTCACCGTTAATCCAAACATAAATCCCATTAACTATCTAACTTATGCCCTAGCTTAAGTTTTTAAAAGTCATATTAAAAAAGTCACTTCTACCACGGCTAATCCAAACCGTAGAAATAAGAGAGAGAAAGATAGAGAAAATATACTCTCAAATAGATCATGTTTATTCATATGCTCAATAGGGTATTTATACATAAGAGAGAAGACAAGAGAGTAATGACTCATTATGATGATTGATTCCATAATCACTCATAATTCCTATAATCCCTTATAATATGCGATACTAATTAATTATAATATATTTATACTTGATTTATTTCCTAACACTCCCCCTCAAGTTAGAGCATAAATATTGATCATGTCCAACTTGTTACAAGAAAACATAATATAAATAAATCCAAACAAAATAATCTTCTTCTTCATGAGATCTTGAATCCGCCAACAAGTTCGGCCACATCCAAGAATAGTTCAACCAAATGTCACACCAAGGACATTCATCAAAAGAAACGATCCAACAACTTCACCAAGAGTTCTAATAACAGTACCAAACCAAAGTAGAAGTCAGAAGCAAATCTGGCCTCACAAGGGACCAAACAATACTCCAAACGTCTCATAGAGACAAAGCAACAATGAACATCTCATTAGAGACGAACACCAAACAGTCTCACTAGGGACCAAACAATACTCCAAACGTCTCAATAGAGACAAACACCAAAGAAACACTTCACCAAAGGCAAAGAACAGACGGGTCACACAAGGACCACCAAACTCCTCACCAAAGGACGAAAAGCACGGCATTCAAGACAAAATAGCACTTCACGAACGTGAAGGAAAACGTAACAAACGAAGAACCCAGCCACTAGAGACAAGTGAACGTGCTCAAAACAAAATGACGACTCTGAAATAGTAGAAACCCGAGTCTCACAACGCAACCTTCGAAGCAAAGATCCGGCCTATACATACCGGAATGAAGGCTCGACGTCTCGAGAATGAAGCACGACCAGAAAATGGTCATAACAACCAAACACTTTCTCTCCCCCCTTCTGAAGAGTGACGACATGGTTCACCGTACACTTTCTCCCCCCCGTGAACAAAGTGACGACATGGTTCACCGTTCACGAAACAACGATGGAACACACACACCCGGAAAAGGGAGGCGGGCCATCCACGTGACGATGACAAAGGACGAAAACCACACCTAAAAAACTCAAATTGGCCAAGAACTAACCAAGCTAACCAAGCTCTGATACCATGTAGAAATAAGAGAGAGAGAAAGATAGAGAAAATATACTCTCAAATAGATCATGTTTATTCATATGCTCAATAGGGTATTTATACATAAGAGAGAAGACAAGAGAGTAATGACTCATTATGATGATTGATTCCATAATCACTCATAATTCCTATAATCCCTTATAATATGCGATACTAATTAATTATAATATATTTATACTGATTTATTTCCTAACACAAACAAACACGACTCTTCACGTATATATATTCATCATTCACATATTTCAAAGTAAATTATTTTTATTGAGAATGTTTAATATTATAGTAATATTTACTCCCCAAACATATCTTATAATAAGGAAAACTTAGAAAATATTGATTAATTTGAAAAATATAACTTATATTTAAAACTAAAATCAACTCTCTAATATATATCTTATATTAAGGACATAAGAGAGTGGTATTTATTTGTTTTTCTTTTCACGATCTGTTGTTCAAATTTCGAAACGTGGCCCATTTCTGGACCTTTCAACAAGTTTTCAAAATGTATTCACTCTTCAATCCCGCTGAAGCAGATCTGTATGTACAGATGTATTCCCATATTGTTGTACACTGACTTTCAGTTATTAACTCATGAAAAATACTCTATAATTCATCATCAATTAACTTATATAATAATTTCTTAATTTCTTAAGAATCTTCAAATTTCGAAACGTGGCCCATTTCTGGACCTTTCATCAAGTTTTCAAAATGTATTCACTCTTCAATCCCACTGAAGCATATCTGTATGTACAGATGTACTCCTATATTGTTGTACACTGACTTTCAATTATTAATTCATGAAAAATACTCTATAATTCATCATCAATTAACTTATATAATAATTTCTTAATTTCTTAAGAATCTTCAAATTTCGAAACGTGGCCCATTTCTGGACCTTTCAACAAGTTTTCAAAATGTATTCACTCTTCAATCCCACTGAAGTATATCTGTATGTACAGATGTACTCCTATATTGTTGTACACTGACTTTCAATTATTAATTCATGAAAAATACTCTATAATTCATCATCAATTAACTTACATAATAATTTCTTAATTTCTTAAGAATCAGCGTACACAATTTTTTAAGATCTCAAATTTAAAAAAAAAAATACAAGGAACTAAAAAAAGTTATAGTACTAGTAGTATTTATTGTTTTGAGATCGATTTTTTCTGTAATTTCATTTATACTAAATAGAAAAGACATTCAAATTCTTGCTAATTAGCACCAAACAAATCATTTGAGTGTAAGTAGACTTTCGGTGATATAAGTTCAAAATTAAAGCAAAGATTAAAGATCAAAACTATTTTTACATTGTTTTGACTTAGAGCAATAGATTTCTAAGTACCAAGGAAGTAGTTCATATTTTATTTCAAATATTGTTTAGATGAAATTTAATTAAATGGTTCGTTTTTTATTTTTAATCATATTGTGTCGGTGAATCTTGACCCCTTCAAACTAATTCGTTTTATCATTATTGTGTAGATTAATTAATTAGAATCAAATTATTTGAGGCTACCTTTAAAACACGTCATTTCCTGAGCCTGAAGTACGGGGTAACTAATGGCTTCATCATGACATCATCCCTGGCGGTGCGTTGGGGTATTTAATTTGGAATTCAATAAATTAATTAACATTTTGAATTCAAAGCTGTAGTAATTAATAAGGGATAATTCCTATGCAGTCCCACATGAACAATAATTTTATGGGTTATATATTGGGGTCATATACTTAGTCTATGTTTGAAAAACTATAAAGCCGTGGTTTCAAAACCTTCTTTTCATAAACCGAGATAAAATTATTCTTACATATGGTAAAAGCTACTCCAAACATATTTTTATAAATCTCTTACTTTTTTCTTGACCAGCACATAAATCTTTTAATTGGCTCTTATATTTAGGATTCCTTAACTCTCTATTTAGAAGAATCAATAAAAAATGGGAAATATGATTCGCGTATTAATTAATGTTCTCACTTATAAAAAAGACATTTTTTTGCAACAAAAGAAATAAGAGATTCAGTTTACAATGTTCTCTAGCACAATTAATTGTTCCATTGTTGTTGTTTTTTTTTTTTTTTTAAATAACATTGTTATTGTATGTATATGGGGTTTACACTTCTCACGCCGCATGAGAAGTAGAAGATTCCTACACACACATGAAATAGTGAGACCCACATCTTAAAAAAAAAAAAAAAAAAAAAATCTTAAACACGGAAATGGTGGGACCCACATCTTTTTATATCTATTATATGAATACACTTCTTCTAAAACATGAGAAATGTATTTTCCTATGCATATATAACGAAATATTCGCGCATTAGTTTTGCAAACTTTTCACCAACCCGAGAAGCAATCTATGAAACAACTAATGTGATTGTGAAGCAATAAGTTGATAGAAAATGATTTTAGATGGGCATTAATTGAAAAATAACTAAAGTGGCCTTCATGAACTATACAATATTTTAAATAGTTACTAGAAGCTTTTTATACATATATTAATATTTTTCATAAACAATAATTTAAAATATACTCCAACAAATATTATATATTGAAAAGGGAAAATTTCACTGACCCCTCTATAACATATTATTCTCAAATGGTCCCTAAAATTTTTTGAAACTTCAATGCACCCCCTAAGGCTAAACAGAAATTAAGTTTTTTGCTAAAATGATATTTATGCCCTTGTCTTATACATGACTGAGACAGTCTTGTAAATTCTCACATGCCTTATAAATAACTTGTATTCGTGTGAAGCTCATTGTCTTATACATGGATGAAATGGTCTTATAATGCACTTATTTATCTTGTAAGTAAGCATATTTAACTTCTAAATTTTTACATCTGTCTTGTAAATAATTATATTTGACTTGCAAAGTAGGGGCACAATTGTCTTTTTAACCAAAAATTTTAATTTCAATTTAACCTTGGGGTACAGTGAAGTTTTAAAAAGTTTTATATGCTGTTTGAAAATAATTTGCTATAGAGGGGTTGCAGTGAAATTTTCCCTAGTTAAAATCGTATCTATCCTATTCGTTTCACTTTCCTGTTTTTTTTTTTTTGCTTTTGTGATTTTTTTTAAATCAATTTTGAATAGTCAAACCTCTAACAGCTGCAGAAATTTTTCTGTATATCGAGATTTATGGTGATACTTTATTATTATCCGTTGAAAACAGTGTGGCAAATCACTTCACGCCTTTATTGAAAACAACTCCTTGCCTGCTTGTTTATTTTCTGGGGTGCATGCATTGAAAGAAAATACTCAAAATAGCTTCCATTGATGATTAGGTTATTATACTATATATGTCTATGTTGGAAGAGATAATAATTCACACGTTTTTTTTTTTAATAAATATTTTCATATTAAAACATTTTAGTTATATTTGAGTATGTTAGAAATTAAAAGGAAAATAATTTAGGTCAAGTTTTTTATATCTAATATGTTAACTTCTTTAATTACATGTGGCCATGTGTTCTACTTTAAATGTGTTCTATTTTTGAAATTTTACCATTTAACTATAAACCTATATAAAAATAAAAAGATACACAATTAGGGAACTTGATATAGGGGATATATAGCATCGATCAAATTAAAAAATATATACCAAAAGTTGTGAAAAAAAAAAATTAAATAAAAAACAATACATATTCAAGAGAAGTCATATTGTTTATCATTTATGAATGATAACTTCTGATAAAATTTATATTTTATGCTGATAATCTTATAATTTAATATTTTTTATGTCAATTTCTTTTTTATGTAATGTGTCATTACTCACAATTGTTTTACAAAATTAATTCTTCTAATTTTTTAAAACATTTTCTTTCCAAAAATAGTATTGTTAAATTTTTTGTTGGTATCACTATTTTTTATATAATATATATTTTGAAAGAAATTATATTAGTCATTTTTATTCTTATACTGAAACAAAATCGTAATTATCTAAAGAATAATGCTTTCAAACAAATTTTATAATACATCAACTTCCTCACACTGCTAAATATCAACCGGAGAACAATTAGTCATATTTATAGCTTATGGATGATAACCCTAAAGATTTTATATTAATATATTGAATCTCAAAATAAGAATTTGATCAAAATTATAACAACTACTAAATATTGTCCCGCGTAATCATTTGACCAAAAAAATGTGGAGATGTATATAATGCTTCATCCTGGCCCATCATTTAACCAGAAATAATATGGGACATTTAATTAATTTTATAAGTTATGTAACAAATATAATATATTATCCTTTATTTTTAATATAAAATGCTTAGTCAAAAGCAAGATAGATGGGTGTAAACTACTGGTAAGACCTACAAAATGGGGAAAGGAATGGAGAGTAACCACGCATGGACGCCTTCGCTATTTTATTTTATTTTTTCTTTCCAAATTTATATAACCACCAAAACACGGAATCTTCATTTTCATTTTACTTAAAAAAACTTAATTTGACAAAGTTAAAAGGTGATCTCTAAAATCAGAAGTATGATGTTGCCGACATTCTTGGTATGTAGAAATCCAACAGAGAAGTAGAGACGTGTCACGGCAGATATTCATGAGAAAATGGCTTTAGCCAATGATGTCGGTTCCTAATTTTTCTTGTCCTTAGATTTGATTTTATAAATTTCCGGTGTATAAAAAATAGGACAAAATTTGGTTCAAGTTCTTGATATCCATTATATCAAGTTCTCAAATCACACAGCTATGTATCCTATTTTTGAAATATTATCACTTAACTATAAATCCACATGAAATACATACTACACATGGCCATATACCACCAAACGCTTGGCTTAACTCAAAGGGTTATATCAATTTAAATAGAGGTCTCAAGTTCAAACTCTAGGAACACAACAATGTTAAATACTTGGTAATAAAACTTTATCGCCCTTATGGGTCCTACCCGTTGGATTAGTCTAGACCCCAATAAATTCTCATAGTTAAAATGGGTAAGTCTAGGATACTAGATGCTCCATTCAAAAAAATAAAAAATTACACATGGCCATATGTGATGGAAGAACTTTGACATGATATATACAATAAACTTAAGTTTTTTCCAACTTGATGTGAATGAAATAAAGAAAATAAAATTATGAGGCAAAAGTGACCCTATCTTTTTGAGAGGGACAAATGCTAACATTAAGGGATAGTATAAGATTACATATAACTCCATCCTCCTACTCACCAGCAAATTAGAGGCGAGTGGGCGCACTCAGTCATTCACCAGTCAAGTTGATAGGTAGTTAGTTCCCGATAATTTAATACGTCCCCCGTGACAACCCCCACATTACACTCTTGAGATTTTATATATATATATATATATATATATATATATATAATATGTATGTATGCTTTTCTCATTTGTCCATTTAATTTCATGGCTTAATTAGGTATTATTGGTACTATTATTATTATTACTGTTATTGTTATGATGATTTTTATTTTAAATAAATAAAACACGAGCACATGAACAATCAAATTAAAATATAAATATGTCAAATTAAATTTTGACGATTTAGATACCGATTAATTAAATAGATGAGAAATACATATTTTAGGAGTGTCATATCACCTTTAGTCTGTTCAATCAAAATAGAACAACTTAGCATATTTTAATCCTAGCTGGCTTATTATTATGTATCAAATTAAGAGGTATATTTTTCTTTTTAAAAAAATAAAATATGAATTATTTCATGAGTCATCAACAAGCTATGATTAAAATATGGTAAGTTTTTGTATTTTTTATTAGGCACGGTTCAGATGATGTGATTACACTCTTGGAGTATGTAAGTATTTTTGTGGATAGATTTGGAGGTTGTCAAAATATTTAATTCGGGCTAAAACTAATTAAAAATAAATAACAAATTTAACATTAACAAATAAAAGGATAACAAAATAAAATAAAAAGATAGCAAATCTTTCAAAGCAATTAATTTAATATATCCCTCACGTACGAATTAGTTCTTGCCCAGCCAAACATTGAGTATAAATAGGTACGAGGGGAAGGGCCAAAATCATCCGTGTGCGTTGATGACCTTTAATTTTGGCCCATATTTAGCTTGTAAGAAATTAGGTTAAGCATATTTGAGAGAAGAGAACAGAAGGAGAGAAAATGGTTTTGAAGGTGTATGGAGCAGCTAACGCAGCTTGCCCTCAGAGAGTCTTAGCTTGTCTCATCGAGAAAGGCGTCGACTTCGAGTTCATCCATGTCGATCTCAACCGCGGAGAACACAAGTCTCCTGACTTTCTTCTCCGTCAGGTTCTTTTCTTCTTCCACAAAGCTAGACATGTTTTCTCAGTATATTGTTGTACTTTAGAGTTATGATGACGATTATATACATGGATGAACTATATACTAGTAGTACTATATACATTTTTTCTCTGTATTAAGTAGTATATATACATGTTTTTTTTTTTTTTTAAGATGTTAATTAAGGCTTTGTGGGTTGCAGCCCTTTGGACAAGTGCCGGTGGTGGAAGATGGCGATTTCAGGCTCTATGGTGAGAAGCCATTTATTTCATGGTTTACTTGTCCTCTTATCATTAACTCTATGTCTACATATTGAGCTCCTCACATTGTTAAGAGTCCATCACAGCAGATTTTACACACACACACACACAGATAGAGATATATATATATATATATATATAAAAAGAATTGAATGTCTGTGAATAAATAGAGTAGCTTGCTTTGGAATTATATATATAAGAATGGACCAACATTTTGAATGGTAGGAGCTCTTGTCTTTTAATATAATAATCACGAGTTTCATTTCTAATTAAAATTATAGAATAAATTTATTTCAATTCAATCCATCTAAAACGTTATTTTCCTCACGTAAATAATATTTCTGCTTAATAGTTTTGTGTGAATATATATAGAAAATAATAAACACCAACTAATATTATATATATATATAGACACACACACACACATGTGTGTGTGTGTGTGTTAATTTCTAAGTAAACTCTGCTTGTTCTCTTTCTTGAAGTAATCAGGTTTTTTATATTCCTTTTCTTGAAGTAAGAACTTGGGTTTTCTAAGTACATTGATAGCTAGCCCTCCTGAAAATTTCATTTGTAGCTAGCCCTCCTTCAACATATGCTCAATTATCTCTGAGACGATTCTAGAGAAATATCTGCTAATTGGTTTTGAATAAATGCATGTATGTGGACTGAGCAGAATCGAGGGCAATCATCAGGTACTACGCAGCCAAGTACGCTGACCGTGGACCTGACCTGCTAGGTAAAACCTTGGAGGAGAGAGCCATGGTGGACCAGTGGCTAGAAGTGGAGGCTCACAACTTCAACGACCTGTGCTTCAACCTAGTGCTGCAACTAGTGATCCTTCCCAAAATGGGTCAGCCCGGAGACTTGTCCTTGGCCCACGCCTGCGAGCAGAAACTAGATAAGGTCATGGACGTGTATGAGAAGCGGCTCGGCAAGAGCCCATACCTCGCCGGCGACAACTTCACGCTCGCTGACCTCAGCCATCTTCCGGGGATCAGGTATCTGGTGGAGGAGGCGAAGATGGGACATTTGATCACGGAGAGGAAGAACGTGAATGCCTGGTGGGAATGTATTTCTAGTAGACCTGCTTGGAAAAAGCTCATGGAACTGGTTCACTGATTTCTATATGCGTTCCAAGCGCATGGATATTGTGTTTGTTTGTGTTGTATGTGTAGAATAATGTCAAGTGAATTTTTATGTGTGTTTGAGATCTAGAGAGAGTAAGAGAGAGATTGTGAATTTGTGATAATCATTTTAGTTTTTGTTTGGAAAAAAGAAATTAAGAGGAAAGTGATGGGAATGAGATTAGAGAAATAAGAGTTATTTTAATTTTTGAGCCATAACATGCTTAATTTTTAGGACTTAAAAAAGTCAGTTGTACTTTAAGATGTAAAAAAATATTATTATTAATAAATTATTAAAAATCAAATTAATTAACAATGATAAATCATATTGATAAGAATAATAAGGAAAAGAAAAATATGTGGAGGAAATATATTCATAAAATAATTTAATTTAGTGTGTCCAAACGATTATGTATAAGCAGGGGCGGAATCACCCCTGCCCCATAAAATTATAGAAGTGGACCCAAAATTCTTACAAAATATGCTTTAGCCTCATAAACATTTAAAATATTTCACTTTAGTCCTTATTAAAATGGCTTATGGAGGGACTAAAATGAAAGATTAAAATATTTATGAGGCTAAAGCAAAATTTCCTAAACTTTTGGGTCTAATTCTGTAGTTTTTGCCCCCAATTTCAAATGCTGACTCCACTAGATTTTATTCTGTAATTTTCGCCCCCCCCCCCCCCCCAACCAAATTCCATTCCTGGCTCTACCCCTGTGTATAAGTTATTCACTGCCTTGGGATCGATCTGTGTTTAAGACTATTTAATGTTTTCTTGTTTTAATTTGCTTGTTAGTGTTTATTTTTTATATTCTTGTTGATCATGTCGAGCATATATACTTTGCCCAATGATATCGTACGGATCTTGTTCTACTTACAAAATATTTGTTCCAATTTTAATCTAAAAAATAACTACGAACCCTAATCCCCAATGCTTTCTTGATCCCTTTAATTTTAATCGGGCAAGGTTTCTCCATTTTTATGAGTTTGACACATCACTTTAATTATTATGAACAGGGGTAGAGGGAAAAGTTTGATCAAATATGATGATAGACGAAGTTTGAAAGTTGATGAGTCAAACTTTACAATGCATGGCTAAAATAATTGAAGTGGACAAATAAAATTGTAAGAATGGGCAGAAAAGGGAAAATGCTGTATGATCTTACTGTATTTTTTTTTATTGGAAAAGCAAAAAAAATTCCCCCTCTTTTTACTTCATCTTTCTCTTTGCTTTCACATCTTATGCAATTATTACTAGGTTTAATGTTTCTATTTTTGCTACAGAAATTTTTTTTATGTCACACTCATATAAAAGTGAGTGAGTCTCATTATAAAAACAAAAATAGAGAAAATATTAGTAGGACCCACTCATTTTTATTCGAGTGTGGCAGAAAAAAAAATTTTGCAGTAAAGTAGAAACATTAAACCCTTATTACATTATCTAATGTCCTTTTTGGTAATTCGACTATGAAAAAAATGATTCTGGTAAAAATATCCAAACACTCTTATTTTTATGAAAGTTATTTTTTTCCCAGATCTGTTTTTCTTAAAATCTATTCTCTATAATCATTTTTTTCACTTTTTCTCTAAAAACTACTTTTCAAAAGCTAATCCAAACAGAAATGTTTCCAGCATTCCGCAGATTCTTTTCATGTTTACGATCTCATAAAATTGGTAACTTTTTAATAATCAATGATAGGACAAAACTTGGTTCAAAATTCTTAATATCAATTATCTAAGGTACTCAAATCACAGAGCTATGTATCCTATTTTTGAAATAGTATCACTTAATTAATAAATCCACATGAAATACATATTACACATGGTCACCAAGCACTGGCCGGGTTCAATTGATAAGGGGTTATACCCTCTTAACCAGAGGTCTCGAATTCGAACTCTAAGAACATAACAATGTTAGAATGAGGTAAGTCCAAGATATTGGATGCTCCATGCAAAAAAGAAAAAGAAAGAAAGAAAGAACTTGACATAATATATACAATAAACTTAAGTTTTTTCCAACTTGATATGAATGAAATACAGAAAATAAAATTATGAGGCAAAAGTGACCCTATCTTTTTGAGAGGGACAAATGCTAACATTATGAGATGGCATAAGATTACATATTAAACTCCATCCTCCGACTCACCATCTAATTAAAGGCGAGTGGGCTCACTCAGTCACTCCCCAGCCAAGTAAGGCTTTTGGCATTTTGCATGCAAGTTGATAGGTAGTTAGTTCCCAATAATTAAATACGTCCCCCGTGACACCGCCCACATTACACTCTAGAGATTATTTCCCCATATACATATATATGTATATATACATATAAAATATCAATGTATGCTTTTCTCATTTGTCCATTTCCATGGTTTAGGTATTATTGTTATTACTATTATTGTTACAACTATTATTGTTATTATGATTTTTATTTTAAATAAATAAAGTACGAGCATATGAAAATATCAAATTTTTTTAAGAATAAAATATAAATATGTCAAATTAAATTTTGACAATTTAGATCCTGATTAATTAAATAGATGAGAAATATTGGTATATTTTAGGAGTCTCACATCATCTTAAGTCTGTTCAATCAAAATAGAAGAACTTAGCATATTTTAATCATAGTTGGCTTATTATTATGAATCAAATAAAGAGGTTTATTTTTCTTTAAAAAAATAAAATATGAATTATTTCATATGAGCCATTATCTAACTATGATTAAAATATGCTAACTTGTTGTATTTGTATTAGGCAACATTCAGATAATGTGATTACACTCTTGGAGTATGTAAACATTTTTCTGGATAGAATTGGAGGTTGTCTAATATATTTAATTTGGGCTAAAAATTAATTTAAAAGAAATAACAAATTTAACTTTAACAAATAAAAGGATAACAAAATAATAAATAAATTTTTTTAAAAAAAAAGGATTGTGGATCTTTCAAAGCAATTAATTTAATATATCCCTCACGTACGAATTAGTGCTTGCCTAGCCAAGCATTGAGTATAAATTGGTGCGTGGGGGAAGGGCCAAAATCAGCCGTGTGTGTTGATGAGAAGAGAACAGAAGAAGAGAAAATGGGTTTGAAGGTGTATGGAGCAGCAACCGCAGCTTGCCCTCAGAGAGTCTTAGCTTGTTTCGTTGAGAAAGGCATCGACTTCGAGCTCATCCATGTCGATCTCAACCGCGGAGAACACAAGTCTCATGACTTTCTTCTCCGTCAGGTTCTCTTCTTCTTCCACAAAGCTAGACATGTTTTCTCTGTATTGTTGTACTTTAGAGTCATGATGATGATATATATACATGGATGAGCTATATTGTAGTAGTACTATATATATACATGTTTTTTTATGAAGTTAATTAAGGTTTTGTGTGTTGCAGCCCTTTGGACAAGTGCCGGTGGTGGAAGATGGCGATTTCAGGCTCCATGGTGAGCTGCCATTTATTTCATGTTTTATTTGTCCTCTTAGTATTAACTCTATGTCTACATGTTGAGGTCCTAACATTGTTCAGCGTCCATTAAAGCAGAGTATATTTATAATATATGTATATATATGTGTATATATATATCTATACACACACAAAAATATATATAATATACATATACATATATGTATGTATATATATAATATGTACATATATACACATATATGTATGTGTTTATAGATATATGTGTGTACATACACACACATGTATGTATATATATATATATATAATATGTACATACACAAATATGTATCCATACACACACATATATATTAAAGAATAAAGATAAATATCAACTACCAAACAATTATAATCCAAAAGTTAAATTGATATTTATCATTTGTATAAATAATCCATTTTTATTCCATTTTCTGTTATAATTTGTCCTAAAAAAGGTATTTTAGTGGGAAGGTTTGAGTCTATGAGAACATGTGGTTTTGCCCATGTGGTGAGAAGACTCTGTAAAAGTTCTCCGGTAGACAAGAATCCTTCCATGACCTTTATCATATTCGGTCAACCCTGGAGCTCTATCTATAGTAGATCATATTATTATACCAAGATGTTCTCTGAATCTGAGCATATAACTTGCCTTCGTTTTCCACCTGTTTTGTATATTCAGTCCTATTGCAAGTGGGTTTTTGATAGTTTTACAGTTGGATGGTATATTCCTGGATACCTATTATACAACTCACCCATAGAAATATTAATAACATATGGAAGAATAACAAATAGTGTAAAAGAAATTCCTATTTTAATAATTGATTATATTAAAACAATTTTGAAATTTAATATATCATATAACCAGTAAAGTTATTTTGTGATTAAAAAAAAATCACAGAATTTTGAGTGTTATACAACTGGTTTGTAAATAAAAACACCATCCCACACAAACAAGATCTCGGTATAACAATAAGATCTACTATAGATAAAGCCTCAGGGGTTGACCGAATATGATCCGGGTCATGGAAGGATTCCTATTCTTTTGTATACAGGAGAACTTTTACAAAGTCTTCCCAACACATGGGCAGAACCACTTGTTCTTATAGACTCAAATCTTTTCCCTTGAGACCATACCAGCACTTCATTTTCTACCGGAGGCGTAAATGTCGTTTTATACTTTCACATGCATTTCTTCTCCTATTATTATGGTTATAATAATGTGGATGGTGTATAAAATTCTCAGTTGTTAATCTTCCCTTATAGATCTACACATACATATATCTATATATACACATTACACAGGGATGGACCAACATGAGGGTAGGGGTGGCCCCCGCCCCCTAAAATTACAGAATTTAACCCAAAATTTAAAAAAAAATTATATTTCAGCCTCAAAAATTTTCAATTTTTTCACTTTAGTCCCAATTAAAAGTTTCATAAAGGGACTAAAATGAAAATATTGAAACTTTTATTTGGCTTAATGTAATTTTATAAACACCTGGGTTTAGTATATAAATTTCACCCTCCTAATTTCAATTCCTAGTTCCGTCCCTGTGTGTACATATACAGTATGTACATAGATACTTGTATATGTGCACACACATATAAGAAGATGGTTTTGAGAATAATAATTTATTATTTATGTTGATAATGAATATATATATATATATATATGTTTGTGTGTGTATATGTATATTTATATCTATATCTATGTAGATATATATATGCACACATGCATATATATACGCACACACATACATAGATATATTACACACACACACATCTATACCTATGTAGATATAGATATACACACCCACATATACATACCTATACATAGATATACATACACACACATATATAATTGGATATCTGTGAATAATATATAGAGTAATTTGCTTTAGAATTATATATATAAGAATGGACCAACATTTTGAGGGTAGAAGCTCTTGTCTTTTAAGATACTCCCTCCGGTCTTAATTATAAGACAACATTTGGGAGTTAAGCTTGGTCCTAATTATAGTACAACTTTCTAATTTTTGTCAAATTCTTCCTAAAATACTCCTATTGATACTTTCTCAATAATAGTTAAACAAAATGATAATTTAACAATGCATCTATATATTTTATAAAGTAAGTAATGCTTGCAACTAATTAATGTCCGTCAATTCTACTGTTTTTTTTATCAATTTTCCTAAAATACCCCTATTGATACTTTCTCAATAATTATTAAACACAATGATAATTTAATAATGCAAATATATATTCTATAAATTAAGTAATGCTTACAACTCATTAATTCCATATACACTTCAATTATACTATTTCATCAATTATAATTTAATTTATTCATGAGGCTTAATAATTAAGAAAATAATTCAAATATATGCCAAGTAAACAGTTATTTCCCTATCTAAATGCTAGCTACAGCAGTAACTAGAGGAGACCCAGTAGTTTCTTTTCTTTTATGATTCAGGGAATGCTTCCAAATTCAAACACTAGTTTTCTCGTCAACCACTTCAGTCTTTTAACGACAACATTTCTCTCTAAATTGCAGAGAGTACCAATGCGCGGGGCTACAGGTTCAACAAACTTTTTTCTCTTATGTCATTTTAAATTTTGAGTAAGGGCAATTTAGCAAAATATAGATGATTAACCAATTTAAATTCTCTCCTTAATCTTTTCAAATTCTGGTAATTATGTCCTATAATTAGGACCGGAGGGAATAATAGTTACGAGTTTCATTTCTAATTGACATTATAGAATAAATTTATTTCAATTCAATCTATCTAAAAAGTTATTTTCCTTGGTAAATAATATTTCTGCATAATAGTTTTGTGTGAATATATACAACAAAATAACAAACAGTATGGCAACTAATATTTTATATATATATATATATATATATATATATATATATAAACTTTGTTTTTCCTCTTTCTTGAAGTAAACGGGAAAATAATCAAGTTTTTTATATTCCTTTTCTTGAAGTAAGAACTTTGGTTTTCTAAGTATATTGGTAGCTAGCCCTCCTAAAAATTTCATTTGTAGTTAGGGAATTTTAACTTTTGGCGTCTTAAACTTGACAGAAGATATATTTTTTAGCAATTGTATTCCTTTTCTTTGATTTTTGTTTTTCTTTTATTTGGAATTCAAAACCCTAATTATTAGTGACAAATAGACGAGTTACGTGCAGCAATGGAGACTGTCAAAAATGAAAATTTATTTAAGTACTCCCTTTAGTTCTTAATATAATAAATATTTACCTAATCTGATTATATCAAAAAAATTAGTTAATATAACATATATTGTCTAAAACACCTTAGTCATCTTCCTTAATTCTTTTATTTCCTCTGCTCCATCATTATTATTGAAAGAGCATAATTGCACCCACTCAAAAGCATGAGTCATTAGCTAGCTTTTAGCAATAAAGTTTCCTATGGAAGGAATTTCAGTAACTTTCCCTTTTTTTCCTTGGCATGATATGTCAAGTTTAACCACCCTTCTCATTTTGCCTTAATTACATGGACCTCCCCTCTATTTTGAAAAAAATACACTTTAGTCCAAATCGTTAACACCGTTAAAAAATATTCTAAAAAGATTCTTTAAGTATATTTTTAAATTAAAAACCATATTAAAATAAATGTTGTTTACTAATTTACCCCTCATTATACCAATTCCCTAATTTATCTTTTAATATTAACGTTCATTAATGATCCATTTAATATTTTTAATAAATTTAATTTAGAATAAGTTTTAGTAATCGATGTATGTGCTAAATATTAATAACTTGTTCAAATTTGAGTAATTATTTTTAAGAATATATTTTTAATGAAATATTCTTAAAAATTTTAAATTATAAGATAATTAATATGCAAATCTCATAATAATATCATTTTATAATTATATAACTTAATTGAATATATGTATATATGTATTATTGCAAAACATCATCATGCGTATTTAAAAATTACTTGATAAGTTTAATAAATAAAAAAATATTAAAAATGTAGATTTATCGAAAATTAAATTTTATAATGAAAAAATTAATTAACTTTATAATATAATAATTTTAAAAGTGTGACAAAAATATAAAAATATATACTATTTTTTTAAAAAAATTGAATAAAGATATGTAATTAAATGATTTTTTTTTTGCCAAAGATTACATGATAAGTAGTAATATTTATTTTAAGGAGGGCATTTTTGTCAAAATAATGAGTCAATGTTATGATTTAACGGTCAACTAACGGTTAGATGGATGGAAGTTGAATCTAAAAACTAGAAGGAGGTTTATGTAACATATATTTTGATTTTGAGGAGGTTCATATAGGTTTTCAAAATAGAAAGAAGGTCTCGTAATTTAGAGTAAATAAAGGGGAGGTTGATGTATTTTACTCTTTTATTTAACTACTTGTTTTCTGCCCTGGAAAATCTCCGACCAATCCCATTTTTATCGTACTATGTCCTTAATTATATGAAAAATTTTCTTTCACATTTTTCTTGCAGGACAAACTCTGTTTGTTTCATTTCGTGTCGGCACACATATAATTATATACAAATCCTAATTAACTAATCAAATTTCAGTGCTGATCTTAATTAAAGATGATATATCTATAACGGAAAATTGTTGAAAAATCTTGCATTACAAAATTTATACCTGCAAAGTTACTTGAAATTTGTTTAAGGACCCAATTAAAACCTATTTTTATGGGTATACCTCTTTAGCTTTGTGCGACTTATCTTAAACTACGTAAATAATGGAAGACATTTGAATACAATATAGATATCTTGCACACAATTGAAGAAGAGTTGCACCGTTAAAGGTCTTGGGCTTTTATTTGCTTTTTGATGATAAATTTTAGGTCACGAGAGATGGTGTGAGATTGTGACCTTGAAGTGTTTCTGTCTATTTTCTGTTCCAAAAAAAAAAAAAAAAAAAAACAGACCCAATAAATATTCATACGGTCTGTCTGAAATTCTACCGACCGGACCATAACACAAAGTGACATATACTCAATTATCTCTGAGACGATTCTAGAGAAATATCTGTTAATTGGTTTTGAATAAATGCATGTATGTGGACTGAGCAGAATCCAGGGCAATCATCAGGTACTACGCAGCCAAGTACGCAGACCGTGGACCCGACCTGCTAGGTAAAACCTTGGAGGAGAGAGCCATGGTGGACCAGTGGCTAGAAGTGGAGGCTCACAACTTCAACGACCTGTGTTTCAAGGTAGTGCTGAAACTAGTGATCCTTCCCAAAATGGGTCAGCCCGGAGACTTGTCCTTGGCCCATGCCTGCGAGCAGAAACTAGAGAAGCTCATGGACGTGTACGAGAAGCGGCTCGGTGAAAGCCCGTGTAATACCCAAAATTCTCATTTATCTTGAATACAATATTTTGATAGTTAAACCCTATTTAAAATAGGTGAATTTGTGGTCTCAAATTTTGAGATGTGTTTATTCTATTTTCTAGGTAATTTTTCCTTAGGATTAGGATACCCAATGATTTAACAAGCAAAGATAAAATACCATAAAATGCAAATAAATATCATATTGAGCTATGGTTCATGTAGAATTTAAAAGAGCAAGAAAGTATTATAAAAATACCTAAATAAATTTAGTGAGATCAATGATAATTAAATCAACTAAGTCTTCATGAAAGTAAATAAATTTCACAAGGCTTCATAATTAATCAAGGGACCTTAAACACCAATTATTATAATTTATTAAGAGACTAAATTTTCTAATACCTTATAATTAATATTTAGCTCATATTTAAATCATAAAGGACCGTGAAGAATTATCAAAACACTTGAAACAATTAAGGGGCAATTACCAACAATTAAAGAGCAATTAAAATTTCACTAATGGAATATTTAGGTAATTCTTTACAATTAATGTTAAATAGTCACCAATTAAAGATGTATTAGGATAATTAAAGGTCAAGGACCAATAAGGGGTTAGGATTAGCATAAGGATGATTACTAATGATCATGATTAAATTAGTAACCAATCAAATAAATTTAATAACACCTAAAACACCATTTTAGGATTTATGACCAAAGATTAAGCTAATTAAAGATTAAACCCTAAGAGCATTTTGCTTAATTGCTAACCAATCACCAAAGTCATCTAGTTACAAATATACTTAGAGTAACTAGGAAATTAGAACTCCAAGTTGGGAAATGCATGAAGGTGGAGAGGCCACCAATGCAAGCTTGGAGAGTGCATGAAGGAGAAAGAGCCACCAAAGCACTCTTGGGGCCAAAAGCTTTACACATGGGGACAATTTTGACACCAAGGCAAGAGGCTTTGGTGAAAAATCAAAGGAGGAAGAATGGGGGGAGGTAGGCCACGTTTTTGGCTCAGCTGGAGGGAGAATTCAGACTTAAAGCCATGGCCAAAAATGAGAGATGTGTAAGTTAGAGAATTACAAGATTGCCATAGCCTTTTGCTATAAATAGGGGGCTTGAGTCTTCATATTCTCCACACCAAAGCAAGCAAAGAAATCTGAAATAGAGAGTTGAGAGTAAGAGTAAGGAGCTTCTTGAAGGGGTAGCAAAGTTCTTGGTAAGTTCTCTAGCTCTAGCTTTAAGTTCTTTAAGTTCTAGTTCTTAAATTCTTAGTTAGAGGTAGCTTAGATCCTAAATATGGTAGGATAATTTTAGTTAGGTGTTTTCATAGTTAAAATTGCCTTTATCTCGAAAAATTGATGAAGTAGAGGTTATGGCAAAATTTCCGGAAGAAATTCATCAAAGTAACGAAGTTACGCGAAATTTCATCGGTTTCGGAAATTCTGAAGTCAGCCATGAAAACGCCAGGATTTCATATTGAAATCATGATCACAAAATTCTGAGAAAATTCATGGTTAAAATAGATATATAGGGCTTTTTAAAAATGTCAAGAACATGTCAAAATGAGTTTTGTACAGAGAGTTAAAATTCCTCAAAGTTAGGCTACGAAATTCTGGAAAAATTCTGGGCAGAGGTTCAAAACTTAAAACCTGGGAGTGATTCGTGAAATCTGGGCAAAGGTGACTATCTTTACTTGAAAATAGACATCCTAAGGATTCCAAGGAATTTTACGGATCCTCGTTTCGATTTTTGTAGAATTAATTATGATTTTTCAAAGTTAGACAAAATGCTGCCCAGATTTATACCAGCGTTGTTGTACGAATTTTGAGGGAATAAAGTGAAAAATAAAAGTTGTAAGGGCAAAATGGTCATTAGGGGCCAAAATATCTCTTAGGATATTACTTACAAATTAATAAATACGGTATTACCATTATAGGATCAACGCGATCACAGTTCGGACGTCAAACGTACCGACAAACGCCGACGAAGGTACGGACGCGTCTTAACACTAACTCGATGTTCATTGTATACCTATATGTGATGAGATGTGTTTTTGAACTGAGATTCTGTTTTCAAAAGTTATTGACTGTGCACATACAGCTTTATACGGGTTATAGTCTTGATAACGCCGTTGAGTTTTCCTAGCGAGGACACGACCGTACATCGTGGCACCGTGAATAGTGCGGAGATCGTAGTAACATTCATATGCAGGTGTATATGGTGTGTTATTACTTGGTATATGTGAATTTTACCGTGACATCATGAATATCTCATCATACATAATTGTACTTGAACATGAGGTTAACCGTTACCGAGGTTCAATGTACTTTGAACCTCGCTCTTACCATAGCTTCGGGTTCGGAGTGAACGGAGCGGAGACAAGGGTAAGCGAAAGGCTTAGGACGGACTGGTCGGGCCCCTTTTGAAATGTATTTTGAATTTAGAACCATTTGAACTATTGTACCGCTGTTAGTAGCAAAACATACAAGTTGATGTTATCGATACATATCTTTTGAAATACTATTTTTACTTAGGTGCTCTACTCTGATCATGATACCGTTTTAAAAAAAAAAAATCGCTTCCGAAATTGGGATGTGACATTTTTGGTATCAGAGCAGACATCCTGGCACGAATTTAACTATGCTATTCTAAACAGTCTGGTGTCTAGAAAGAAGTATTGTGGTTGGCAATCGGTCCCGTGAACTCGGCGAGCCTTCCATAATTACGACACCGGCAGTTGTTTGAGTAACGGAGTTAAGTTCGGGTTTTTCAACCAAAAGCATTTTATCTGGTATGAACCCGACTCGGTTATAACAAACCATTGGTGCCGAAGGCAAGGCTAGTCTATGTGGATCAGCCAATCGGTCACCCTAGCACGGTGAGGCTCCCATGATAGACACTTACCTGGCCAATCGGTTGATTAGCTAAGTGAGGCTCTAAGCCATTATCTCAAGGAAAATTTTGAAAACAAGTACTGATAAATCCTGATATTGTTGTAGTTATGGACAACGAACCCTACGTAGATTACTACGGATGCGGAGGCGCGTAGCGCATAGGACACCGCTCCTCCGGAAACCTTAGAGTCAAACCGAATCCCGAACCAAGTAATTCACCTCCAATGTTTATACCCGAGCCAAATTTTCCGAACATCATCTAGACCCCGATTATATGCCAAACTATCCCGATGATGAACCGAACCGGAATACCACCCAAAGACCTCGAATACCCGACAATCTATATGACCCCATATACGCGGAACCCATAAATATAGTATATCCTCCCGTACCTGCAAATCCCGACACCCACACCACTCCTCAATAGGAGACAACTTTGATTTCCCCGATATCCAAACTCTTGAAAACAATTCGATGCCAACTCCGATGACTTAGACTATGTCCTAAATGACAACACCATTTTGACCCAAGCATCGTGATTAGACTACGCTCATGCTTGAGCAAATTGCGAGATACCAAACAAGAAAAATACCTGATTTACCTAAGACGAGTGAAAGACTACTACCGGATGAATTCCTCTTTTTATAACCCTCAGACCCCCGGAGATTGGGTTAGATCCACTCTCCACCATTTTCCCCGCACTCGTTTTTTTGGATAGCTAAAACCAATGAGATGTTAGACGAGGGCAACCTAGAGGATGTATGCTCATGTCTCTTTTACCTCAAACGCCTCGTATCTTTGGAACATGTAGTTTAACGAGGGCAATCCCGTACCCGGTCCAAGAATGCGGTGGAAGGAGTAGTAATAGTTAGTAGTACTAAATGTAATGTGTGTGATCACTCCTCTAAATACCTGGAGGAGATATGAAATACTTGTTAGATAAAAGGGTTATGATGTATGACTTGTGGTTGAATTATGAGACTTATGTAAAATATTTGTGATCCATATATATATGTTGTGTACATGTGTGTGCAATGTTTGAATCTGTGTTTTCTAAATGTTTTCATCTACTAACCTCCGAAATTAGAATATGGCAACTTTAAGAGGTGCCGGTGCTCCCGGCCGAGGCCGAGGCCGAGGGGGGAGAGGTAGAATTAGAGAGCCTCGAATAGTACCGATACACGAGCTCGATCAACATGAACCACCACCACCACCACCTCCGAACGAATTACAAGAAATGAGAAGAATCATGCAAGAGCAACGAGTACTCATTGATACTCTCCTCGCTAACCAACAAGGGGGAGGGAACAAATGATTTAATGAGGAACACGGGATGAGGAAGAACAACAGGGTAACGAGGAAGAAGGAGATGACACCGAGCAAGAAGACGAACAAAGTAATGCGTCCGAGAGATCTGACCGATCTCAGTCACCTCCCCGACGGGAGAGAGCGATGGTAAGACTGCCTCAACCTGTTAGAGAGGTTAGGGACACTCAGTATTGGGTGACCCAATTCTGTAAGCACAAACCACCATCGTTTCGAGGTAAGTTCGATTCCGCCGAAGATTGGCTGATGCGTCTGGACAAGATCTTCGAGGTCTTGGAATGTCCAAGACCGAAAAGCTCAACTAGCAATTTACAAGCTAGAGGGAGATGCTGACCGATGGTGGAGAAATATCTTGCAGGTGACCTTACAAGCCCGCTCTTGTCATTGCCCGTTACGTGGGAGAGCTTCCAAGCGAAATTCAACGAACAATACTTCCCGCTTCCGTACGTATGACCAAGGAGTCCGAGTTCCTTCACATCCAACAAGGCCAAGAGGAGTCTTTCGATGACTACTTCGCACGTTTCACAAATCTATCCCGATACTCATCGCACCTGAGACGTGATGATAACGAAAGTAGTATGGCGAACATACTAATCTATGGCCTGAAATACGATATAAAAGAGAGACTGGTGTCTCACCAGTTCTCAGACTTAATCCAAGCGGTAGAGGCTTGCCGACGAATCGAGCGTAATCTGAAAGAGCTGCGAAGGACCAGACCCTTTTATGGCAACGGCCCAAATCGTAGCAGCTTCAAACGTAACAACTCGTCGCAGAAGAGGAAGGCACCCTGGGGAAACAACCAAGGATGGAACAAGAAGCCGTTTCAGCCGTGGCGTGAAACTTCCCAAGGATGCAAACGCGACGCCCCAAGCGTGTCCCAAATGCAAGAGGTACCATCGGGGACCAACCTGCGAGGAAAAATCGTATGCTACAAGTGCCAGAGGCCCGGGCACATTAGCGTGAACTGCCCTCAAAAAGCCTTAGAGGCGAGGCCGCAAAACCCAGGTCGGGTTTTTGCCCTGACGAACGAAGAGGCCAGAAAATCTCCTGAAATGATCCAAGGTACTATCTCTCTCAATGGGAATCTACTTCAGGCATTGTATGACTCGGGTGCTAGTCACTCGTTTATTTCTTATGACTGTGCAAAACGGTTAGGGATGCATGCCTATAGATTACCTTACGATTTGATAGTAGCTACGCCACTTGGCGCAAAATCTTTAGCTTCTGATGCATGTCTAAATTGCGTTGCGGGAGTAAATGGGCGAAATTCCAACATAGACCTTATCCGACTACCGCTTCATGGCATCGACGTCATTCTCGGTCTTGACTGGCTAACCGCAAACAACGCAATCCTCGATTGTGGTAATAAAACAGATCTTTTCTCACCTCCGCATGGTAAGAACAAGGTTGATGCCGGCTGAACCTTCTTTCTACTACGGAAGCCGAAAGATGCATGAAGCGGGGATGCCAAGCTTATATGGTGTTCTTCTCGGTCAAGGCGGATGCGGAACCCTCACTCGAAGACATTCCCGTTGTGAACGAATTTCCTGACGTATTTCCCGACGATCTTACTGAGTTACCCCCTGAAAGAGAGGTTGAGTTCGCCATTGACCTGATGCCGGGCACCGGATCAATATCAAAAGCACCATATCGTATGGCACCGAACGAGATGCAAGAACTGAAAAAGCAGCTTGAAGAGCTACTAGGGAAGGGGTTCATCCGACCCGTGTCACCGTGGGGAGCCCTGTTGTTGTTCGTAAAGAAGAAAGACGGAAGCTTGCGACTTTGTATCGACTACCGCGAGTTGAACAAAGTAACTGTCAAAAACAAATATCCACTTCCTCGGATCGATGACCTACTCGATCAACTATCTGGTTCTTGTGTATTCTCCAAAATCGATTTACGCTCGGGCTACCACCGGTTGCGAGTAAAAGCCGGTGATGTTCCTAAAACGACCTTTAGAACCGTGTACGGGCATTACGAATTCCTTGTGATGCCCTTCGGATTGACAAATGCACCTGCTTGTATTCATGGATTACATGAATCGAATCTTTCGTCAACACCTTGACAAATTTGTAGTCGTATTCATCGACGATATCCTAATCTATTCTAAAAGCAAAGAGGAGCACAAAGAACATCTGCGACTCGTATTAGGCATACTACGTGATAAACGACTTTTCGCGAAGCTGAGTAAGTGCGAATTTTGGCTACCGTAAGTGAAATTTCGGGCCATGTCATATCACGTGACGGCGTTGCTGTTGATCCCAGCTAAGGTGGAAGCGGTTACGGGACTGGAAGAGGCCGGAATCAGTGACAGAGATACGTAGCTTTCTAGGCCTAGCGGGATACTACCGCAGATTCATACAAAATTTCTCGCGTCTTGCCTTACCATTGACAAAACTTACGAGGAAGAACCAACCATTCGTTTGGGACGAGGATTGTGAAACGAGTTTTCAAAGACTGAGGGAAAGGCTAACTACTGCACCAGTGTTGATCATCCCAGAACCGAGCGAGACTTACATAGTCTATAGTGACGCCAGTGGGCATGGGTTGGGATGTGTCCCGATGCAACGGGGGCGGAGTAGTAGCTTATGCCTCTCGTCGCTTGAAGACTCACGAAGCAAACTATCCCACGCATGATTTAGAGTTAGCGGCTATCGTATTTGCGTTGAAGATATGGAGGCACTATCTTTACGGTGCAACCGTAGAATTGTACTGCGACCACAAGAGCCTGAAATATCTTTTTGATCAGCGAGAACTCAACATGAGGCAGCGTCGCTGGATGGAACCGCCGAAAGATTACGATCCGGAGATCAAGTATCATCCGAGGTAAAGCGAACGTCGTTGCGATGCCCTCGCAGAAAAGACGATGCACACAAGTACATGATGATCCAAGAACGGAGGCTACTTGAAGATTTCCGAGACTGAACCCGTCAAATCGATTTGCATGAACTATAATGCGCCGATGACGCCTATCTTGCAAACCTTCTTGTTAGTCAAGGAGAGTACGATTTGAGAGATAAAGTCGAGGAGGCTCGAAACACGATGAATGGGCGATGCGCACGAGAAACGCTCTCCCGGGGCGAGACTCAAGACCTTGACCTATCACCTAGTGGTTTGGTTAGGTACAAGAAGCGGATCTACGTACTCGGAAGATGAAGGTTTGCGACGTAAAATACTAGATGAGGCCCATAAGAGTAGATACACTCTACATCCGGAATGGTCAAGATGTACCGAACTTAAAATCGAGTTTTGGTGGCCCCGGTTGAAGAAGGATGTAACCGAGTATGTGGCCGATGCTTAACTTGTCAAATGGTTAAGATCGAACATCAACGACCCCGGTCTTCTTCAAGGACTAGAAATTCCGGAATGGAAATGGGAGAACATTACCATGGATCTAGTAGTAGGGTTACCTAAGATGAGGAATCACGATGTGATCTGGGTAATTGTTGACCGATTGACTAAGTCGGCACATTTTCTTCCCATCGGTATTAACTACTCGCCGAACGATTAGCGAGATTTACATCAAAGAGATCGTGAGACTTCATGGCGTACCTAAGAGCATTGTCTCTCGACCGGACCCGCGATTCACATCCCGATTCGGGAGGCATTGCACAAAGAGATGGGGACAAAGCTAAGACCTAGTACGGCTTATCACCCTCGACCGATGGCCAATTGAAAGGACAATACAAACGCTAGAAGATATGCTTAGAGCGTGTGTATTGGACTTCAAAGGACATTGGGACCAACATTTGCCCCTAGCCGAGTTTGCTTACAACAACGCTACCATTCGAGCATACGAGATGGCTCCGTTTGAAGCATTGTACGGCGAAAGTGTCGATCGCCTATATGCTAGACGGAATTGTCGAGCGAGAATTCATTGGGACAAATATAGTTGATAGGACCTCCGAACAAATCGCTCGATCAAGCGAGAGACTCTTAACAAGCAGAGTAGACGGAAGAGCTACGCCGATAAAAGGAGGAGGCCGTTAGAATTCGAAGTCGGAGACCATGTGTTTCGAAAGTATCTCCGAACCGGTGTCGGTAGAACCCTTAAAAGGCTAAAACTAAGTCCTCGTTACATAGGGCCATTTGAAATCTTGGCAAAACGTGGGCCAGTCGCGTACCAATTAGCCTTACCCCCGAACTTGAGTAAACTCCATGACGTTTTCCATGTTTCTCAATTGAAGAAATACCAACCCGATCACGAACATATCATCCGGTATGAGAATGTCGAGTTACGGCATGATAACACTTTTGAGGTCGAGCCGAGCAAATTCTCGAAAGCCGAGAGAAGTGGC
This sequence comes from Acacia acuminata, assembly GCA_019022655.1. Taxonomy (NCBI): domain Eukaryota; kingdom Viridiplantae; phylum Streptophyta; class Magnoliopsida; order Fabales; family Fabaceae; genus Acacia; species Acacia acuminata. Next base: position 110,347 of record JAFJYI010000364.1, on the reverse strand, counting down.
TTCGACGTAGAAGTATTCCAATCGTGAAGGTGGCCCGGAGAGGTTTATCTCCCGGAAGGGCAACATGGGAAACGAAAGAGGAGATGAAAGAGAAATATCCGAGTTTATGGCACGATACTTAGCTAGTATAGAATAAATTTCGGGGACGAAATTTTATTTAACGGGGGGAGAAATGTAATACCCAAAATTCTCATTTATCTTGAATACAATATTTTGATAGTTAAACCCTATTTAAAATAGGTGAATTTGTGGTCTCAAATTTTGAGATGTGTTTATTCTATTTTCTAGGTAATTTTTCCTTAGGATTAGGATACCCAATGATTTAACAAGCGAAGATAAAATACCATAAAATGCAAATAAATATCATATTGAGCTATGGTTCATGTAGAATTTAAAAGAGCAAGAAAGTATTATAAAAATACCTAAATAAATTTAGTGAGATCAATGATAATTAAATCAACTAAGTCTTCATGAAAGTAAATAAATTTCACAAGGCTTCATAATTAATCAAGGGACCTTAAACACCAATTATTATAATTTATTAAGAGACTAAATTTTCTAATACCTTATAATTAATATTTAGCTCATATTTAAATCATAAAGGACCGTGAAGAATTATCAAAACACTTGAAACAATTAAGGGGCAATTACCAACAATTAAAGAGCAATTAAAATTTCACTAATGGAATATTTAGGTAATTCTTTACAATTAATGTTAAATAGTCACCAATTAAAGATGTATTAGGATAATTAAAGGTCAAGGACCAATAAGGGGTTAGGATTAGCATAAGGATGATTACTAATGATCATGATTAAATTAGTAACCAATCAAATAAATTTAATAACACCTAAAACACCATTTTAGGATTTATGACCAAAGATTAAGCTAATTAAAGATTAAACCCTAAGAGCATTTTGCTTAATTGCTAACCAATCACCAAAGTCATCTAGTTACAAATATACTTAGAGTAACTAGGAAATTAGAACTCCAAGTTGGGAAATGCATGAAGGTGGAGAGGCCACCAATGCAAGCTTGGAGAGTGCATGAAGGAGAAAGAGCCACCAAAGCACTCTTGGGGCCAAAAGCTTTACACATGGGGACAATTTTGACACCAAGGCAAGAGGCTTTGGTGAAAAATCAAAGGAGGAAGAATGGGGGGAGGTAGGCCACGTTTTTGGCTCAGCTGGAGGGAGAATTCAGACTTAAAGCCATGGCCAAAAATGAGAGATGTGTAAGTTAGAGAATTACAAGATTGCCATAGCCTTTTGCTATAAATAGGGGGCTTGAGTCTTCATATTCTCCACACCAAAGCAAGCAAAGAAATCTGAAATAGAGAGTTGAGAGTAAGAGTAAGGAGCTTCTTGAAGGGGTAGCAAAGTTCTTGGTAAGTTCTCTAGCTCTAGCTTTAAGTTCTTTAAGTTCTAGTTCTTAAATTCTTAGTTAGAGGTAGCTTAGATCCTAAATATGGTAGGATAATTTTAGTTAGGTGTTTTCATAGTTAAAATTGCCTTTATCTCGAAAAATTGATGAAGTAGAGGTTATGGCAAAATTTCCGGAAGAAATTCATCAAAGTAACGAAGTTCGCGAAATTTCATCGGTTTCGGAAATTCTGAAGTCAGCCATGAAAACGCCAGGATTTCATATTGAAATCATGATCACAAAATTCTGAGAAAATTCATGGTTAAAATAGATATATAGGGCTTTTTAAAAATGTCAAGAACATGTCAAAATGAGTTTTGTACAGAGAGTTAAAATTCCTCAAAGTTAGGCTACGAAATTCTGGAAAAATTCTGGGCAGAGGTTCAAAACTTAAAACCTGGGAGTGATTCGTGAAATCTGGGCAAAGGTGACTATCTTTACTTGAAAATAGACATCCTAAGGATTCCAAGGAATTTTACGGATCCTCGTTTCGATTTTTGTAGAATTAATTATGATTTTTCAAAGTTAGACAAAATGCTGCCCAGATTTATACCAGCGTTGTTGTACGAATTTTGAGGGAATAAAGTGAAAAATAAAAGTTGTAAGGGCAAAATGGTCATTAGGGGCCAAAATATCTCTTAGGATATTACTTACAAATTAATAAATACGGTATTACCATTATAGGATCAACGCGATCACAGTTCGGAGCGTCAAACGTACCGACAAACGCCGACGAAGGTACGGACGCGTCTTGTAACACTAACTCGATGTTCATTGTATACCTATATGTGATGAGATGTGTTTTTGAACTGAGATTCTGTTTTCAAAAGTTATTGACTGTGCACATACAGCTTTATACGGGTTATAGTCTTGATAACGCCGTTGAGTTTTCCTAGCGCTGAGGACACGACCGTACATCGTGGCACTGGTGAATAGTGCGGGCGTAGTAACATTCATATGCGGGTGTATATGGTGTGTTATTACTTGGTATATGTGAATTTTACTGTGACATCATGAATATCTCGTCATACATAATTGTACTTGAACATGAGGTTAACCGTTACACCGAGGTTCAATGTACTTTGAACCTCGCTCTTACCATAGCTTCGGGTTCGGAGTGAACGGGAGAGCGGAGACAAGGGTAAGCGAGCGAGGCTTAGGACGGACGGTCGGGCCCCTTTTGAAATGTATTTTGAATTTAGAACCATTTGAACTATTGTACCGCGTTAGTAGCAAAACATACATTGATGTTATCGATACATATCTTTTGAAATACTATTTTTACTTCCGGTGCTCTACTCTGATCATGATACCGTTTTAAAAAAAAAAAATCGCTTCCGAAATTGGGATGTGACAGCCCGTACCTCGCCGGCGACAACTTCACGCTCGCCGACCTCAGCCATCTTCCGGGGATCAGGTATCTGATGGAGGAGGCGAAGATGGGACATTTGATCACAGAGAGGAAGAACGTGAATGCGTGGTGGGAATGCATTTCTAGTAGGCCTGCTTGGAAAAAGCTCATAGAACTGGTTCACTGATTCATATATGCGTGCAAGCGCATGAATATTGTGTTTGTTTATGTTGTGTGTGTAGAATAATGTCAAGTGAATTTTTATGTGTGTTTGAGATCTAGAGAGAGAAAGAGATTGTGAATTTGTTATGATCATTTTAGTTTTTGTTTGGAAGAAAGAAATTAAGAGGAAAGTCGTGGGAATGAGATTAGAGAAATAAGAGTTATTTTAGCGTGTGTGCCCTAACGTAAATCCTTAATTTTTATGACTTAAATACCTGTTGTGGTTTAGGATGTAAATAAATATTATTAATAATATATTATTAAAAGTCAAATTAATTAACAATGATAAATTATATTGATAAGAATAATACAAAAATAAATATACGTAAGGAAAATATATTCATAAAATAATCTAATCTATATATAAATATAAAGAAAGAGAAAAGAGAGAAAGAATAAATAAGAAATTATTATCTTAAAAAATATTTTAATAAGAGGATCAAACCTAACCTAATACTCTCCCATGTAGACACTTCATTTCCTCATATTCTCCCATCCAAATATGGGAGTAGCCTTCGCAAGTGCACTCAAAAAAGAAAATCCCGAAAAAGGAAGAAATATCAATATCATTAAGGGATAAGATGTAAGCGGAGAAGATAAGATGTGAATGACAATTGAGAAATGGAGGATTGCGGCCTCGGGATGTACAATGAATGAATCGTCCGTCAATTAAGTTTTCAAAAGTCAGATAAAAAAATCACTTATATCATCGCTAATCCAAACAGACACTAACTCTTAGCGTATATGTATTCATCATTCACATTTTTCAAAGTAAATTATTTTTATTGAGAATTTTTAATATTATAATAATATTTACTCCCCAAATATGTTTTATAATAAGAAAAATTAGGAAAATGTTGACTAATATAAAAAATATAACTTATATTTAAGATTAAAATCAACTATGTAAATATATATTATATTAACGAGATAAGGGAGTAGTATTTATTTGCTTTACTTTTCACGATCTGTTGTTCAAATTTCGAAACGTGGCCTATTTCTGGACCTTTCAACAAGTTTTCAAATTGTCTTCACTCTTCAATCCCACTGAAGCATATCTGTATCTACAACCCATATTGTTGTGCACTGACTTCCAATCATTAATTCATGAAAAATACTCTATAATTCATCATCAATTAAATTATATAATAATTTCTTAAGAATCAGCGTACACAATTTTTTAGATTTCAAACAAAAAAATACAAGGAACTAAAAAAAAAAGTTATAGTAGTAGTATTTATAGTTTTGAGATCGATATATTCTGTAATTTCATTTATACTAAACAGAAAAGACATTCAAATTCTTGCTAATTAGCACCAAACAAATCATAGCTGATTTTTTCTACTTAGAACCAACCAATTATCATTTGAGTGTAAGTAGGCTTTCGGTGATATAAGTTCAAAATTGAAAAAGATTAAAGACCAAAACTATTTTTACATTGTTTTGTCTTAGAGCAATAGATTTCTAAGTACAAAGGAAATAGTTCATATTTTATTTCAAATATTGTTTAGATGAAATTTAATTAAATGGATCGTTTTTTATTTTTAATCATACTCTCATATTTTCTTATCTCAGTAATTATATTCTCATTTTTCATCTCAGATGCAGAATATGAAGTAATAATTTTATAATTATTAGGTGTTGTTATATCTCTTTTTATCATTATTTTGCTTTCTACCCTGTCTTGATGAATCTAGACCCCTTCAAACTAATTCGTTTCATCTGAATATGTACACAACATGCCTGTTTCATATGAATAAGTGCAATTTTGAATTATTGTGTGGATTAATTCATTAGAATCAATCATTTCCTGAGCCTGTGAAGTACGGTTAATTAATGGCTTCATAATCCCTGGTGCGTTGGGGTATTTAATTCGGAATTCAATAAATTAATATTTTGAATTCAATGTAAAACATGAATTTGTGTTCTCTATCTCAGGGTTTTCATGCAAGAACGCAACTTTTAAGGATCTTAGAAAATTATGTTTTCAAATTCAATAGTTTAAATGCAAGATACATTTCTTTATCCATTATACAAATCGATACTTTGCAACGTGTGACTTACAAAGACGATAAATGAAACATTTATCATTCTCTTTACCCTTCTTAATACGCTCTCTATTCTTGATGGAAAACTTGAGGGTCTCTAATGGTCAATGAATGAATGGACAAGTTTCTATCCTTCTATCCGTATATATCAGTATCCAAAAGATGTAACTCTTTACATCTATAAATATAACTACTCCCATCAAGCAATCAAGAAACCTCTTCTCAAAAGTCATTTGCCAATGGTCATTTCATTTCGCTTAAGAAACCTCTTCCCAAAAGTCATTTTCTAATGGTCATTTCGTTTTAGTCAAGAAACCTCTTCCCAAAGGTCATTTGCCAATGGTCATTTCATTTCAGTCAAGAAACCTCTTTCTAAAGGTCATTTGCCAATGGTCATTTCATTTCGATCAAGAAACATCTTCCCAAAGGTCATTTAGCCTCTTCATTAATTATGAAATCATATGCATTTATCACGGGCACATGAGACATTTCTTATATTCTCCCACTTGGCTTATGTGATATATGTCATTTCATGATTTAACAAAATATCAATAATAATGCGCATAATCTTGGCTAAAAGATTTCAATATATTAATTGCATCATAAGTATAAAACTAATATGAGTCATGACGGTTGTACATCAATATATCGACGTAGTCCCTTCCATGTACTAGTTTATTAGTCTTTCTCCTTGACATGACACTTTAATGGGAAGTAAACTTAATGTCCATCAATAAAGTCTTCATCAAATACAAATCACGTTTTCCAACAACATCATTCATACATGCATGCATAAATTTGAAAACAAGGGAATCTCATAAACACATATATACTAATGAGCTCAAAATGTCAATGACTAGAACAGAAGAATAATTTTAACATTCACTAGCAGACATAATACCTATTCTATACATATGACCAGTGAATGACTTAGGTGGTAATCTCTTTGTCAAGGCATCGGCTATCATAAGATTAGTGCTAACATATTCTATTGACACTCTATATTTCTGAACCTAAGGCAAAATATTTCAATTCCATATGTTTAGCACCTTTAAAATACTTGTTGTTTTTAGAAAAGAAGACTATTGCGGAATCATCACTATAAATTTTCAGCGACTTGGCAATATTGTCGACTAATCCAAGCCTTGAAATAAAATTTCATAGCCATTTAGCCTGAACCATGGCCTTAAAGCATGCCACAAATTCAGCTTCCACAGTGGATGCAGAAATTATTGACTGCTTCGCACTTTTCCATGATATAGCTCTTCTGGCTAAAAGATATAGGTAACCATAAGTGGATTTTCTTGCACCCACACATCCTACAGAATCTGAATCTATGTATCCACACCATGATTACTCTAGTATCTTATAGACCTCCTATAAGGAAGCAGGTGACCTTTAGTTCCTTGCAAATATCTCATAACTTTCTTTGCAGCTTTCTTATTATCCATACCATGATTACTCTAGTATCTTATCAATATTCTAGCTGCAAAGCTAATATCTGATCTCGTACAAGTCTAAGCATATATTAAGCTCTTAAATATTTATGCATACGGAATTGCTTCCATTTTTTTTCATTCCAATTCATTTTTAGAACATTGCATGAGACTAAACTTATCCCCTTTCTAAATTGGAAATGGAGATGATAAGCGCTTTTCCATTCTTAATCTTTCTAAAACTTTATTAATATATGCTTTCTGAGACAAGCCTAACAATTCTTTTGATCTATCACGGAACATTCCTATCTCAATCACATAAACTACCTCACCCATATCTTTCGTTTCAAAGCTACTAGAGAAAAACTTCTTAGTCTCTTTTAAAAAGACCAAGATCATTAGTTGCAAGCAAGATATCATCAACATAAAGAATCGAATATAAACTTGTCGCTATCGACCTTCGATATATACACTATCAACAGTAGTTTCTTTAAATCCAAAGGAAACAACAGTATCATTGAACTTAAGGTACCATTGTCTCAAAGCTTGTTTAAGTTCGTATATTGATTTATTTAATTTGCACACCACCATGTTTCCTTTTTCTATGAACCTCATTAGTTGGTCCATGTATACATCTTCCTCTAAATTCCTACTTAGAAAAGCATTTTTCATATCTATTTGGTGTAACTCTAGATCATAATGAGCCACTAATGGAATAATGATCCTTGGAGAATCTGTATTGGAAACTGGTGAAAAATTTCTTTGTAGTCAATGTCATCTTTTTGAGTAAATCCATTTGCAACTAGTTTAGTCTTGTAACGTTCCAAGTTACCATGAGAATCACGTTTAGTCTTAAAGACCTACTTACAATAAACTCTTTTACACCCTTCTAGTAACTCTACTAGGTCCTTAACATCATAGTGTTCCATAGATTTCAACTCATCTTTCATGGAATCTAACCATTTATCACCATTTTCACTATTCATGGCTTGTGAAAAAACAATTGGATCATCTTGAATATCCAATTTGAATTCAAACTCTTATAGACATACCACATAATCATTAGAAATAGCAGATCTCCTTTCCCTTTGAGATCTTCTTAATGCACTTGTTGTGGTTCTTTTACAATGGGTTTATTTGGTTCATTAACAATAATTTCATCATGAGTAGTGCGGTCATTCATTTGTTGTTCTTCATTATTATTAATCGGTTTAACAACACGAGGAACAACAACTTTATTGATGACATAAGTCAAGACAACTTGTACTCTAACTTCTTGAATATTCACTCTACGTGGTGTTTCACTCCCACTAACTTCACCATCTTCAATAAACATTTCCAATTTCAATAATCCTTATGGTATGATTAGGACAATAAAATCTACACCCTTTCGATTTTTCTTTTTATAACCAATGAAATAACTACTGATTATTCGTACATTCGGTTTCTTTTCTTGTGGGTTGTAGTATCTAATTTCTGCCTGGCAACCCCAAACATGCAGGTGCCTCAAACTAGGTTTCCTTCCAATCCACAGTTCAAAATGAGTCTTTGGAATTGCCTTACTAGGAACCCTATTAATACATGGTAGTCTTTAGAGCATAAGTCCACAATGAAATGGGTAAAGAAGAGTTACTTAACATACTCCTAACCATATCCAACAAGGTCTTATTAGACCTTTATAATACAACAATTTGTCAAATGTACCCGTATTGTGTATTAAGAACAAATACCATGCTTTTCAAGGAATTTAGCAAATGGGCATAGATGTTATCCGCTTTCATCATACCTTCCATAATACTCACCACCCCTATCAGACATCAGACCTGACAATTTTTACCGTTCTAACTAATTGTCTTCCAACTTCATCAATGTAAATCTCTAAAACATTTACAGCTTGAGATTTATCATGTAACAAATAGACATAACCATAACATAAAAAATCATCAATGAAGGTGATAACGTATCTTTCTTTATTGAAAGCATTAACATCAAAAAGACCACATACATCAGTGTGTACAATTTCAAGAAGCTGAGTGCTTCTTGTGGCTCTTTTCTTTGTGTGTTTTGTTTGTTTATCTTTAATACAATCCACACAAACATTCAAATTAGTAAAATCTAAATCCACAAGAATTTAATTCTTTACCAATATTTCCATTCTTTCTTTGGAAGTTTGTCCTAAATGTTTATGCCACAAGTAAGCATAACATTCATTTATTACAAAGATGTTTAGTGCCAACATTATGATGCGAGTCATAAGCGTTTTAGCATATAGACTATCAATAGATAATCTATATAGTCCATCACATAAAGTACCATTATCAATCAAATTATTGTGCTTGTACAAATTGAAACAACCACCACCAAATTTAAAAGAGTATCCAGCTTTATCAAGTTTGGAGATTGAAAATAAATTCCTAGATATACCAGGTACATAAAGAGTTTCACATAAGTCCAAATGATGTCCATTGTCAAGGATCAAGCGGTACATTCCAACAACTTCCACTGGAATTTTTACTCTATTTCCCATAAAGACAAACTTTTCATTTGGCCTTATGGTTTCGGTTATAAGGAATCCCTTTCTTTTCTGCTCCGTGATGTTCCACATAATTGATGGAATGAATTCCCTAGTTCTTAATTCTAGTTTCCTATTGGACTAGCAAACTATGCAATTCATGCACATTACATTTGTCTTTCATGGTAATATTATTATTATTCATTTGGAAGGGACTGTACTTAAACGATAATGAGTTCAATATGAACTACACCAAGAAATTTTCATCCATTTCCAGTCCCAATGACTTCAGTCTTCCTGCAATGTTTGTCATTTCAACAACATACTCATGCATAGTACATGAACCATCAAACTTCATTATGCTCAGTTATTCATAAGTGTCCTAGCAAAAGACTTGTCAGCAGTAGTTTGGGAGCACTCTTCCACAAGTTTTATCATTTCTTTAGCACTTTCAGTTTGCGGAAAAGTTGACTTGATGTTACTTGCAATACTCATTCGCATGTCCATCAAACTCAACTTACTGGATCTTTCCCAATTCTTAAAATGGCCTCTTTCATCCTCAATTCTTTCATTAGTAATAGTACTAGGCTTTTCTTTTATAAGAGGTAAATCCAAATCCATTACCCCAAGGTAAATTTGATTTGCTCCTTCCATTCAGAAAAGTTTAGTCCATTAAGAACTACAATAGTTAAGAATGCACATATTTAACATGCTTCACAAATTCAGACATAATTCATTCAATGCATATCAATGTTCACCTTTGGAGAACCACTAATATACAACATTCAACCATGATGATGCTAAAAGATTTCACATAATTTGGCAGTGATGCATACCCCATCTAGAGATATTTATCATCTTTGGATGTATAAAAAAAACTAGAAGCATATAGACAATACCAACATTTATGTTCAATTATTATAGAGACAAATAACCAACATTTAGATTGATCCATAACCACCCTATAATAACGAACTTCAATTCACCCATAACACAAGGTTATAGGTAATTGAAACATCACTATAATATTTGGAATTAAAATAATTAATAAGGATTTGGCCACTTTGATTACTAACAAATCCACCATACTTAATTCCAAAACTTAGATATTTAACATCCATACAATTGCTATTCACAATGTTTAAGAAGTATAAAATCATAGCCACAAAATCATCGTTAATTAAAATATAAATTAAGGACAGAGAATAACCACATAAATTCAAACCAAAGGCTATAATTGCATTTCCACCAATACATGAAACCAACTCGTTAACCATATCAATTGGCCAGGTAAGTGCAAATCTAGCGGAGTCTCTCCTTGCTATTGCAGTGATGACTAATTAAATAACTACCAAATCAAGGCTTGGCCTTTGAACCACTTTCCTAGACACTAACAGTATGAATTAACTTTATTTAATTCCACCGCCAATAGATCAAACCAACAACTCGTTGTCCATTGGCATATACCAATAATATTAACATTCCAACGTAGAAATAATCAAAACACATATACCAAATAAATGTGTACGCGCTTTCAAAGTCAAGAATCCATTCATAATCGTACATGGAAAACATGAATTCCTAAACACAAGCTCTAATACCACGTGTAAAACTTGAATTTGTGTTCTTTATCTTAGGGTTTTCATGCAAGAACACAATTCTTAAGGATCTTAGGAAATCATGTTTTCACATTCAATAGTTTAAATGCAAGATATGCTTACCTTTATCCAAAATACATAATCAATACTTTGCAACGTGTGACTTGTAGTATGATAATTGAAACTTTTATCATTCTCTTTACTCTTCTTAATATGCTCTCTATTCTTAATGGAAAACTTGAGGCGTCTCTAATAGTCAGAGAATGAATGGACAATTTTTTATCCTTCTATCATTTATATACTATATCCAAAATGTAACATCCCAATTTTCGGAAGCGTTTTCAAAACAGTTTGATCAGAGTAGAGCATCGGAAGTATTTAAATTGAAGAGTAACTGATAAACATCCACTGTATTGTATATGTTTGCTTCCATAGTGATACAAAAATTTTGAATGACTACAACGTTAAGTACATATCAAAAGGACTTTCTCCAAACCAATCCTATGCCCGCGCTTACCCTTGTCCTCGATCTCGTTCACTCCGGATCCCGAAGCTATAGTAAGAGCTGAGGTTCAATACCCATTGAACCTCGTAATGGTTAACCTCATGCTTATGTATGACAAAATATGTATGACGATATTCATAACATTACAAATTAACCAATACATAGCACACAAATAGATGTAAGGTTATAACAATACATAAGCACACAACGCGATGTAATGTCAATCACAACAACAAGACATAGCACACAAAAGACATGCACAAGTCAACCATGTTTGCACCAACCAAGTGCCACGACAGCTCCTCGTGTCCTCGCCGCTTAGAAAACTCAACGGCATTACCAAGACTCGTAACCCGTATAAATAAAGCCGAATGTATAAACAAGTGAACTAAGGCGAGTCTTAGACACGGTGCATGACCCAAGACAAAGTCCTATCCATGACTCTATGAAATAGTCTATCACATATAAGCATACAATAAGCATCGAGTTAGTGTTACAAAGACGCGAACGTACCTTTCACCGTGTAATGGCCAACATGCCCGACCTTTGAACCCAACCCCGACATCCCGGATATCCTAACATATCACTATAGTACTTAGAATAATATCCTAAGGGATATTTTCACCTCTATTTACCTCTCTACCCTTAGTGGATTTGTTATTTACAATTTTGCCCTTACATTTATTTAAAAACGCAGTGCAGTATTTTCTGGGCAGATTTTTCGGTAACTTTGAAAAATCATCATTAAATATACAAAAATCGAAACGAGGATACGTAAAATTCCTTGGACTCCTTAGGGTGTCTATTTTTAATTAAAAATACTCAATTTTTCCCAGATTACACGAGTCACTCCCAGTTTTAAAGTTTTGAGCCTCTACCCAGAATTTTTCTAGAAATTCGTAGCCCAACTTTGAGAATTTTTATCTCACTGTAAAAAACTCATTTTAACATGTTATTGGCATATTTGAAAAGCCCTATATGTCTAATTTAACCATGAATTTTCCCAGAATTTTATGACTTTATTTTCAACATGAAATATTGGCATTTTTATCACTGATTCCAGAAATTCCTACCCAATGAATTTTCGCCAGAGCTTCGCTACTTTACTCATAGTTTTCCAGAAATTTTGCTATACCAAGTGGCTCATCTAATTTTCAAAATATCACTATTTTTGACTATAAAAACATGATATTAAAATTACTCTAGCATATTTAAAATCAAAGCTACTTCTAACTATGAATTTAAGAACTTAAAGCTAGAGCTAGAGAACTTACCAAGAACTTTGCTACTTCTTCAAAAAGCTGTTCACCCTCTTCCTTACTCTCTCAAATATGGTTAATACTTTTGTGAATTGGTGAAGAATAATGAAGACCAAAGCCCCCTATTTATAGCAAAAGGCTATGGCACCTTGGTAAATATTTCAAACTTAACTCTTCTTGTGTATGAACCCTTGATCTAAACTTAGTAAAGAAGTTTTAATCTCATCCATCCATGTGATTAGAAAACCCTAACTTAATCTCTAAGTTTTGCTTTTTGAGAATTAATTTACTCTAATGAAATCTATTTTTGGTTGCTTGATCAATTACTAATACTTTTGAATTCTGAGTATGCTTTTTGATTAGTAGTTGGATATCAAGATTTATGGTCTAATTAGATTCCCCTGGTTGTACTAAGCTTATTCTTCAACGTTTGCAAAAATAGCCTTTACTAGGCTTACTTTCGAGGTTAAATTATGTGGGTTCAAGATAAGTCCTTATATTTTATCCAGGGTTCCTACTTCTTCACAACTATTTAAATTTGTATAAATTCTCACTTTATTTGTTGTTTTGAGTTTTTACTTGTGTACATCGATATTTACTTGGATTTCAAACTATTATCCAATTTACTCTAGGATTTCAAACTTTATCAAATTTGCTTTAATTAATTTTTTTCTCTCTCTCTTTCTCTCTTGAATACTAGACACACTCACAACTCTTTTCTCTTATTGGTGGATTTAATTTCACATGGATTATGCTTTATTAAATTAATTATAAAACCCTTAGATTAGCTTTATTAGATTTAATCTTGACCTTCAATTTATGCTAATCTCTTATTGGTCCAATTAATTTTATGAGGATTAAGAATATTTTCTTGATTTATCATTGGCCAATTCAATTTCACAAGGATTTGGCTTTATCAAATTTAATCTTAGCCCTCCATATCTAATCTTAATTAGCATCCCTAATAAAGTAGTTAAGTGTAATGGTCAAAATATGATTGGTTCTAAGATTAATTAGAAACCACTTCTATGCCAATCCTAGCCCTTCACTAGCCCTTATTTCTTAATTAAGGTAATACATCCTTAATTATGCCTTTAACATATGCCACTAAATTAATTGTGAATGTTTATGAAAATAATTTAATTAACATAGATTGAATTATCCACTAATTTTTGGCAATTTTCTCTAATTGGTTTAATTATTTTCTCACAACTTTTTAGCTTTTCATGGCCATTTATGCACCATGTATTAATTTAATAATTATAGGGCAATTTATGACCCCTAAAATAAAATTGGATTTTTGCCTCTTTAAATTCCAAGGAAAATAAACAAATAAATTACTAAAATTAGAGACAACATACTTTCCTATTTTAAATAGGTATTATTTGGCCAAACTATAATATTTAAGAGACATATGAATTTTGGGGTATTACACAAAAGACATAACTCCTTACATTCTATGGATATGCTCCTATGAAGCAGTCAAGAAACCTCTTCCTAAAAGGAATTTGTCAAGGGTCATTTCATTTTAGTCAAGAAACCTCTTCCCAAAAGTTATTTGCCAATGGTCATCTCATTTTAGTCAAGAATCATTTTCCCAAAGGTCATTTGCCAATGATCATTTCATTTAAGCCAAGAAACCTCTTCCTAGAGATCATTTAACCCCTTCATTAATTATTAAATCATATGCATTTATCACAAGCACATGAGGCATTTCTTACATTCAAAGTTGTAGTAATTAATAAGGAATAATTACTATGCAGTCCCATACAGGAACAATCTAATTATAGTAATTTATATCATTAAATTTTTCATAAAAATATATAATTTTTCCTAATTTCTTATTGTGTAGACTTTTTAATATTTATGGGTTATATACAGGGGTAAATTTGAAACACAAAGCATATTGGGGTCATATACTTAAACAATAACATAAATCTCTTAATTAGCTCTTATATTTATGATTCCTTAATTCTCTATTTAAAAGAATCAATAAAAAAAATGGGAAATATGATTCGCCTATCAATTAATGTCGTCACTTATATAAAGACATTTTTTGCAACAAAAGAAATAATAGATTCAGTTTAAAATATTCTCTAGCACAATTAATAGTTCCTTTTTTTTTTTTTTTTTTTTTTTGAAATAACATTGTTATTATATGTATATATAAGTATATAACTAAATATTCAGTGCATTAATTTTGAAAACTTTTCACCCACATCCGAGAAGCAATCTGTGAAACAATTAATGTGATTGTGAAGCAATAATTTGATAGAAAATGATTTTAGATGGGCATTACTTGAAAGCCAACCAAAGTGGCCTTCATGAACTATACAAAAATTTTAAATAAGTTTATTATTACTTAAAGCTTTTTATACATATATTAATAATTTTTGTAAACAATAATTTAAAATATACTCCAACAAATATTACTCCTTTTCCTGGTCCTAATTATAGGAACACTTTTATAGTGCAATTTGAACTATAAAAATGTTCTTATAATTAGGACCGGGCGTGTAGATATATTTTGGCTTCGATAATCAATATGTAAATGCACATAGTTAAAATGGAAAATTTTATTGCATCCTCTGTAGCAAATTATTCTCAAACAATCCTCAAAATTTTCCAAAATTTCACTGCATCCCTAGGGTGAAACTGAAATTAAGTTTTTTGGCTGAAAAGACATTTATGCCCTTGTCTTGTACATGACTAAGACAGACTTGTAAATTCCCACATGTCTTGTAAATACACATATTTGACTTGTAAATTCCCACATGTATCTTGTAAATAGCAAGCATTCTTGTGAATATGCTCATTGTCTTGGACATGGATGAAATGATATTGTAACTTCACTTATTTATCTTGTAAGTAAGCATATTTGACTTGTCAAGTAGCGGCACATACAATTGTCTTTCTAACTAAAAATTTTAATTTTATTTTAGCCTTAGGAGGTGCAGTTTTCAGAAAGTTTTAAAGGCTGTTTGAAAATAATTTGCTATAAACGGTTGTAGTGAAATTTTCCCTAGTTAAAACTATTTCTATTCATTTTATTTTCACAATTGTTTTTTGTTTTTGTGATTTTTTAACGAATTTTGAAAAGTCAATCCTCTAACAGCAGCTATTTTTCTGTATGTTGAGATTTATAGTGATATTATTATCCGTTGAAAACAAAGTAGCAAGTCACTTCACGCCTTTATTGAAAACAACTGCTTACCTGCTTGTTTATTTTCTGGAGGGCATGCATTGAAAGAAGATAGCTTTCATGATGATTAGGTTATTATACTATATGTCTATGTCGTAAGAGATAATAATCCAAAAATGTCCCTTCGGGGACGTCCGATAATAATTCACATGTTTTTTAAAAAAATAATAATTTCATATTAAAACATTTTAGTTATAGTTGCCTATGTTAGAGAAATTCAAAGGAAAATAATTTAGGTCAAGTTTCTTATATCTAATTTGTTAACTTCTTTAATCACATGTAGCCATGTGTTCTATTTTTGCTTGGGCAAAAAAATCGTTCTATTTTTTAAATGTTATCATTTAACTCTAAACCTACATTTAAAAAAAAATATGATATAGAACTTTATATAATGGATATAATAGATGTAAGTATCGATCAAATTAAAAAATATATATAAGTTACGTAACAAATATAATGTATTATCCTTTATTTTTAATATAAAATGCTTAGTCAAAAGCAAGATAGATGGGTGTCAACTACCGGTAAGACCTAACAAAATGGGGAAAGGAATGGAGAGTAACATGCATGGACGCCTTCCCTTTTTTTTGTTTCTTTCCAAATTTATATACCCACCAAAACACAGCATCTTCATTTTCATTTTTAATTAACAAATAAAAATTTAATTTGACAAAGTTAACAATTTTGTAGGAAACTAATATAATCAATGTTCTGATTTTTTTCTCATTTCCTTTTTAATTAATTTTTTTCAAAAAGCACATATCTTATTATCTTATGTTTTTGCACAACTGGAGTAGTTTTCATAGGCTAATGACCTTGTAGCCTAGTATGACATAAAGTTCTTCGTAAGCAAAAGTTAAAGGTTTGATCGCCTTGTAATTTCAATTTCTGTGTCTATACTAGGTGCTAAGAAATTTAAAAAATGTAACATATGTTATTAATAGTTAATGAATAATAAAGCTTGTTTTAGAACTTATATATAATTAATGGGACAAAACTTTATCCTGGGATTGAAAATGCACATAGTTAAAATGGAAAATTTCATTGCACCTCTCCGTAAAAAATTATTCTCAAACAGTCCCCAAAATTTTTTGAAACTTCTCTACACACCTAGGGCTAAATTGAATTTAAGTTTTTTTGGCTGAAAAGACATTTATGCCCTTGTCTTGTACATGACTAAACAGTCTTGTAAATTCTCAATGTGTCTTGTAAATAGACATATTTAAATTGTAAATTCCTACATATATCTTATAAATAGCATGTATTCTTATGAAATACTCATCATTCTCATACATGAACGAAATGATCTTGTAACTTCACTTATTTATCTTGTAAGTAAGCATATCGACTTGTAAATTTACACGTGTCTTGTAAATAATTATATTTGACTTGTAAAGTAGGGGTACAATTGTATTTTTACCCAAAAAATTTAATTTCAGTTTAGCCTTGGGTGCAGTCAGAAATTTTTCTATACGTCAGAGATTTATGGTGATACTTTATTATTATCCGTTGAAAACAATGTGGCAAATCACTTCACGCCTTTATTGAAAACAACTCCTTGCCTGCTTGTTTATGTTCTGGGGGCATGCATTGAAAGAAAATACTCAAAATAGCTTCCATTGATGATTAGGTTATTATACTATATATGTCTATGTTGGAAGAGATAATAATTCACACGTTTTTTTAAATATTTTCATATTAAAATATTTTAGTTATATTTGAGTATGTTAGAAATTAAAAGGAAAATAATTTAGGTCATGTTTTTTATATCTAATATGTTAACTTCTTTAATTACATGTGGCCATGTGTTCTACTTTAAATGTGTTCTATTTTTGAAATTTTACCATTTAACTATAAACCTATATAAAAAAAATATATATATATACACAATTAGGGAACTTGATATAGGGGATATATAGCATCGATCAAATTAAAAAATATATACCGAAAGTTGTGGAAAAAAAATTAAAATAATAAACAATACATATTCAAGAGAAGTCATATTGTTTATCATTTATGAATGATATGACTTCTGATAAAATTTATATTTTATACTGATAATCTTATAATTTAATATTTTTTATGTCAATTTCTTTTATGTAATGTGTCATTACTGACAATTGTTTTACAAAATTAATTCTTCTAATTTTTTAAAACATTTTCTTTCCAAAAATAGTATTGTTAAATTTTTTTCGTTGGTACCACTATTTTTTATATAATATATATTTTGAAAGAAATTATATTAGTCATTTGTACTCTTATACTGAAACAAAATCGTAATTATCTAAAGAATAATGCTTTCAAACAAATTTTATAATACATCAACTTCCTCACACTGCTAAATATCAACCGGCGGCCGGTATGTTTCAGGAGAACAATTAGTCATATTTATAGCTTATGGATGATAACCCTAAAGATTTTGTATTAATATATTGAATCTCAAAATAAGAATTTGATCAAAATTATACTCTCCTATTCTAATTATAGAACACTTTTGAAATGAAATTACACTATAAAAAACGTTTTATAATTAAACCGTAAGTAGTAACAACTACTAAATATTATTCTCCCACATAATCATTTGCCCGAAAAAATGTGGAGATATATATAATGCTTCATGCTGGCACATCATTTAACCAGAAATAATATAGGATATTTAACCAATTTTGAAAAGTCAATCCTCTAACAGCAGCAATTTTTCTGTATGTTGAGATTTATAGTGATATTATTATCCGTTGAAAACAAAGTAGCAAGTCACTTCACGCCTTTATTGAAAACAACTGCTTACCTGCTTGTTTATTTTCTGGAGGGCATGCATTGAAATTAAAGAAAATAGCTTTCATGATGATTTGGTTATTATACTATATGTCTATGTCGGAAGAGATAATAATTCACAAATGTCGCTTCGGCGACGTCCGATAATTCACACGTTTTTAATATATATATATATATATATATATATATATTCATATTAAAACATTTTAGTTATATTTGAGTATGTTAGAAATTAAAAGGAGAATAATTTAGGTCAAGTTTCTTATATCTAATTACTTTAACTTCTTTAATCACATATAGTCATGTGTTCTATTTTGTCTTGGACGAAAAAAATGCGTTTTATTTTTAAATGTTATCATTTAACTACTAAATATTGTCTCACATAATCATTTGCCCCAAAAAATGTGGAAATGTGTATAAAATGCTTCATTCTGGCCCATCATATAACCATAAATAATATGGGATATTTAATTAATTTTATTAGTTATGTAACAAATATAATATATTATCCTTTATTTTTAATATAAAATGCTTTGTCAAAAGCAAGATAGATGGGTGTCAATTAATGGTAAGGCCTAACAAAATGGAGAAAGGAATGGAGATTAACATGCATGGACGCCTTCCCTTTTTTTTTTGTTTCTTTTTAAATTTATCATGGTTTGTGAAACCGACCGACCGGCTCCGGTGTATCCCGAACGGGTTACAAGAGCCAACCCGGTTCCATTTTTTAAAAAAGAAAAAAGAAAAGAAAAGAAAAGAAAAGGCAATCGATTTGATCATTTGAAACGACATATGCTTATATGCGGGATTTCCACCGCAAACTCAACCGCCTCACCGCCGATGCCTCTACTCTAATCTGAATATTTTATCTCAAATATAGGTCAAAGAAAATTGTTAAGAATATCTCGAATATGTCACAAATATTGAAGTATATAGTTATTTTGCCACTGATCTAAAGTATTGAAATGATATATAGTATGTGAAATTTATGTTGGTGTGATGAGAAATTAATTATTTTCCAATTTTTTATACCTCACCGGTCTAGCCCGGGTTGACTCCGGTCTGACCCACTAACCCTTAATCCAAGATCTCCACCGGGTTTAGTCACCGATCCGAGTTTCGAACCTTGAAATTTATATAACCACCAAAACACTGCATCTTCATTTTCATTTTTAATCAACAAATAAAAATTTAATTTGAGAAAGTTAAAAATTTTGTAGGAAACTAATATAATCAATGTTGTGAATTTTTTCTCCTTTCCTTTTTAATTAATTTTTGTCAAAAAAAAAAACACATATTTTGTTGTCTTATTTTTTGGCACAACTATAATATGTAATGAACACAAGCCCAAAGGGAGAGCCTAATCCCCAAAAGCTAACCTATGAGGAGGGAGAACCCAATGGACTTATAAACCTTACTCTAAGAGTTTGGCTCCCCAATGTGGGACTCATAACATTTCATTGCTGATCTTAATCGAAGATGACATACAAACCCTAATTAATCAATCACATTACACACACACACATACGGAAAAATTGCTAAAAAGTTGTGTGCACTATATCATTAAATTTGTTTAAGGACCTGAGGGTAACCTATTTTCATCCGGTATGTATAACACCTTTTTAGCCATGCGCAGCTTATATTAAACTATGTATAAAAAGAAAGACATTTTCACTTGATTGAAGATATTCTGGACACAACTTAGAGTTTTTGCACCTACTCAAAGACCAGGGTTTTTAAGTACTATTAGAAAATAAATTTTGTGATGGGGGATTTTTTTTTTTAGCAATTTTTCCTATATATGTATAACCTATAAAAGCCGATATGATATTTTAAAATTTTAGGTCTATAGAGATGGTGTGAGACTGTGAATTGAAGCGTATTTATTTATTACTCCATTGTTTCTTAATATAAGACATATTTAATTTTTTTGGAGATATTAAGGCAGCTAAATAAACTACTTTAAAGTATGATATTTATCCTTTTTGTATTAAATTAATTTGTTTAACTTACAAACTGATATATAATCAAATAATACACAATGTAATACCCAAAATTTCTTTTTATCTTAAATACAATATTTTGATGGAAAAAACCTACTTAAAATAGGTGAATATGTGGTCTCAAATTTTGAGATGTGTTTATTCTATTTTCTAGGGATTAGAATAACCAATGATTTAATAAATTTTGTTAGGCATCATAAAATACCATAAAATATAATAAATACCATATTAAGCTATGGTTTATGTAGAATTTAAAAGAGCAAGAAAGTGTTATGAAAATACCTAAATAAATTTAGAGAAATCAATGGCAATTGATTACCAACTAAACATTCACTAAATTAAATAGATTGTGCAAGTCTTCATAATTAAAGGACCATAAACACCAATTTTCATAATTTGTTAAGAGACTAAATTTTCTAATACCCTATAATTAATATTTGGTTCATATTTATTTCATAGAAGGCCATAAAGAATTATCAAAACACTTGAAACAATTAAGGGGCAATTACCAACAATTAAAGAGCAATTAAAATTACACTAATGGAATATTTAGGTAATTCTTTACAAATAATGTTAATAGTCACCAATTAAAGATGTATTAAGATAATTAAAGGTCAAGGACCAATAAGGGGTTAGGATTAGCATAAAGATGATTACTAATGATCATGATTAAATTAGTAACCAAGCAAATAAATTTAATAACACCTAAAACACCATTTTAGGATTAATGACCAAAGATTAAGCTAATTAAAGACTAAACCCTAAGAGTATTTTGCTTAATTTCTAACCAATCACCAAAGTCATCTAGTTACAAGTATACTTAGAGTAACTAGGAAATTAGAACACCAAGTTGGGAAATGCATGAAGATGGAGATGCCACCAATGCATGCTTGGAGAATGCTTGATGGAGGAAGAGCCACCAAAGCACTCTTGGGACCAAAAGCTTTACACATGGGGACAATTTTGACACCAAGGCAAGAGGCTTTGGTGAAAAATCAAAGGAGGAAGAATGGGGGGAGGTAGGCCACGTTTTTGGCTCAGCTGGAGGGAGAATTCAGACTTAAACCCATGGCCAAAAATGAGAGATGTGTAAGTTAGAGAATTACAAGATTGCCATAGCCTTTTGCTATAAATAGGGGGCTTGAGTCTTCATATTCTCCACATCAAAACAAGCAAAGAAATCTGAAATAGAGAGTTGAGAGTAAGAGTGAGGAGCTTCTTGAAGGAGTAGCAAAGTTCTTGGTAAGTTCTCTAGCTCTAGCTTTAAGTTCTCTAAGTTTTAGTTTTAAATTCTTAGAATAGAAGTAGCTTAGATCTTAAATATGCTAGGATAATTTTGTTTACATGTTTTATAGTCAAAATTAGCTTTGTTTTGAAAAAATGATGAGGGAGATTATATAGAAAAATTTCTGAAAGAAAATCATCAAAGTAACGAAGTTCCGCGAAATTTCATCGGTTTCGAATTTCTGGAGGCAGTGATGAAAACGCCAGAATTTCATATTGAAAATATGGTCACAAAATTCTGAGACAATTCATGGTTAAAATAGACATATAGGGATTTTTAAATATGTCAAGAACATGTCAAAATGATTTCTGTACAGAGAGATAAAAATCCTCAAAGTTAGGCTACGAATTTCTGGAAAAATTCTGGGCAGAGGTTCAAAACTTAAAACCTGGGAGTGATTCGTGTAATCTGGGAAAATATGATTATTTTTACTTGAAAATAGACATCCTAAGGATTCCAAGCAATTTTACGGATCCTCGTTTTGATTTTTCTAGAATTAATTATGATTTTTCAAAGTTAGACGAAATGCTGCCCAGATTTGTACCAGCGTTGTTCTACGAATTTTGAAGGAATAAAGTGAAAAATAAATGTTGCAAGGGCAAAATAGTCATTTGTGACTAAGATATCTATTAGGATATTGTTTGTGAATTAATAAATGCGATATTACCCTCATAGGATATCTGTGAACGCATTTTCGACCGACAAACGTACCGTATTCATCAACGAAGGTACGTTCGCGTACTGTAACACTAGCTCTGATGCTTATTGTATGATTATATATGATTGTTGTGTTCATCGACTAAGACTTACATACGTGGTTATGTCACATACGAGGTTATGTTCTAACTATTGCTTTGTAGCATACGTGGTTATGTTACATACGCCGTTTGTTATTATCTTACATATGTGCTTATGTATTCCTAATCATATATCTATTTATGGGCTTTTGTATGGATTATTGTTGTAATGTCATGAATATCTCGTTATACATAACTCATTACATAAGCATGAGGTTAACCGTTACCCGAGGTTCAATGGCCATTGAACCTCGCCTCTTAACATAGCGTTAGAGTCAGAAGGACCGAGGATCGAGGAGAAAGGCAAGCGGCACGCATAGGGACTCACCAAGACTTTCTTCTTTTGTTATTTACTTTTGAAAACACTCGGTATAACGCACCGCTTTAATCAACCAGACTTACGGCATTTTGAATATAAATATCAGTTACCCAATCGCTCCGATGCCCTACTCCGATGAAAAAAAAATTATATACTGCTTTTGAAAATGGGATGTTACACACAATATATGTTATTATTAACTAACTTATTTAGTTTTCTTAATTTCTTCAAAAAAAAAAAAAAAAAGGTTAACTATGCCTTAGCCGGGAGGAGTACATTTATATATTTTCTGTTAAAAAGCTCGATAAAAAAGGAGGGAAACAGACCCATAAATATATTCATACGGTTTGTCTGAGGTTCTAACGGATTACGGATCATAACACACATATCATATGTGACATATGTGTACTCAATATATATACACATACGGTTTGGTACGTTTTGAATAAATGCATGTATGTGGACTGAGCAGCATCGAGGGCAATCATCGATACTTTGCAGCCAAGTACGCAGACCATGGACCCTGTTGAAGATAACAATCTCAGTTTTTCTCTCTATGTCGTTGCTGATTTACTGCAAGAAAATGGATTAAGTTATTTAGTTTTTTTTTTTAATTGTTTATTGTGTTGAGTGTGCTGATTTTTTATTATATTATTGTAAGCATGTGGTTACCTATTTTTAGGGAGTAGTGGAGTCATTTCAATTTGGGTTGATACTTGGGAAAATCCATATAGGGGCCCTTTTAACAGAAAAAATCTCAAAAAAGGCCCAAAGATTCTGAAAATCCCAGAAAAGACCCCAGGGCCTTTTCTGGTATAATTTCATTAAAACTTTAGTTGTTCCGGGGCTGATATAGTTGTTAACGGGTAGGTCATTAACAACTAAATCAGTACCATTAACAACAATATCCTAACAACTATATCAACCATGTTAACAATTATATCAGTACCTGTTAACAACTATATCAACCCCATTAACAACTAACGTTTTAATGAAATTATACCAGAAAATGCCCCTGAGACCTTTTCTGGGATTTTCAAAATCTTTAAGCCTTTTTTTAGGTTTTTTTCTGTTAAAAGAGCCCTGATATGAATTTTCCCTTGATACTTCTGTGGTTTGTTGTAGTGACAACAGAAAAGGTCCGTACTTGGCAATTCGAGACCTTTAATGATGGGGGCGTTATACATTCAACAAATATTTGAAGGTTCGAAAAATTTGGTACCATAATTGACTGATCTCACTTCTATGACAAAAGTTGCAATGAATTGAGGCTTGGTTCGTAAGACCATATCTCTTACGCTAGCAAAAGCTACCCCCTATTATAATTAAATGCAACAAAGTAGGTAACTAATAAAAATTCATTTGTGACAATAAGAATCACAATGATCAAACATATTCACTCATAATAAATTACATCTAAATACATAATTAACCTTATCTCTTAATTTTAAAAAAATGTTTATCAAAATAAAACATTAAAAAATATATAGAAAGCACAAGGTTCGGCGGGGCTCTCTATTTTCCCTTATTGTCCATTTTCCTCCACTTTTTTATTTTAACCGTTACATTAACTCTGAATGTTTAAATTTCAATATCGTATAAAAATTCTATTATAATGTTAAATAACAATATATATATATATATATATATATCATTAAAATTTTATTTAAATAGTTCATATATTTATATTTTTATTAAAGTACTTTATATATATTTTTACTTTTTATATAATGTTAAATCTCAACCGTTCAGAATTAATCTAACAGTGACAACATAGAGTAGTGGAGTAACAACACTATGAAAAAAAATGGAGAGGTTCCTTTCCTGTTTCTGTCAAAATCACTCGGGTCATCCTCCACATAAATCTAACAGTGACAATAGAACCACATGCTTTTGTTCCATTTTATGGCATCACCGAACTACGTACCTACCATACCAATCTGGTCCATATTGAAAATTAATTCTGCTATATTAAATACAATTACATTTGAATATTTATATTTGTTCATAAATTTTTGAAATTTTGTAATTTTTTGACGACTAAACTCATTATCAAGTTTTAGGGGATTTATCATCAAAAAATAAAGTAATTACTATTTACTTCTCTCTTCAGTCCTTAATAAGACATATTTGGGAAGTTAATTTTGATCCTAAATATTATACATATTTTGTATATATGAAGGAATTAAGGAAGATGACTATAGTATCTTTACAATACATTTCATATTAACCAAAGACAACTAACTTCCTTAATATAATTAAATTATGTAAATATGTCTTATATTAAAGATGAGAGAGAGTAACATATTACAGAAATTACTACCACCTGCTGTTTTTAATATAAGATCATCATTTATAGTTGAATTTGCATTACAAACAGATCTTACATTAAAGTTTGGAAGTGGTGTTAACTATAAAGCAATTATAATATAACAGTAACTTCACACACAACAAAAAATATAACAATGATTCAAATCTTGGTTACAAGTCAAATAAGAATTTGATAAATGATAATAATTTTAATTCTTACAATTTTTTTAATTTAAGAATTAATTATAAAGAGTTATGCAGGTCAACCCATATAACCCATAAAGGAGTTGGGTTGATAAAATCAAAAAACTGATAAGAAAAATGTCAAAATAGTCTGGCCCAACCCATTTCATCACAGCTCATGGTGGGCTAATGTAGTTGCATCGGATTGGCCTACATTCCCATTTTATAGTATTGGGCTTTGGGCCTAATTTGATAGCCCAACTCATAAACCCAATTAGCTTAATGGGTTTTTCTGGGCTATTAACTCTTGGGTCCCAGTGTGGAACTAAATTTTGGGAGCTCAACAGTTCTTAACACACCAGCCAATGAGAGTTGGCATAGATGGTAAGGGACTCGGGACTTGGCCTAAATGGTCGTGGGTTTAATCCCCTTCGCCGTCGCCGGACTCCTTTGGTAGGCGATCTCGTAAGTCCCCGCAGTAAGTGCTCATAGAGCCGGGGCCGTGCCCCTGTCTTGGTGGGGGCGATGTCGAACCCTCCAAAACTTTTTCTTATCAAAAAAAAAAAAAAAAAAAAAAAAAAAAAAAAACAGTTCTTAACACACCACATAAATACCCCTCATTTTTTGGTTCAACTGGTGAAGAGGTCGAACTTCCTCACCTAAAGGGAGGGGGTTTGATCCTGGAGTTAGTCAAGGCGTTGGGAGAGGTATCCTAGGGGTCTACAAAGCAATGGTAACGCTGAGCAAAGGTGGAGGTATGTGTACTCTCTAGCCCAGTATTCTCTGTGGATTGGGCTCCAAGCGCTCTGCCCTTAGATTGTGGGTGAGCCTAACCCCTTTCCTAAAATTTATATATATATAAAAAAAAAAAAAAAAAAAAAAAAAAAAAAAAAAAAAAAAAAAAACACCACATAAATTTCATATATATAGCCCTCATAAAAGTGTGAGAAAATGATAACAAGGTCCAAATTAAAAATATTAATATCGGAAAGTCTCGTAACTTATCAACGGTATAGCTCATTCATTTGTCAATAATTCTTCTTTGTTTTTTATTGACAAGCTATGAGACTTTTTTCGATATTATTTTTTTAATTGGAACCTTGGTATGATTTTCCCTAAAAGTTTTCATTAAAAATATGTTAGATACAGGCCGACCTCAAGCAACCCAAAAAATTCACTTTCAAATACCAAAGTGTAACTAGGGTGTGTTTGTCAAGTTAAAATTGACCTTTTCAACTAAAATAAATCAATTTGGGTTCAAAAATGGTGTTAGCATGATTCTGCAGACTACTAGCCTTTTGTTCAAAAAGCTTCAATATCAGCATCTTACCAAAATGGTATGAAGACGCTTGGGAAGCCATTGTTGATCTACCTTATCTCATTTTGGCATTTTGTTGGTATAAGACAGGTTTGCTGGAATATGAGAAACACAATTTAGGATTTATAACAAATCTTAGCCCTTTGCTTCATTTATAGTGGACTGGGGCTTCTATGGCTCTTGAAAACTCAATGTTTTTGTCTGTAGGTTTTTCTTTCTCTGTATGTAATGAGATTTTAGGGTTACTCATCAGATGTGACTCCATCAAGTGCTGGTGGTTAAAGGGATATTACATAAGACTTCTTATTAACCATATTGAGATTATGGTTTTAGAGTGTATATTCCAAATTAGCATTATGATCAAGTATAACCTTGATGGAACTTCCAAGTATTACAAGTGTTCATTTCATTTATGTGGGACACTGCCAATGAGCTATAGCTCAATTGGCACCACCATAGGTAGAGCCGTCAAAACGGGCCGGGCCCGTCGGGCCGGCCCGTTTAGCCCTGGCCCGTTACGGGCCGGGCCTCAAAAATAGAAGAAAGAGATGAAGTCAGGCCCTGCAGGGCCGGCCCTGACGGGCCACGGGCTTTTACGGGCCGGCCCTGCGGGCTACGGGCCGGCCCGTTTAGCCCGTCATATTTTTTTTCTTTTTTTTTTTTTAAAAAAAAATGTTGTGTCTTAAAAAAATTTCTTTGATATATTTTCCTAACAAAATCCTGAATTGAGTTGGAATATAATGTTTATGTCTTATAACAATGTAGAGTCTTAAAAATTTTAAACTAATATATTAATATTGTTATTGACTACTCTTATGATCCTTACACTATAAACTATGTTCATGTCCCTTCCACTCCTCGTCTCCTCCTCGATCGCAACTCTTCTCAGCTCTCGCATCTCACCGACCATAATTTATGTATATTAGTGGTATGCTTTTTATATTTTATGTAAGTTATTTTAGAACATAATTTGTTTTTGATTATGAATTCGTGAATGCTTATTTGTTGGATGATTGTGTTTTTGGATATAAATGTTGACAACATTTATTTGATAAATTAGATGATTTATGTTGTAATTTAAAGCTTTAATTGTTGTAATTTACTAATTATATTTGTGTGAAAAACACGGAGAAAAAATAATTAAAATTTGGAATAATAATTTCCAGGCCACTGGGCGACTGGCCCCTGCCTGGTGCTCTCGGGCCGGGCTTTGAAAAACAGTGTTTTTCTTACTCCCCTGGAGGGCCGGCCCTGATTGACGGCTCTAACCATAGGCGGATCTAGGTTATAGATTTTTTGAATTTGTCACTTGGTTAAAGTTTTTTTTAAAGATGTATTTAGTGCCTCCCCTTAAATTTGTCTCATCCAAAAAAAATTTGTTAAAGATGTATTTGATAGTATTGATAATAAGACAATTATGATGGAATTTCAAAAAAAATAAGGCCTAGAAAGATGACATTGTAATTATTTTTATTGTAATATACTTTTGTTATTAAAATATATGTACTTGAACTTATTGAGTGATCACCTTTCATTGCAATTTATGTAACCGCATTTCTAACATCACTTAGCCTTGCTTTCTAAATGACAGGTTTGTAAAATAACTGCCTCTCTTATTACATCATCGATTCACTTGATTTCATGAATATTTTCTTTATATTATTTTCTTTTCCTGTTTATATTCTTTTGTTTTTTAATGTATTTAAAACTTTCCTTTTAAAAAAAAAAATTGGGAGCAAAATTTCCCTCGCCACCTGGTACCCCCTTAAATAATTTTCTGGATCCGCCCATAGGCACCACCTCACCCTTTGAGGGAGAAATCACAGGCTCAAACCTATGTAATGTGTTCTTAACATTTAACATTTGATCCTTTGTAGATCAAAAAAAACATTTGATCCTTTGAAAAAGAATTTGTGACTTCCAATTCCAAGCTTCCTAGTGGCATAAGCTTCTTCATCAACTTCTTCTTGACTCACCGTTTCTAATTGAATAAAACATCAAATAATCCATATTTAAACTCACTCTAAGAGAGGAAAAGCCCTTATAGTATAATGTTTTGCATACAAAATGTTTGCAAAGATACTTGTTCACGGGTTAAATAAGAAGTTGATCTTGATCTTAAATATAAAACTTTTATCCATTTTATCTATTATTTATTATTTTTCTCAAATGTATTAACCCGACTTATAAATTGATATATAATCTAACATCATATGACATCATATAAGGTTATTTTAGAGATACACACACGTTATAATTAATTTGTTGGCAAAAAAAATGCTATGATTATTTTATTTAATTTTTAAAAAAATGCTCAAATTAGCTAAGTAGCTTTTTATTAAGGCCTGGAGCAGTATTTAATTACTCACATATGATCCAACCCCTATGAGCCATCAGATTTATCTCCAATCAAAAGAAAAGATTGAAAAAGGGCAATAGTAAAACCTTACAAACTATTATTAGCTACAAAATGAGAATAATGAATTACAAGGTGTTGATACATTATCATATACAGAGTATGAATATTTTTCCCCATCCATATTCTAATTCTCAGTCCAGTTTTGTACAGAACTGTGTGAAGTAGGATCTCTATGTCTTGATCGGAGGAGATAACTTTCCTGAAGAAGGAGGCATCATAGATCTTGCATAAGCAGTCGGAAGAAAAAATAATTTCTTGACTTTGCTTACATATGCCCTCTTCGTGAAATTGTCATAATCATTAGCTTCAATCTCATCTAATATCTGGCGATACAATAGCAATGAAGCCCATACCTGCAACACCCAGTAACACCCTTTTACTTTCACAACTTGAAACGCTAATCAATAGGTTACACACGCAGACACATATAACCAACATCCTCATTCATATCCACCAAATCAGCATTTGAGTTGAAGACATTCTAAACAATGCTAGCTAGACCTGGATTCCGTGCATTGAGAAGGAAATACAGGTAACGTAAGTGAACCAGACCCAATACCATCTTGCAAGCACAGACACAGAGAGATAGAGTGGCCTAGCGCACAAA
The DNA here is from genome assembly GCA_019022655.1 of Acacia acuminata. NCBI lineage: Eukaryota > Viridiplantae > Streptophyta > Magnoliopsida > Fabales > Fabaceae > Acacia > Acacia acuminata. Next base: position 80,778 of record JAFJYI010000364.1, on the reverse strand, counting down.
GCTCTTATTAGGTGGGGTCTGGAGAGAGACAGACATGCAAATGTTTTCGGGATTTAAACCTGTGGCCTTTATGCGACATGGCAGCAGCTTTTACTGTTGCTCTAAGGCCCACCCTTGAACACACCGGTTTTTTTTTTTTTTTTTTTTTTTTTTTTGGGGGGTTGTTTTACAAAAGAGTGACTGAATTCGGTGAACCCACTCAAATCATGTTTAGAAGGTATTTGAGTCTCTTCTATTTAACCCAACTGGGATTGGTAAATTTATGCACTCTTTTTGCTAATTTGTAATTTTGAAATCTTTTTTATGTCTAATTATGATTCAGTTTCTGTGTATTAAAATTTACCTAGTTGGCTAAAGGTTGCTGACACTACCGCACACAAGTCAAAGGGAAAACCTAACAAATAAATGGCCAACAAGCTCGTAGAAGAAAAGGGAAGGCTTGAAAAATTGTGCCCCTCCATTGAATTGAATCATACCAATTGACATGTCATGGTTGAGATAATGACATATCTGAAAGAAATTCAATTAACCAAAATTTGCACTGTGTCATCAATTTGTATATTTGACACCTAAAACTACAGGTAAGAAAAGCTACTTGCATCACTTACATCTCTCATAATTGAAAAGTGACTTTATCTAAATTTAGGTGAGGCTAGATGAGATGTAATATGATGCAACCACTAATAAAAGTTGTGAGAACTTCTGGTCGCGTAAAAGAACTTTTTTACAGGCACATCCAAATAACTTGATACTGACTGTACAGTTTCATCTATATCTTATTACAATTAAAAATAAACAGAAAAGACAATCAGTCGACGCTGAACATGGATTGACCTAAAACACTCATTGTGCACATGCTAGCTTTTGAGGTAAATGATATTTTTTGTACTTATCATAATGAACGCACAGATATAAGATATTCCATAATGATATAAGCTTTTTTGGAGTCTTACCGGCCATCTGCTAGCTTCATTAAGCTCTGTGACTCCCTTCTCAGCCTCAACAAAAAACATCCTTGCTCTTTTAATTTGGCTCTTCATGAAGTTTCTCCATTTGTCTGTCACCTTCCCTGCAAATATGTCATCATCTGAAAGCCCTGCCTGAGCCAACTCATCCTGTGGTAGATATATTCTTCCTCTCCTGGCACTGTTGAAAAAAATCAACTTTTTTATGAGAACAGTAAGATTAATAAGAAGTGCAGGACATTCTAGAAAAAATATTTTGGAAAAGCTAAGTATGATCTTTTGAATACAGAATCCCAAATATCAGTCCTTTTCCCCTCTTTTGATGAGAACAGTAAGATTAAAAAGAAGTTTATGGAGCAGAAAACAAAGAAATCTTGAATCTATGGCAATATATCAACTAGAAAGTTTAGATCATTTTAAAGAAACTAGGTATCTTACAGTACACAAAATCCGCGCCCTATATCAAAAAGGACTGCCTATTTACATCTTATTCTGTTGCAAGAATTCAAAACCCATATTGTAGGACTTGCTAAGGAGATATGTAAATCATACTTATGTAATTTTGATTCAGTGGCAATACCACAAATGGTCTCATGGGGGAACACTTTATGGTCTAGAAATAGATTTACACAACAATGCTTATAAGAACTTAAAAAAGAAGTAAACATATAAAAACTTTGAACTTACTCCTCTCCAACATCTCTGAGTATGTTGGTTAGCTGGTTTGCAATTCCTAGGCCCAAGGCAGCATTATATACACTCTCTGTTGTGGCTTGTGAATCTCGTGAAATCCCCATGACTGGAACACTCATCAAACCAACTGTCCCAGCAACATAATAACAGTACAGATAAAGTTCATCGAAGTTTTTGTATCTGGACTTCCTAAGGTCCATTCTCATTCCTTCGATCATATCTTTAAATGGCTGCATAAACAAGTGCAAAAGAGATTCAGATTTGAATTCTCTCAGAATTTTTTAGGCAAATTGAATTCTCTCACATTAAGGATGCAAAAAATTAGACCTAAATTTTGATAATCATGAACTGAAATTCAGATTTGAGTAGGTCAGTTTTTCTTTTTTGCTTTTTTTTTTTTTTTTTTTTGGGGGGGGGGGGGGGGGAGTGTGGAATTCCATGGAAGACAATTACAAGAAAATGTAAAGTATTGCTAATTGCAGATTTTCCTTCTGCAAACCATAATAAAATGTAAATCCAAGCAATGTCAGAGAAATCTACTGAAGAGACTGATGTTTAATCTCTAATATAGAAATCTAGAATTATTAAATGAAGAGAAATTTCGGAATTGAGGACAACAGTATCATAGGATTGTGGTGTATTACCAGAGAGCCACTAGGATGATACAGCTGAAAGGTCTTTATTTTACTCCTAGTTGAACTTAAATACAAAAAAGCAAGATGATAGACCTCATAATTTCAAAATTACTATTGTTCCTTATTATTGTAATCCCAACTATGATCTCACTTAGTCTTCATCCAACTTCTGAAATCGATCCCTACCTGAATATCAACAGGGAATTTGGCAACCGTATCTGCTAGAGCAGCATCAAGCATATCAAATGGACGACCTTGGAAAAGATCTTCCAACCTTGACTCCCACCGATCCAAAGCAGTGGGAGTTATATGCGAAGCATTAGGGCCATCAACAAGTTCATCTGTTCTCCTACACCACACTGTAAATACAGGAAACAATATAAAAGATCGGCTTGACCATTTTTGGTACAGCATAAAACTTGCATGAGTAACAGACAAACATGGCAAGACAAAGCAAAAAACTCTCACTTATGAACCAATGGCAATAAGTGTAACCACTTCATTAACTTACACTTCCCACTTTAAAAATACATGGCTCTATCAATGTTGAGGGATCAATTTAAGTTATCATGTAAAAAAAGCACATCCATGTCATTCAAATATACTTATATGCATTTCATGGACCAGTGAGGTCTCAATTTCTTGTCAAAATGAAATGGACTGAAAAGAATGAGAATTATTCAACTATTGGTCAATATCACTCACCATATATGGCCCAAATAGCTCTTCTCCTTTCAGGGGTCATTAACTGAGTTCCTGGAAGACCAAAACAACCGATTTGAATCTAATTCCAACCATGATTCAAACCCAAATAAATCTACAAGTAAAATTCCTCAACTTGAAGGAAAGATAAGAGAAAGCTAACCCAAGTAAAATGTTTTGGCATATTCAGCACAAACTTCTCCACAACGATCATAAGCTTCGGTCAATAAGCCCAAATTCCCCGGTAGAGGAATATCTGGTTTCACATCAATGTCCCCAACAGGACTTAGCTTCCTCTTAACCAAGGAAGCCTGCTTAAGCACCACCTCATAGACCTTCTGCTCAGATGTAACAGCCATTTCTCCAGCCGGGTTTGCCAGCACGTTTGATAGCAAAGGTAAATTACTAGCACTCTCTAGGCCAGTATGGCCAACGCATGAATACTTCAAATTTGTACTCAAAGAGCAACGTCTCCACCTCCTCTTCTTATCCTTCTTCGCTCTGATCGAACTTGAATCCCGTGGGATAAACTTGGAAGAATCTAACAGCTTCGCATCTCGGAAAGAATCAAGGAATCCAGAGCAATTGGAGACCTCTAAGCTAGGAGAGACAACCCATAATAATGTCACAGGCATGACTGTACTCTGAATTTTATCCACCCGATTGTTAAGATAAATTTCTTCCTTCGTTAATATCTACTTTTGAATGAGTAGACAGCCAATCAAGCGAAGCAACTAGATGTATTCAACAGAAATCTTGGGAACTACTGTGACTGCAACTGAAAAAAGATGCTCTAAGAAGGCTATCTGTAGTTGAACCAAAAACCAGGATGAAAATTCAGTATAAGAAAACTTCAGCTAGAATGAACAAAAATACAACCATTCCATTAACTACAGCAAGAACTCACATAATGGGATCCAGATGATGAAGAAATCGGAGTCACCAGTCAGAGCAAGATACGATAAAAACAACCGCTTATCAGCATCACTATTTTTATTTTATTCTTTCGGGTTTCTAGTGTTCATACTTCAGCACTAGAGCTGAATATAAAATTCAGAAGTTCGTTACACTCATCCAATGAAATCCAAAAAGGGCCACACGGAAATCCAACCACTCAGAGAAGTATGAAATTTCAAGAGAAGAAACGTGAAAAAAGAAAAAACAAAATGCACACCTGTTTGGTGTTGTGATTCTTTGAACCACCACTCACAGGAGCTTTTCCATTAAGTGAACAAAACTAAGTAGGGAGCCATCAACATCATGGAGAGAAAACTAACAACGGCCACTAAGCTTTCTTGGCTTCACAATCTGACGCACCAAATACTCTCCACTCTTCCCAAACCTTCTTCTCCCAAAAATAAAACAATTTTTAATGCTTTTTTCTTTTATTGCTCTCCTTCTTCTTCTTCCTCTTTTTTTTTTTTTTTTTTTTCCCTCTCTTCTTTTTCTATATTTGAAAATGAGAATGCCCCTTCTTTTCTATCCGAACTGTATGTAATATTCTCTTTGTACTGTGGGTATCTTTTCATTCCACTTCATCTTCCCCGTGGAACTTGAGGTCTTCGTCTTCTTCTCTCAATCGTCTGGTTCTGGGTTTACCACGCCTGTTAAAAGGCTCGCTAGAGTTTGGAGCTAGTGCGTGTACCATGGCTCTCCACGTCGTCTGTTTAGCGCCGACCCGAACCGTAAATTGGAATGGGTCGGGTCTGTTTGAGACTTGATCTCGAACCGAATCGTTCTGAGGAATTTCTTCCGTTTTTCTCCCCAGTTTATTTTGATTTGCCGAAAAGAAAGCATGTTTTGAATTGGACATTAATGGGTAAGGAAAATAATACTACCTAATATAAAATATTAATCAATTTTCTGATATATATATTTTTTTCAAATTAATACATTTAACTTATAACAATAACAATAATGCCTTATATTACGGGATTAATTACATAAATCATTTTATTGAAAACCAAATCTTTAAATAGATTATTAATAAAAAAATATAACTCATTAATCTCAGTTCGTTTCGATCTTTCTTTAATTCTCTTTAGGAGACTCCATATTACTTAATCAATCCTTGTCAGTGTCACCGGCTTATCTAATGGTCTTTTTTAGCATGTCCAAATTGGTCACTTCAAATGATTATGATGATATCACATTTAATTTAATTGGTATATAATTTAACATTATACAAATATTTTGTAAAGATCATGTCACATTTATATAAATTAATCAATTTATTTTATTTTCTTAATCTACTCAAATTAATTAAGTAACACTCATATAAATCACTAGAGAGAAAAATATTTTGTGTAAAGGAGGAAAAGTAGTAATTCAATACTACCTCATCTCCATTGTATAAGAACTCGTTAACTTATTTTAAAAGAGCTAATGAAACTAAATAAGTTAGTTACTAATAATATATGTTATGTATCATTCGATTATATATCAATTTATAAATTAGATAAATTAGGTTGGTATAAAAAATATAAATATAAATACTCTAAAATAATTTATTTAGCTTCCTTGATCAATCTAAAAAAAAATCAACTAGGTTTTACATGTGAAAGCATGTAAGGAGACAAGATAAGAAGTTTCCATACATGTTTACAGTCTAAGGTAATTTTCATCCGTTCAAATAATAGCATTAAAAAAAAAAAAGTCCATTCTTTCAAAATGAATTTTTAATATTTATAAAGATTAAAATGCATTTTTACACTGAAAATAACTTAACTTGTAGCATTAAAAAATTGGAATATTGCATGAGTCTTTAAAAAAAATTATATACTACATTGTTCTATAATTTTTTTTTATGTTCCTATAGTTTCTTGAAAATAATTCTGGGTATTTATGTATAATAGAAGGATTAGACTTTAAATCCTCGTATTTGGTTCACAAACTTACACCCTGTTGCATACGTGGATATTCCTCCGACACGAGGAAACAAGTCGACCCGATCCGAAAATGGCGGCAGGTTGTAAAGAAAAAGGGAAATCCAACAAGGACAACCACGTGGCAGAAATCATCCAATCAGAGAAAGATAACGTTATCATAAATACCACAATCCCAAAAAAGGTCAATCCGGGAAAGTAACTTTAATTTAAGACGGTGCGTGGGTCATGACACGTGGCACATCGTTAGTGGTCCATCAAGGTCAGACCCGGAGTGTAGAGGATTGGGTTGACCGTGGGACCCACCGAAAATAAAAATTATAGGTACAGGGGGAGCGATCCTCTCATTGTCTCTTTTTCTCATCATCTCTCGTGATCTTCTAAATTGATTATACGGATATGATTTAAATATTATAAAAGATAATAAGGGTATGTTTGATTTGCGGGAGGGAGGGGAGGGGAAGGGAAGGAGGAGAAAAATGGAGAGAGAAAAAGTTATTTATAATGGAGTCCACAAAAATTTTCTCCCCTTTAATATTTTCCCTCCATTTTCCTCCTCCTTCCTCCCCTCCCCTCCTCCCAAACCAAACATACCTTAAGAGAAAGAGCCAGAGGGGTCGGGGTCGGGCCAAAAGCAGACACAAGGGATGTTGGCCCGTTGTGGGTGGGGCCCAGGGGACCCTTTGTCGGTTTGTTTTGGAACCCGGCAAGTGCGAAATGACCCACACGTCCCATTTCGTCTGCTCGCTGGGCCGGATTACTTGCCACGTTGCCATGTGCACTTTGTGTGGACCTCGTTCCATGGGATCATTTTCATTTATTTATTTTATCTATCATTTTCATTTAAATAATATATTACTCCTACATTATGGAGCATTCAGCAATATTACCGGGACTATGTATGATTAGAGACAAATTACACGTTGCAGAGAAAGACCCGAATCTTAAATATTAGAATTATTTTTTGTTTAATAAATATATATATATATATTTTTTTTTTTTTTTTTTTTTGTACCTGTCTTAAATCGTATATCGTTAGGATTTTTTTTTTTTTTTTTTTTTTGGGTATTTATAGAAGCGACACCAAATAATTCAAATGGGCGTCATATGAGGAGGATTATTTTTCCTGAAATTTGGGCGTGATGAACTTTTCACCAAAAACTGTTTAAGGGGAGCCATCTATTTTTAAATTTTGAAAGAAATGAGATATGTGGCTTCTTTATAAGAACATGCTTGTTTTTTTTTTTTTTTTTTTTTTTTTTTTTTGGTTAGAGCATTCGGTGTCTTAGGGGCGGCCATCTTTCGGGCATATCAACGGCCCCAGACTAATCCGAACCGAGACCGGGTTGGCCCCTTTCAGGGGAAGCCTCTACCACCCACACACGTTGCATTCCCACGTCTCGAACTCAAGACCCGTGATTAAGCTAGAACAACCCTTTACCAATTGACCTAAGCGTTTGGTGGTAAGAACATGCTTGTTTTGATTTAATTACATGTTACGTTAAAAGTTGGACTCCCTCCGATCCACATTATGGGAATTTTTAGAAGAAAAGTATCGTCTAAAATATAAGTCACATCTAATTTAATTAATTTTTTTTTTTAGTCCCAATGATTAATACTCACTTTCCAACTTTATTCATCTATTATATCCCCCTCTATAAAATAACATTCCTGTTACGAACTCATATTTTGGGCCCGGATGTGATCCAGCCCCTTGAAGGCATATTGTAATTAAAGCCCTCCACAAGCAAGTAAAACGCTAATCTTCCTATAATCTTGGCACTAACCCCGGTCGTACATGTAGTGGAACAGAAACATGCAGTATAGCAGGGATTCATCAAGTACTGGAGCAAGGCGTTGCGGGTTTGGAGGCACCCACAGCCATCAGAATGAAACCCTAGGTAATCTCTATATATAGGAGATTACCCGTAAGGTGCACACATTCGATTTATATCCTTTTACTATTCAGTCGTACTATGCACATACCCACTCCCTTTGGCTAATCGTCATTCTTGTGTAGCACAGTAATCATATAATATTCTTTGGTGTCTCCCTTATAGACATCACTAAACCATCATCTCTTGAGTATTCACTCTTACATACCCGGAGAGCTTATAGATCCTACATAAAACTATATACTAACCCATTGTTGTTAGACATCTGTATTAATTAGACAGAACAATTCCCAATACAATTAAGCACGTCTCTCAAAAAAGGTGGAAGTGGAAAAAAAAAAAGGGAAAATTACACTCAGGTCCCAAGGAACAGAGATATTTACAATTAGGTCCCTTGAATTCATGAAATTACTCGAAGTCCCTAGGGACTTCGTAATTATTTGTGGAAGCAAAATTACTTTTTTGCCCAAAGGAGAAATAGCTTCAGGACCTCGAATTAAAAAATCCAAGTTTTCAAAAGTTGTTGTTAAAATAAGAATTATCTTGTAAATATAGAATTTTTACATTTAAAATGGCCTACGGACCTCGAATTGAAAAAATCTAGGTTTTCAAAGGTTGTTGTTAAAATAAGAATTGGTTTGTTGTAAATATAGAATTTTTTGTTGACCTCGGAATTGAAAAAATCCGGGGTTTTCAAAAGTTGTTGTTAAAATATGAATTAGTTGTTGTAAATATAGAATTTCTTGTTGCAAATGGCCTATGGACCTTAGAATTGAAAAAATCCACGTTTTCAAAAGTTGTTGTTAAAATAGGAATTGATTTGTTGTAAATATAGAATTTCTTGTTGCAAGTGGCCTCGACCTCGAGAATTGAAAAAATCAAGCGTTCAAAACTTGTTGTTAAAATAAGAATTTCTTTGTTGTAAATATAGAATTTTTTGTTGTAAACCTAGATTTTTTCAATTATGAGGTCCGGGCGTTTTTTCCTTTGGGCAAAAAAGTAATTTTGCTTCCACAAATAATTACATAGAAGTCCCTAGGGACTTCGAGTAATTTCATGAATTCAAGGGACCTAATTGTAAATATCTCTATTCCTTGGGACCTGAGTGTAATTTTCCCAAAAAAAATTTATATTTAAGGACATATTAAATGACTTAATCATCATTTTTTGTTTCCGCAACATAGTTGAAGTGCCCTGAGTTATAACCCAAAGTGAGTATTACTTTTTTTTTTTTTTAACTAGTTTTGCTGAAAGAAGTTTTAGCTGCTTCAATATGAAATTAAGTTCAAGTCGATATGAATGCTAAAAATGCCTTTAAAAGAGCTATTCTAATTAAACCAACAATAGTCGAATATGGCTCAGTTAGATCTTCACTTGATATTCCTTACTAAAAAATTTCTTAACTGATTGATAAAACTTCTTTAACTAATGACTTTTTTATTGAGGGTATTAATTTATGTAAATTTATTATTAGATTCTTATAGTATCATGTAAGACACGTCAGTTAGTGATCTTAAATTTGTCATCCATTTATATTATTTTTCTAGAATCACCCTTAAAATTAATGAGACATCATCCTATTATAACTACTATCTTTCCACCTAATTCCGGCAAAAAAAAAAAAAAAAATCTTTCCACCTAATTGATTAGAGATATTTTAATGAAAAAAATAATCAATACAAGGTCATATAATTACTATTGCATGTGGTTTTAGTGTTGTATGACAAATTAATTAGGTATCATCATGTAATCAGCATATGTAATTCTTGGCCAAAAAAATTAGTATACGTAATTACTTGTTAAATAATATATTTCTCTGGTGATCAATGTAAGCAATTAATTTATTTGGGTAGATTAAGGATGTAAGCTAAGTTACTTAATATGATTTTTTTTATAAAAAAAAAAAATCATAATCATCTTCCTTAATTCTGTCCATCCATCTCTTACTTAATTATTATTAAAAGTGTTTACTTTTGAAAAAAAGTTGATAAATATGTTAAAGATATATTACATTTATAATTAATATTAACTCCTTAATTAGATTATACGTTAAGGATGGGAAGAGTCCAAGTTTTTTAAGGCTTCTGCCTCTTTTTAAATGCTTAGTTCAGAATTTTATGATATTTTTAAAATATTTTCAAAAATTCCCCTGTATAATGATTTTGCCACTAACCCTTAATAAATCACTACAAGAGATAATAATCCTATTTAATTAGGGGTTAGAAAGAACAAAAAAATAATTCAGTCACAAAGAAGTCCTGGATATGCATTATTTTTGCAGCTATGTGGTCCTTCTATTTTACTATACTTCTTACAATCCAAAATACAAGTAATCTTTTGTAAGAATTCTTTAATCCAAAATATAAATTATTTGGAGAGTAATTAGTTCTTATTTATTAATTTTATCCCTATAACTGATATTTAAATATGGCTTTTCATATTTTTATCTATTTCTCAATAAATTATCTTTTAAAAAGATTATGCTCCTAAACAAATTCTCCCTCGTCTATTGCTACCCATACTTTAATGGCTCTAATAATATTATTTTTCTATCGGTGAAATAGCAAAATTATTATTAAATGTTGTCTTGCAATTGATAAACAACATATAATATGAAATACGTCTATAAATTTTAATATAAGACATATTTATCTAATTTAGAAAGATTAAAGAAGTTAAATAAACTATTTAACTATAACACATATAATTTGACCTCTCTAAAATACTTTTATATAAAATTTAATTATATAAGTTTATAAGTTTAAAAAATAGAAAAAATGATAAATATAAGAGATAAAACGGGGGGAAAAAAACAAACTCACATTTGGCACTAAAATTTACCATAAACTAAGTGCCACGTTTAAAACCAAAGTAATTTTTTTCTTATAAAAGAAGAAATTCAATCTAACGGAACCTCAAATTCAAAATATAAACTATTTCAACTAATTTATTAAGTATCCTATTATTATTATTTAAGTAACTTATATTATATCTGGGAAAAAAATTAAATAAAAAAATTTAAAGTGGCTTGTGATGGAAACCGGAGAGAGTATAAAAAGCTGACGAGAAAATGAATGCCACGCGATTTCATTTGAATATCTTTAATTTAAATAATGTTGGATATATATATTTAATGTAGAATCATGTCAATATTCAATGATTACTTTTGAGAGGCACTTTTTAAAACAGTCCAGATACAGAGAGCACCCGCCACGTGGGAAAGGTCAACCTTGGTTAACTACCATGGGATGGACCATCAAAAGTTAATTGTTTATTAGTAAGTGATTAAGACTTTTCTTATTAATTAATTAATTAATTGGCAGGACTCAGTGGCGGGTGTTTCTGAATCAGATCTCAATATCTCCAATTGTTTAATAACAAAAAGTAGGTACCTATTGAGACATTGTTGTAATTGGAATGTGATTAGATAATTTGGTAATCATTAATTAAAATTTGTTATACTTTATTTGCATCTGACTACCCAAACAAGAAAGACGGTAATAATATGCCGAACATGCGCTAATTTGTTGGTCTAAAGGAAAATTTTATTTCAGGTTCTAAGGGACCAAAAAAATTTTAAGAAAAATTTAGATGTCGAAAAAAATTCCGTTAATAACTTTTTATATGGAATTAATAACTCTCATATGTGAGATTAACAACTCTATCTATGAGATTAACAACTTTTTAAGATTTTCCTAACATCTAAATTTCCCTTAGAACATTTTTGACATTTTCTTGATCCTTTAGGACATGAAAGAAATTCTCCCTTTTTTGACATTTTCTTGGTCCCTTGGGACTGAAAAGAAATTCTACTTTTACGGCGAGAAAAATCCATCTCATACAAGCCAAAAACGACCATGTTTCATCTTTTTTCTCTCTCTTTATATCGATTTTGCCTCGATTTCCAAACCTATTTCAATCTCCCCTAGAAGCAACCACAGTAGTCTTGTCAACAATGTAACATGAATGTGAGCATCTCACAATATTTGTTCCCAATCAATATGCATTGATTTTGAATGTTCTCACCGTCACTCAGCTCCACCGTTGCTCTTTCAATCTTCACCAGATTCTCTTTTTAAATCGCTCCATCGTGGTTTTGTTCTCACCATCACTCGAGGCCCAACGATTTATTTGATGATTCAGATCAGTCCCTCCTCACTCATACTCGATTGTTGCTGATCTTCATTTGTCATTCCTCGTTTGCTCGTCACTTTTCTTGTTTTCATTCTCACTACTCTCGGCATCTCGGCGGGACTACGTGGTTGCTTTTAGGGAAGATTGAAATAGGTCGAAAATCGAGACAATCGGATATAAAAAGGGGGCAAAAAAGATGAAACAACATCATTTTTGGCTTAGTGCGAGATAAATTTTTCTCAAAGGTAAAAGCATATATGTTATTCCCATATAAGAAAGCTAATTTAAGTTTGCTTTCAATAATTCATAAAAATTAAAACAAAAATGACTGAAGAGTACAGTTTTCTTATAAATTGATTATTTGATTGATTTATTTGTTTTGGCTCTGATTTTTTATATTTTAATAGCATAAAAAATTATCTATTTTATTGTTTTTTCATTTCATGTCATTTCATGGGCCGTAATATTAATAATAACTAGCTAGCTAGATATATATTCCCATGTGACACATGGAATCTAATTAATATGTGCACATTATAAATTATATAGTGGCATAAAAATCTGGTTGATGATTAGGTAAAGTGATCATCAAGAGAAAGTATTGAAGAAAATATCAGGGTTATTGTGCTTACCAAATTTAATTTAAGAAATACTAATTACATTCTTGCGTGGCAATTAATGTTGGGGTGTGAGCTGTGAAGAAATAGAAGTCGCAAATTAGCTTGAGCATTCATTACAATCATAGAAAGAGCTAATGGGGGTTGACAAAAAATGTGGTTACTATCAAGGATTAATTAAGAAATTAATAATTCATTAAGTCTTAGAATCAACTCAGTTTAAGAATTAACAACATTTCAAACCACATTACCTACTAAATCCAAAATATTGAAAACCATGGCGATCAATGAACCGATTGAGGTAGTGGTTCGGATGGGGTTGGCTACGGTCCTCTTCCCTTCCCGTTCTCTTCTCATCCTCTTCTTCATCTCAACCGTTGGATTGAAATCTTAACCGTTCAGATTTAATCTTTTATAAAACTATTATTTTAAATATTTTATTAATAATTTAATTTTTAATTAATATTTTTATAAAACATTAAATCTGACGTTAATCTTTCAATCTAACGGTTGAGATGAAGAAGAGGATAGGAAGAGGATGGGAAGGAAGGAAGTGGATGGGAGCCAACTCCGGTTGGATTAGGATCAAACCAATTGTGATTAAAACAATATTCCCTATGGTCTTTAATATAAGGCACATTTAGAGAGTTGATCTTGTTCTAAATATAAGACATATTTTTCATATTTGTCAATCTTTTCTCAATTTGCTCTTATATCTCTCAATAATAATTAAGAAGGGGAGATAAAATGAGAGAATTAAGAAAGAAAATTAAGGTTTTTTTGAAAATACATATCATATTAGCAAACTTAACTAACTTTTTTAATCTAATCAAACTAGATAAATATATTTAATATTAAGGGTTGGGAGAGTATATTTAACTAAAATAAAAAGTATCTAACTATGATAAAAGAAACATTCAAACAGAAAAGGAATCAATCCACAAATAAATATAATATTTATCAATAAATTGCACACAATCCAACAAAACATAGTTATTCAATCATAAATATAATATAGGGCTAAGGTCCATTTTTACCTCGGAAGTTATCACAACATGTCAATTTTGCCCTTGAAATTTCTTTTAGAACAATTGCCCCCGGAAATTTCCAAACCATAGTAATTCCGCCTCATCCATTATCTATATTAAATTTGACTATTAGTTGAATAAATATGTCGAATTGATAGGTCTACGTGTCATCCACATCATTTCTTTCGTTTTCGGTTTAGGTGTAAAGTTCCCCCAAAAGTTATCACTCAAGAGCTATGTTGCCTTGAAAGTTTCCAAACCATAGCAATCTCACCTTAACTATTATCTAAGTTAAGTTTACCAAATAGTTGGCGAAATATGCTTATCTCACCAATCCATGTGTCATCCAATTCATTTTTTTTAAAAGTTAGATTTATAAATAAGACAATATTAAACCCCAAAAAAATTTGGGACAAATTTGCATCTTGACAAAAATGATGTGGATGACACATGGATCCGTAGCGATATTTGATCAACTAACAAAGAAACTTAACCTGCATAACGGCTAGGAAAAAATTGCAACGATTTGAAAACTTTCGAAGCAACATTGCTCAAAAGAAAAAAAAAATCAAAGCAAAATTAAGATTTTGTGACAACTTTTGAAAGAAAAATGGATCTTAACCTTATAATATATCGCTGCTTTTTAAAATCAAAACAATATCATTGCAATTTGAAAAATTGGAAAAATCCAACCTAATCAACCCAACCAAAACCATTAATCGAGCTGGTACGTTGGTCGGGTAGCTGATTCACTGAGTTGAATTTTCATTATAGCGCCAAACCAGTTAATTGATAGAGTCTTTTCATTTGAAAAACTTGAGAAAAGGTGTTATGAAGCTTAATTATACCTATATAATCAACGGGTTCTTATTATTCAATACTCATCACAGTAATTAGTATAGTGCTCATTACTATGATGAGATCTTGACTATCTAAGTGTCTAAATTTAAAATTTTTAATGTGATTTTTAAATGATAAATTCATTTTTTAGAAGAATTAATAGTTTTAAAATTATTTTAAAAAATAATCTTATAACTATCACTTATTTTAAAAAAATTAAAAATAATCTTATCACTATTACTTCTTCTAAAATATGAATTTATCACTTTAAAAGTCACATTAAAAGGGTTTATCTAAAATATAAAAGTTAAATTGAATTAAAACTGAATTATCTAAAATTGATCTAGACAGTTCAAATTGATGATGAGAACACTATAATGTGCCCCCTATAATCAACCGGTTGGCCTAGAGCGAGAGTTTGAGTCTTATGTATAGATGACTATGGAGAATTGGAGATACTGTTGAAAGAGTTTTAAACTTATGTGAGTTGACCTACTGTAATTCAAAGGAAAGAGATACTCTTCTTATCTCTCTTCTCATTGTCTCTCATTGGCCACATCTTGGCAATTGATTTGGGAAAATGAGATAAAAGTGAAAGTAATACTATATTGATTGAACGGATGTGATTTAGAAATTATGAGGGATAATGAGAAAAGAATCATGAAGGAAACCTAACCCTAATTCAAAGTAGTTGAAGCTCAATAATACTCTTAAAAGGGGCTAATGTTGCCAAATATTCTATTGTTAATAAGAAGACTTGGATAATTTGGGATAAGCAAATAAGTCAGATTAATACATCTTATTTTTGGCCATGTTTATAACTTTTCTTTAACCTTGTCATTTACTATTTTGATAAAGAGAAATAAAGGACTCTAAGATGTATACCTTTATACCTTTTTTTCAAAAAAAGTAGGAAAGAGTCATAATTCAATTTGACAAATAGATATATGATTGATATATAGTTTCCTTTCGTCACGTCTTTAATCTAAAATGGTCAAACGCATATCAAATTAAGATATTTCCACACTTGTGCTCAAGAGTCAATATTCTTGCACGGTTGATGACTTAATCACGTGTTGTAAATATAATAAGTATATGTTTGAATTGGCAGTAAAAGCCTGTTTTTTCAACGTAATTTAAATTGTCTTGGCTTGCTTTTGGATCTGTGTGTATTTGGATTAGCTTTTAGAAAATAACTTTTACAATTTACTAGGTAAGTATATGAGATGAGTTTTGTCTCGACTTATGAAAAAATGGCTTCTGAAACTACGGGTTTAAAGTTAACAAAACACTAGCGAAAGGTAAGTTTGTGAGAGCGAACATGCCTTCCCAAAACCATCAAATGGTCCCTAAATCAGGCCTAATAACTCATGCAACTATTAGCAGGTGTAATGACATATAAAGAGTATCAAAATCTGTATACAATATATAAGAATTACTACAAATATGGCTTAGTTATAAAGAAGCTTGTATGGGCTTTTCTGCAATTAACTTTTTAATTGAAATGATTTTGTTGTTTGTTTATCGTTTTGTAAGAAAATTTACATAAGAGCAGTACATTTATTTCATAATAAAGTTAATTTAGAAAAGTCCTTGTAAACATTACATAAATTGGATCATCTCGTGGTCCCCATCTATCGTATGCATATTTCATTATTGCATGTGACGAATATGTATATTTTGCTTTCTTGACTAAAATTATCAGAGTCGAGTTGTAGTGAGTCCATGTTTAAAAGTTAAATTATAAATGAGTTAAAATTATTGAGATTGAGTTACAACTTAGTCAAAACAATATGAACTAAAAGAGATTAAGTTTCCCCCATATATTGATTCATGTAATGCACCAAATCCTTCAATTTAATTTATCACTAATCTTTTTATTTATTTATTAATATTTTCTTATACATAAATTTTAGAAAAGGAGTTAAAATTTCCTTTACGATCCAAGGATATAGCAAAATCTCCTTTCTTTCTAAGTGATACCAAGTTGGGCAAGACGAGTCGCCTATTACCCTCAGGCGTTTACTTAGGCACCCAAAAGTTAGGATGCCTCTTCCAGAGTCTTAACCAACTCCAGGATCGAATCCTCTTCCTTTGATGAGAGTGTCTAAGCCCTTTACCAGTTGAACCCAAACATGAAAGGTTTATTACTGATCTGATATCTTGTAAATGTGCAACATGTGAATGAAAGTGGGCTAAAAAAATAAATGCTTCAATTTTTGGTTGTACAAAAAACTATTTTTGGGACTGATTACATGAGAATTCCCTTGGTAGGCCCAATCAAGATGTACATATGTGTGACCAACGGAAGTTGGCATGGATGGATGGGATCCTTGCCCCTTAACCATCCGCTCCCGTCTTCGAGGCCGGGGGAGATGGGAATGGAGCGTACTTCCTTGGGAGACCTCACCCCTTAATTGGTCCTACAGAAGGTCGGAGTGGTGTGCCCACTTGCCCACCATTTTTTATATCAAAAAAACAATGTACATATGTGTGCGTGAGCGTATAATGTACTCACGCTTCGTTTTTGGGTTCAACTGATGAAGGAGTTAGACTCTCTAACCAAAAAGAAGGGGGTTCGATCTTGGAGTTGGTCAAGGCACTGAGGGAAGCATTCTAGGGGTCTATGAAGCAGTGGAAAAGCTGGAAAGAGGTGGAGGCATGTATCCTCTCTAACTCAGTATACTCTACGGACTAAGCTCCAAACGCTCTGCCCTTAGACTATAGGTGAGCCCAACCCCTTTTCTAAAATTTTTCTATAAAAAAAAAAAAAAAGAAAAAGAAAAAGAGAGAGAGAGAGTGTGTGTATAATACACTCATAAGAACATCGGATAAAATTGAAAGGATAAGGAAAGCACAGAAAATGAAAGACGGGTGGATGACATTATTTGAGTAGAAGTTAGAAGAAATATAGTCGTAGAATACAAGAAATGTTGATGTTCATTCATAATTGAATTTGTGAGTTACTTGTTTGAAGAAAAGAAGGGAGAAAAATAATCACCAGAACAAAGCGTGAATAATGCTCTATTTCTACGTCTTGAGCTTGACCTTGTGTATCTTGAATTGTGAGTTTTTTTTGTGTGCCGTTATTTTTTTTGTCTTATAAATTCACGAATTAACAAAATCTCCCTGTTGTATTTCAGTCCCATAATTATGTCTCATATATATATATATATATATATATATATTAATTATATTAAAAATGATGGCAAAGTGTACAACAACTTGAGATTTTGTCAGGCGCCAAAGCGAACACCTCTCCCATAGAAATTTTTTGCATTCACAAGGGCTTCAAACTGAGACCTCTTATTTAAGTGATCAGAATTCCTTCTACTCAGGCCAGCTTCACTGGTATGTCGATAAATAATTGTTCTTGTGAAAAATCAGAACTTATTTTGGGTCAAGTTATTTTTGTACCAAGCCCAAATGCATTATTGCCTCCCGTCCTTTACCCAACGCAAGTTTAAGTAAGAAAGAGGCCCAAATATACAATCATAATGCTTTCATAATATAACTAGGATCTGTTTGAGTTCGTATTAAGTACCTTCACATAAATCACATAAATCGAAACAAAATTTTTCTTATATACTCATTTTGTATACTATAAATCATATCAAAAAAGAAACTTTCACCATTAATCCAAATAAGCACTTAGTTGACTAATTGGGGTAAAGTAATGGAGTTAGTTACTCTATTAGTTATTAATTATATGCGCTAAATATATATTTGCTTTCCTAAAATACCATTTTTCATCTTGAAATAGAAAAATTTTAATGTGTACAATCAATATGATTTTTTTAGAAATAAAATTATAAATTTAAGAGATAAAGTTACCTAAGATCTTATATTTAAGGTGTGTTTGTACTAGTTTCTAGAAAATAAAGCCCACATAAAAAGTGAAAAAATAAAATAAAATTGGAGAATAGCTTTTAAAAATGAAAAGTTCTTTCTTTGCAACTACCAGACACACTTGGAAGCAAATTCAATCTCAAACCAGCGATTACATTAAAAACTATGAAGAGTTCAATTGCCTATAAACTAAATCTTATAAGGAGTATTAATGACAGTAGGTTTTCGACTATAATGAAGTGTTTGGGCCTCTTTCATACTTACACTTTATTGGGTATTCTCTTGCATTTTGATTGTAGAACACAGAACAGTCCAAATATTTTTTTGGAGAAACAGAGCAATTAAATGAAAGTCATTTTACCCCTCGTCTTTGGGTTCAACTGGCGTGGGGGTCGGTCTTCCTCACCATTAGGGAGGGAGTTCGATCATTGTGTTGATTAAGGCGTTGGGGGAGGCATCCTAAGGGGTCTAGGTAGGCGTAGTACGCATTTGCGGCCTCCAATATCCCCGGTGAATGCTTGGGCTCTAAAAGCCTACCCTTAGATTGTGGGTGGCCCAACCCCTTTCCTAAAATTTTTATATCAAAAAAAAAAAAAAAAAAAAAAAAAGTGGAAGTCATTTATAGGCTCGTCTTTTATTTTATTTTTATTTTATTTTATGGGCACTAATATTAATAATAACTAGCTAGCTAGACATATGTTCCCATGTGACACGTAGAATCTAATTAATATGTGCACATTATAAATTATATAGTGGCATAAAAATCTGGTTGATGATTAGGTAAAGTGATCATCAAGAGAAAGTATTGAAGAAAATATCAGGTTATAGTGCTTACCAAATTTAATTTAAGAAATACTAATTACATTCTTGCGTGGCAATTAATATTGGCGTGTGAGCTGTGAACAAATAGAAGTCTCAAAATTAGGTTGAGCATTCATTACAATCATAGAAAGAGAATCAATAACTCATTAAGTCTTATAATCAACTCAGTTTAAGAATTAACAACATTTCAAACTACATTATGTGCTAGCTAAATCAAAAATATTGAAAACCATAGCTATCAATGAACTGGTTGAAGTAATGGTTCAGACTGGGATCAAATTAATTGTGATTAAAATAATACTCTCTCTCATTCCTTAATATAAAATATATTTAGAGAGTTGATATTATCTTAAATATAAGACATATTTTTTATATTTGTCAATCTTTTTTTAATTTACCCTTATATCCTTCAACAATAATCACGAAGGAGAGATAAAATAAGAGAATTAATGAAGAAAACTAATGTGTTTTTGAAAATAAATGTCATATTAATAAACTTGACTAACTTTTTTAATTTAATGAAAAGGAATCAATCCACAAATAAATATCATATTTATAAATAAATTGCACACAATCCAACAAAACATAGTTATTTAATCATAAATATAATGTAGGGTTAAGGTCCACTTTTACCTCAGAAGTTGTCATAACATGTCAATTTTGCCATGAAAGTTTCTCTTGGAATAAAGTCCCTCTGGAAGTTTTCAAATTATAGTAATTTCGCCTCATCCATTATCTATATTAAGTGTGGCTATTAATTGATCAAATATGCAAATTGATTGGTCTACTTATCATCCATATCATTTTTATTTTCGGTTTAGGTGCAAAGTTACCCCAAAAGTTACACTCAAGAGCTATATTGCCCCGAAAGTTTCCAAACCATAACAATCTCAACCTAGCTATTATCTAAGTTAAGTTTACCAAATAGTTGGTGAAATATGATTATTTTACCAGTTCATATGTCATCCAATTCATTTTTTTTCTAAGTTAGATTTACAAATAAGGCAATATTAAACCCCAAAAAAATTCATAGCAAATTTGCACCTTGACAAAAATGATATAGATGACATGTGGACCTACCAAATTCAAGATATTTGATCAACTGATAGAGAAACTTAGCCTACATAACGGTTGGGGGAAAATTACAACGATTTGAAAACTTCCAAAGCAATATTGCTCCAAAAAAAAAAAAATCAAAGCAAAATTAAGATTTTGTGACAACTTCTAAGAGAAAAATGAATCTTAACCTTATAATATATCGCTGCTATTTAAAATCAAAACAATGTCATTTCAATTTGAAAAAATGGAAAAATCCAACCTAATCAACCTAACCAAAACCATTAATCGAGTTGATTGGTCGGGGAGCTGATTCACTGAGTTGAATTTTCATTATAGCGCCAAACCAGTTAATTGATAGAGTCTTTTCATTTGAAAAACTTGAGAGAAGGTGTTGTGAAGCTTAATTATACCTATGTAATCAACCGGTTCTCATTATTCAATACTCATCACAGTAATTAATTAGTATAGTGTTCATTACTGTGATGAGATCTTAACTGTCTAACTATCTAAATTTAAAATTTTTAATGTGATTTTTAAATGATAAATTCATTTTTTTAGAATAATTAATAGTTTTAAAATTATTTTTAAAAATAATCTTATAACTTATTCTAAAAAAATTTAAAAAATAATCTTATAACTAAAACTTCTTCTAAAAAATGAATTTATCACTTTAAAAGTCACATTAAAAGGGTTTGTCTAAAACATAAAAGTTGAATAGAATTAAAGCTGAATTATCTAAGATTGATTTAGGCACTCCAAATCGATGATGAAAACACTATAATATGCTCCCTAGAATCAACCGGTTGGCCTAGAGCGAGAGTTTGAGATATTGTTGAAAGAGTTTTAAACTTATGTGATTTGACCTACTTTAATTCAAATTAGTTGGAGCTCAATAATACTCTTAAAAGGGGCTAATGTTACCAAATATTCTATTGTTAATAAGAAGACTTGGACAATTTGGTATAAGCAAATAAGTCAGATTAATATACCTTGTTTTTGGCCATGTTTATGAGTTTTCTTTAACCTTGTCATTTACTATTTTGATAAAGAAAAATAAAGAACTCTAAGATGTATACCTTTATACCTTTTTTTTCAAAAAAAGTAGGAAAGAGTCATCATTAAATTTGACAAATAGATATATTATTGCTATATAGTTTTCTTTCGTCACGGCTTTATTAATCTAAAATAGTCAAACGTATATCAATCAAGATATTTCCACACTTGTGCCCAAGAGTCAATATTCTTGCACGGTTAATGACTTAATCACGTGTTGTAAATATAATAAATATGTGTTTGGATTGGCGGTAGAAGTTATTTTTTCAACGTAATTTAAATTGTCTTGGCTTGCTTTTGGATCTGTGTGTATTTGCATTAACTTTTGGATAATAACTTTTATAATTTACTAGGTGAGCATGTGAAAGGAGTTTTGTCTCGACTTGTGGAAAAAAAACTTTTGAAACCACGGATTTACAGTAACCAAAGCACTAGCAAGAGGTAAGTTTGTGAGAGAATTTTATCTCGACGTGCATGAACATGCTCTCCCAAAACCATCAAATAGGCCCTAAATCAAACCTAATAACTCATGCAACTATTAGCAGGTGTAATGACATATAAAGAGTATCAAAATCTGTATACAATATATAAGAATTACTTCAAAAATGGCTTAGTTATAAAGAAGCTTGTATGGGCTTTTCTACAATTAACTTTTTAATTGAAAGGGTAAAGGAAGCGCTCGGACCACGAAGTTTTGCTCCCGTGAGCGCCCGGATCATGAAGTTTTTTTTTGAGCGCTCGGCACCACGAAGTTATGTTTTGGGAGCGCACGCACCACTACCGTTAGTTGGCCGTCAATTTGGATGGAACGGCGACGTGGCGGCAACTGACATGACGTTGAATAAAAATTAGGAAAAAATTTAAAAAAAAAAAATTCAAAAAATTAGGAATTTTTTTTAAAAAATAATTAGAATTTTTATTAAAAAAAATCAAAAAATGAGGAAAAAATTAAAAAAAATTATGAAATAATTACAAAAAAAGTTAAAAAAATAGGAAAAAATAAAAAAAATTAGGAAAATATTAAAAAATTAGGAAATAATTAAAATAATTAGAAAAAATTATGTTCTGCGGATGGACGCCCTCATTTGGGGAAATGACAATGACCAAAATACGAAACTAACAAAATTTCAAGACACTTTTGAATACCTTTACAATTTATTATATACTCCTCCCGGTCCTAATTATAAGACAACATTTGAGAGTTTGTTTTGGTTCTAATTATAATACAACATTCTAATTTTTGTCAGTTTCTTCCTAAAAGATGTCTATTGATATAAATGAGCGATTATGTGAAATCAATAAGATAGTTGAGGTACAAAATTTATATAAGGGCATTTTAGAAAAATAAGTAAAATTGACTAATTCGACCGCCGCCGTGGTGGCGACCACCTGCATTTCTTGATCGCCACGGCCGGTGGCGATAGTGGGTGGTGGTGGTGGGGCCCACTCGCGGAGTATTTTAATTTCTTTCTAATTATTTTAATTTTTCCTCATTTTTTGAATTTTTTAATAATTATTTTAATTTTTTTCCTCATTTTTTGAATTTGTTCCTAATTTTTTAATTTTTTTCTATTTATTTTATTTTTTTAAAAAAAAATCAATTTTTTCAAAAAAAATTTCCTTATTCTTTGAAATTTTTATTCCACGTCAACGTTTCATCCAAATTGACGGTCAACTAACAGTGGTAATCTTGGGTGTTCCCAAAACGTAACTTCGTGACTTTAGTAGCGCTCCAAAAAAAACTTTGTGGTGCTGGACGCTCCTGGAAGCAAACTTCGTGGTGCTTTGAGCCGCTTCTTTACCCTAATTGAAATGATTTTGTTATTTGTTTATCGTTTTGTAAAACTCACATTTACAAGATATTTATTTTGTTGCTCGTTTACTCGTGCTGAGCGCTTCTTAAGGGTCTTAACCAACTCCAGGATCGAATCCTCTCCTTTTAATGAAATTATTTGAACCCTTTACTAGTTGAATCCAAACACAAAGAGTTTATCATTGATATGATATCTTGTAAATGTGCAACATGTGAATGAAAGTGGGCTAAAATAAATAAATGCTTCAATTTTTGGTTGTACAAAAAAGTATTTTTGGGACTGATTACATGAGAATTCCCTTGGAAGGCCCAATTAAGATATACATACATGTGTGTTTGTGAGTGTATAATACAGTCATGAGAACATCGGATATATATATATATATATATATATCGGATAAAATTGAAAGGATAAGGAAAACACAGAAAATGAAAGATGGGTGAATAATAGGTAAATATTATTTGAGTTGAAGTTAGAAGAAATGAAGTAGATAGAAATACAGTCGTAGAATACAAGAAATGTTGATTTTCAAATTCACAATTGAATTTGTGAGCGACTTGTTTGAAGAAAAGAAGTGAGAAAAATAATGACAAGAACAAAGCGTGAATGATGCTCTATTTCTATGTCTTGAGCTTGACCTTGACCTTGTGTATCTTGAGTTGTGAGTTTTTTTTTTTTTTTTTTTTTTTTTGGTGTGCCGTTATTTTTGTTGTGTCTTATAAATTCACGTATTAACAAAATCCCCATGTTGTATTTCAGTCCCATAATTGTTCTTGTGAAAACTCAGAACTTATTTTGGGCCCAGTTATTTTGGTACCAAGCCCAAATGCATTATTACCTCCCGTCCTTATACCCAACGCAAGTTTAAGTATGAAAGAGGCCCAAACACTTCAATATACAATCATAATGCTTCCATAATACAGCTCGTTTGGGTTCAACTAGTAAAGGGATCGGACACTCTCACTAAAAAGGAATGGGTTCGATCCTGGAGTTGGTTAAAGTGATGGGGGAGGCAGCCTGGGGGTCTGTGAAGCAACAGCAACTCAGGCTAAGATAAAGGCATGTATACTCTTAGTCACGAGTTCCTTGCAACTATTTATGACTATTTAAAGATTTGTTTGAGTTTGCATTTAAAAATACATTTACGTAAGTCGAAATAAAACGCCTCTCATATACTTAATTTGTATACTGTAAATCACTCGGAAAAGGAACTTTCACCATTAATCCAAACAAGCACTTAGTTAACTAATTGGGGGTAAAGTAATGGAGTTAGTTACTCTATTAGTTGTTAATTATATGTGATAAATATATATTTGTTTTCCTAAAATCTCATTTTTCATCTTGAAATAGAAACATTTTAATGTGTACAATCAATATGAGTACTGTAAAAACAAAATCATAAATTTGGGAGATAAAGTTGACTAAGATCTTATACTTAGGGTATGTTTGTACTAGCTTCTAGAAAATAACGCCGGCATAAAAAGTGGAAAAAAAAAATGGAGAATAGCTTTTAAAAATGAAAAGTTCTTTCTTTGCAACTACCCAGACACACTTGGAAGCAAATTCAATCTCAAAACAGCTATTATATTAAAAACTAAGGCAATGGGGTTAAATAGCAAATCCGTCCCGGAAGTATACGTCCAAGAGCAATGTTACTTCCGAAATTTCTTTTGTCTCAATGTTGCCCCAAAAGTATAAAAAAACATAGCAATATTGTCTTTTTTTCTCGTTAAAAAGTTAACGGTCAACGTTAGGTTTTTTAATGGAAAATGGCAACATTGCTATTTTTTAAACTTCCAAGGTAATATTGAACTTAAAAAAACTTTCGGGAATATCGTTCTAGTCGTATACTTTTAGGGTGGATTTGTTTTTTTAACCCTATAATTTGTAGAGTTCAATTGCCAATAAACTAAATCTTAAAGGAGTATTAATGACAGAGTAGGGTTTTGACTAAAATGAAGTGTTTGGGCCTCTTTCTCTTTCATTCTTAAACTTTGTTGGGGATTCTTGCATTTTGAGTGTAGAACACAGAACAGTCCAAATATTTTTTTTTTTGGAGAAAGAGAGCAATTAAGTGAAAGTAAGTCATTTAGACGCTCGTCTTCTAGATGGATTGCGCTTGGCATTCCATTTCATCAGTTGCTGCAACTCACAACAGGGGAAAAAAAAAAAAAAAAAAAAAAGGAGCAAAAAACAGATATAAAAGTCAGTATTGATCGGTTAACCACACACCTCTTTGGCCCATTAGGCAAAGTTAAAAGTGGTAGCTATTTTATTATATAATTTTTTTTAATGTAATATTGAGATTATGTCTAGATATTTTGGATGGGGAAAATTTCTTTAAAAGACAGCTAAATCACCAAAATTCTAAACTGGATTGTTAAATTCAATATATTTTAAATTAGGTTAGATGTCTTGAAATAGAATTTAATAGTTTTACCTTATTAAGCCTCATTTTATTATTTCTCTACCCCTCATTTGATCATTGAAAAAATTATAATAAAGGATTTAAGAAAAATAATATTTATTAAAAAGGACCATAAAAATTATAATTATTTTGAAGAACCAGAAATTAAAACATTAAAATAGAAAGATTGAATTTCTTTTAGCCAAATTTCTTATATTATCTCTAATTAAATCATAATCTAGAATGATTGACGAATAATCACACATACATACCAAATTAAAATATGCTAAATTAGTGTCTTTACTGCTGCATCGAAATCGCCTCCCAATTATAATCAAGGTCTTTTTTTTTTTTTTTTTTTTTTCAATTTTGAATTTTGAGCCAAATCTTATTAATTCTAAGACTGAGGAAGTGGAGAGAGATTGATTGTTAGTTGTTTTTCACTATAAAATTTGTCTCATGTTGCTTTGAACAAGACAAACAATGAATTTAATATTTTAGTTATTATCAGTATTTAATGAAATCCCCTTATTAATCTTTTCAAAATTGATATCTTTTCAACTTTGATGTTTTAATGGATTTGGGGTCGGATTCCTCATTTTCTCTCCCTCCTTTTCTCTCGAGATCCCATCTGACCGTCCAAATCTTGATCCAACGGTCCGATTTAAAAAAAAAAAAAAATTTTTTACGTTTGTCTTTTTCGAAAAAGACAAAACTCCAAAAATTTTTTTTTTTTAAATCTGGACCGTTGGATCAAAATTTGGACGGTCCAGATGGGATTCTGAGAGAAAAGGAGAGAGAGAAAAATGAGGAAATCTGCTCCGTATGATCACTTATCTATTTAAGGAATGGAAAAATTTGTCACCTTGTTAGTAATTTGGAGGTGATTTTAGTATAGTAAAGATGTTAATTTAGCAGATTTTAATTATCCATAAATTACTCCAAATTCTAATTAATTAGAGAGAATAAAAAAATTAGACAAAAGATAATTTAATCTTTTTTATTTTAATGTTTTGATTTATCATTTTTATAATCCTTCTTAATAAATATTATATTTTTTTAACCCTCTGTTATGATTTTCTCTTGATTATTTATCCCCACAAGTACCTCTCTCCCCTTTGCTTAAAATTCCTTTTCTATTATTATTGTCCACATTTGTCAATCGAGATTCACGAAATATTCAAAACAATTGAATTTTTTAATTCGCAGTATTGAGAAGTAACGAAATATTCAAAACAATTGAATTTTTCAATTTGTAATATTGAGAAGTAATGATGTTGTAGGGAAAAAAATGGTTTTTTATGCCGTAAAATGTCAATGTTGTAATGTTGTAAAATGCATTATGAAAGGACTTTGTGCTCACAAGCAATTTATACAAATACCTTACTTTGATCTTTAAAAACATTAGTTACTGTTAGAGACTGTTATACTCTTTTAAGACTTTTGAGTTTCAAAACCTAGCTGTTAACAGTTGATAAATATCAAACAAAAAAGTTTAAACCCTCAGAAATTAATCAATGTATCAACCAAAAATACATAACATTTCAAAACAAGGTTCGACGCGGAACCAAATTGTAAAACAATTTCTTTGAATCCCAGCTTACAAAGAAAGCCAAATTTGCAAGAACAAAGTGATTAAAATGGTTTAGATTTTTTTATAAAAAAATTCCAAATTGTTCATGTTGTTACAGAAGTGCCGAGTGCTCACCAGATCAAATATATAGCCATATACACACGGGATGGCCAGGAAAAGAAATCAAGGAAATTAAAATTATTTCAAAAAATATTGAGAAATGAAGAGAATGAGCAAGATGGATCAGATTCAATTGGCTTGGTTTCTCAAACGAGAAAAATCGCTCAGTAATTTCAGCTTCGATCATCTGGGGAAATAATCATCACTTCCATCGCTATTCAAGGAGACACACAATTTATATCCAGACAATTACATGACTTCACATATGTAAACAACAATAAATTTTCAGGGTACAATATACCAGATCAAATAGATGATAATATACACACAGCATAGGGAGAAAAAAATGAACGAAATTAATATTGTTTAAAAAGTAAATAGATAGTTTATTTAAAAAACGGTTGGAATTGAAGAGAATCAGGAGATGGATCAGATTCAATTGGCTTGGTTTCTCAAAGAGAAAATCGCTCAGTTATTTCAGCGTCGTTCATCTGGGGAAATGATCATCACTTCCATCTCCATACAACACAGGGAATAAGATCACCAAGCAAAAAAAATAAAATAAAAAAGAAACACAAATCCTGGTCAAGAACAGAATTGAATTCCTTCGAGTTTTGGCGAAGGTGAAGAGGAAAAGAGAATTTAAACAAATAAAAAGGTAAGGTAGAGAATTTCCCGTCGGTGCAATAGGAACTGACACGAAAGGTTAAGCAGAACACAAATTATTGCAGATCGGAGAACTATAGCGTCAGCTCATACCAGAACCCACAGTATGCAGAGCATTGGTAATCAGTAATTGACGCAATATTCAAACAATCAAATAAGAACAGAAGCAGAATCCTACATGAAAATCAAAACGATACATACAACAGGGAAAAAACTTGAGCCGAAGGCGACCGTAAGGATGAAAGGAGGTGAAGCTGCTTATAAAGGGAAAACTCCACCACCGATGAAACCCTAATTTGAGAGTGGGCTTTGGACCGAAGAAGAAAACCCGAAACCAAGTGAGCGCGATTCGGTTCACGGCCGAGATCGAGCACGCGTACAGCATCGTTTGCGTTTTAGCAAATAAAAAAATAAATCATGCTAGTTTGGAAAGAAACAAGAAAAAATGAGAGAAAAAGAATTTTAAAATTCTAAATGTTAAAGGAGGTATTTTGTCTAAAATGAATTGTGATTTGGGATTTTCTAATTTTTAGGCTTTTTTTCTATCATTTTCTCAAGAAACAATAGTATAATACTTGTCCTGCAGGACAGAAATGCAAATTTTTTATTTTATCTCATATATTTATAATTTTTTCTAACTAATTTTCCTTAAATATATAATGATAGAAATATTTTAGAGAGATTATAATTCATATTACACATTAACTTTTACAAAACCTTTTTTTAAAACAAGGTTACAGACTTACAAGTGGGAAAAGACTCACGACCTCTCATTTAAAGAATAACTCTTGTACTACTAGATTACAATGTCATTGACTAAAAAACATATTTTCAAAATCAATTAATTTATAAAGTGCTGGCATAAATCAGCTTATTTTTTTAACAATTTAACATTTTATGTTTTATTATATGAAAAAGATTTATCCCGTAAAACATAATTTTTTTTTTTCAGTGTTCTCAAACCTAAGTTTGATCGTTAAAAACAAAAGTAATGGTCATTTGTATATAAATTAGGGTTAAATGCCTAATTTGCCACGGAAGTTTTGCTAAGGGAGTGCTTTCAAGACCCTACGGAGTTTTTTTGGGTACTAAATTTGCCCCGGAAGTATGAAAAATGTAGCAAATTTGCCTTGGATATATTAATAAGATAGAAAATTTTCCCCTCCGTTAATTTTGACTGTTAAGTTTGACTGAGTGTACATGTGGCATGCCACCTCATCAACCCAATAAGAGTTAAGTATCATTTTTGTCCCTAAGTTTTCAATCGAGAGCAAGTTTGCCCCTAAGTTTTTACTAAAGAGCAATTTTACCACGAAAGTTTACAAAATAGATCAATTTTTCCCTTCTTTCCCACATATTAAATTTGACTATTAAATCAGTCAAAGACCACACATGCCATGCCTTGAAAAGGTCGAACTTGGAGTCAGAGAAGGAGATCCTTGAGATGTTGAGATCAAGGCAGCCAGAATTTGTGAAGCCGAACTGGTCACAGGAAGCATCACTTATGATTTAAGCAAATGATCGATCAGTAAAAACGTAAATATTATCACTATTGATTTGTTTCTATGAACCAATTTTTGGAACAATTCATTTCTTGTTTTGCGTTTCATTTGCTTAGATCATAAGTGATGCTTCATTTGGGTTTTGCGACAGACCTTTCAGTCCCTATGACCAGTTCGGCTTCACAAATTCTGGCCGCCTTGAGCTCAACATCTCACGGATCTCCTTCTCTAACTCCAAGTTCGACCTTTTCAAGGCATGACATGTGTGGTCTTTGACTGATTTAATAGTCAAATTTAATATTGGGGGAGATAAGGGCAAAATTGCTCCTTAGTAAAAACTTCCAGGGTAAAATTGATCCTCAATGAAAACTTCCAGGGCAAAAATGATACTTTTGATTGATGAGGTGGCATGCCATGTGTGTACTCAGTTAAACTTAACGGTCAAAATTAACAAGAGCAAATTTGCTACTTTTTTCATACTTCCAGGGCAAATTTGATACTAAAAAAACTTCCGGGGCCTTTGGGCGCTCCCTTAGCAAAACTTCCGTGGAAAATTAGGCCTTTAACCTTATAAATTAATGTAATAATAACTAATCATCTAGTATTCTGCCCAAAAAAAAAAAAAAACTAATCATCTAGTAAAATGAATTAGGAAAAAGACAAATAAATACCTTTTGAATTTGTAAAACCCCCGAAGTCTCGTTGAATTTGTAAAAAAGACCGAGAAGTACCAAGGACCTATGAGGGATATGCAAATTCGGGTGAAATTACCCTTTAGCCCGTAGTTTTAAATAAATGAAAAAAAACAACAAAAAGAACCCCTCACGGAGGCCCACCACCGGCCGGACGCCGGAGGCCGCCACCGCCGCCACCCGAATGGGGTTTTTTTTTGGGGTTTTTTTTTTAAAAACAAAATAATACATTGCAAGTGTTGGGGGTGGGGTTCGAACCCCCACCCCCACACGAACCAAGTAGTCCAAGTTGGGCTACTTGGTTTCTTTATTATATATATACATTAACAAATATATATATTCTTCTTAACATTTTTTGAATGGTATTTACAAAACTTGAAACGCGAATTACCGAGTCCACAAACACGAATTACCGATCTACAAACGCGAATTACCCGTCCACAAACCGCATTAAAGAGTAAAAAAAGGAACCACGAAGAAAACGTAAAAAAAATACATTATTACCAATCCACAAACGAGAATTACCGAGTCCACAAAATGCATCAAAGAGTAAAAAGGAACCACCTAAGAAAACATTAAAAAAAATGCATTATTACTAGTCCACAAACGTGAATTACCGATCCACAAAATGCATCAAAGAGTAAAAAAGGAACCACAAGAAAAACGTAAAAAAATGCATTATTACCAATCCAAACGCGAATTACCCAGTTCACAAACGCAAATTACCGGTCCACAAACGAGAATTACAACGTTTTCTTGGGGTTCCTTTTTTACTCTTTGATGCATTTTTGTGGGACTGGTAATTTTCGTTTGTGGACCGGTAATTTGCATTTGTGGATTCGTAATAATGCATTTTTTACGTTTTCTTGAGTTGCTTTTTTACTCTTTGATGCATTTTGTGGACTGTAATTCTCGTTTGGACCGGTAATTCGCGTTTGTAGACCGGTAATTCACGTTTGATTTTGTAAATACCATTGAAAAAATGTTAAGAAGAATATATATATTTGTTAATGTATATATATAATAAAGGAACCATTGGGCTACTTGGTTCCTACGCCACACTTGCAATGTATTATTTTGTTTTTTTAAAAAATACCCCCCAAAAAAAAGAAAACCCCCACCGGTGGCCGCCGGCCAGCGCCCAGCCGGTGGTGGGCCTCCGGTGAGGGGTTTTTTATTTTTTTATTTTTTTGATTTATTTAAAACTAAGGGCAAAAGGGTAATTTCACCCGAATTTGCATATCCCTCATAGGTCCTTTGTACCTCTCAGTCTTTTTACAAATTCAACGACTTCGGGGGATTTGCAAATTCAAATAGTATTTATTTAGAATTTTCTCAATGAATTATCACTTCGAGGATTAAGAAATTTACTCACTTATTAGAGTTTTACTTCTCAAAGCTCCGAGGATCAAAGAGAGATCAAGATGTCATTTTGCATACAAGATTATAGTTCATACAGTATTAAAGATATGGTAGGGTAACCAACACAAAATTTGTCCAACGGTAAGGCCCCGCTAAATCTTTTTTGGTCTTGGGTCCAAAAAAGACACATAGGAAAAGAAAACCATAAACCCGAAACGGATACTAGATAATAATAAATAAAATAAAAAAAGAGATATGGTAGGGTATTGGTAGTAGTTAAGGATTTCAACATTCTTTGTGGAAAAAAAATCATCTGTTTGTTATCATCTAATCTGATTTAGAAAAGTCACTAGTCAATTTAAGGGGTCTCGATCTATTAATGCATCTTTTGTCTAGTTGATCTCCAATAAGAGAGAATTCTTCATTAGTTTACAATCTAGATGCTCCTCATGTTGCTCAACAAATTCTTTTTTTTTTTTTTTTTTTTGAAAAGTACAGGCAAGCTAGAGCTTGAAAAGATGAGGAGTGGACTAGACTAAATGTCTACCCCACAAAACAACAAAACAACTAGGAACGACAAGCTAGTTGATCCTTCAAGACCATATCCAGGGCATCCTTCGAGGATAGTTGTAACTAGGGTCATGTCGTCATCGTAATAGCATCATGGCCTTTTTGGCTATATAATCGGCACATGAGATGTTATCCCTCGAGTGTAATGTAGCTCGACGTTCCGATCTTGGAAGAGAAGGTCTACGGTCTCCTTGATGATGTCTCTTAGTGGAAGGTCATCATAACAACAATCTCTCATGAGAACATTAACGGCATCAAGGGAATCAGAATAAAGAAGAACTTTCTGAAAACCCATCCGTTGGCCCATTTTAAGCCCCATCATGATGGCATATATTTCAGCCTCAATAACAGTATGAAGACCAAGGGACTTACAATATCCCATCAACCAATGATCTTGGGAATTCCTGATAACTCTACCACAGGCTACTTGATATTGGTGCCGCACTAATCCATCCACGTCTACGCGATCGCGTTCTTTGGGGGTGAGGTCCAAGTCCTCTCCTCAATCCTGCCAAGATGGAAAATTTGGTGAGATAAGTTTTGATTAATAGTATTTTCCATGAGAAGATGGTTACACAAATGAACAATCTCCCTGGTATCTTTGGATTCGCCCTGAAAGAGAAATTTGCATTTAAAGGATCCAGCATCCCAAGCTAAAGACTTTTGGCCAAGAGAAGCTCCGAAACCTTCCTTTCCTGGGGTTGCGGTTGCAATTAGAGTTCCAATGAGCCAAACTGCGGTTACCCGTAAAAAACTTGGAGAAATAGTTAGGTTTTAAAATTTTCTTCCACAAGTTTCTAGCTCTCTCACAATCCCTAAGGATATGGATCACGCTCTCCTCACTATTGCAATGAAAAGGACAAAGACTATCACTTGTAAGACCTCTTCTGGCTCTGAGAGAGTTAGTGACAAGTCTCTCATGGCTGACCTGCCACATGAAATATTTAAATTTCTCAGGAAGGTGCCATTTCCATAACAAGGACCAGAAATTGTTGGGACTTACACCTCCTCGATCAGAGAGATAAAGATAAGCAGATTTAACAGAAAAGCAGCCATCTTTCGTAGCTCTCCAAGTAAAACAGTCAGGAGCATTAGTATAAGGAGGGCGCATTCTCGAGATAGTAGTAATGATATAAGGAGGAAGAATGCCACGCCACCGCTAACGTCCCATCTTCCATTCGTCGAGATGATCCCATACGATCTCATCTCCGTTTATTAAGGATGGATTCGAAGCAAAGGTTATGAGGGGTTGATCAAGGGGAAGCCAAAGATCGGACCAAAACTTGGTTCCCGCCCCCCATTGTTGACCTTTCTCCCCACTCCTCTAAGAAAAGTATCCCAAATTTGGACAATTGCTTTCCAAGCCGAGGATGAGTTTTTCTTTCTTGAGACATTAGGCACAAAGAGATCACCACAATTATACTTAGACCAAAGACATTGGACCCACAAGGCTTGCTTCTTCGTTAGGAGGCTCCAACAAAGCTTCATGATAAAAGCTCAACAAATTCTTGCCACGCCTGTTTCCTTCGCAATTAGCAAGATTCACTCATATGGTCTAAGAGTTCATCGAGTCTTGTACTTATTTAAAAATGGTTTTGGATTGATTAGCTCCTCAACAACTACTCAAAATGGAGATCTATTTTAGAAATTCCTTGGTCAATTTCTCTTCTAGGTAAAGACTTATTACTAATCTAGAAACTATTGAATCATGAATTGCCATCGATTGATATTTGAGGCGTCATCATGTCAATATTCATAGTGATTGTGCTTTTGGTTGTAACGTCCTTGAGTTTCTATGGAGCACTTATTCATTACTTGTCTTGCGGCTAAGACTATTTGGTTTGGAGGTTTAAACATTCGGTTTCATTTTGCTTCATTTGATGCTTTTAAAGGTTGGTTAAAAGAGACTATGTTCCAATTGCATCGAGAAAATCATATTGTGATGCTTACTAGCATTGTCAACGTGATATCTACAATCTAGATGAAGAGAAAATCATATTTTGATGCTTATTAGGCCTAAATGGTCGTGGGTTCGATCCCCTCTACCATTGCTGGGACTCCTTTGGTAGGCGATCTCGTAAGTCCCCAATAAGTGCTCATAGAGCCCGGGGCCGTGCCCTAGCCTTGGTGGGGGACTGATGTCGAACCCTTCCAAAACTTTTGTTTACCAAAAAAAAAGTTGATATGTGTTCTAGTGTAGAACACAGATGTCCCGACCAAGGGCCGTAGATTGATCTTGGATGTATCGGTGACGACTGGATATCTATGAAGGAGATAACCGGGAGAGCGTGGGATCACCGTACACACGACAAAGGGGTCTTTGTGTGTGCACGGTGAGACCGTATGTAAATAGTCTAGGTTTAGAGTGAGTGCACCTTGTTACCCGCCCCTCTTGTATTTATAGAGGCGTCGGTGCGATATCCGGCACGTCATTAATGCTTGAGCCATTAATGGGCGGATCGGATGATACCCCATTAATGACGTGTCATTAATGGGGCGGATATCCGAGATATGCCATTAATGGGACGTGCCATTAATGGGGCGGGTATCTCGGGAAGCCGATATGATAGGGGCGGATTCTGCCGAGCCGAGATTTTCGGATCTACTGCCATGATTGGCAGGTCACGCCTTCTGGCTCTGCTTGGGCCTTGCCCTGGGCTTGGAGGCTTTTGGGCTGGTCCGTAACAGTTGCCCCCCAGCTTGGCTGTTCATGCTATTGGACGGCCGAGGTGTATGATTCTCCCGTCCGGTGTGTGGCCGGGTGCGTGCTTCGACAAGCCCGGCTTCTTATGCCGCGGCTTACCTCTATAACGTCGTTACGGATGGTGCCACAGGTCATGCACTGGCCGGGTCTTATTGGGCGGCCTCGGATTTATGTGGTAAGTCCCACTTCGCGGGTAAACCGTTTGGTCTTCTTCCGTAGGCGCCATCATTACGTCTTTACACTGGCGTGCCACGATTGGAAACGGTCTGCACGGCCGTCGCGTCGCTCGGAGTGCCGATTCGTGTGCACATTTAATGCGCCTACGTCATTCGTGCGTTCCTATCGTGTCAACGTTCAAAAGACCGAACTGCCCCGGCGTTCCCTCTTCTTCTTTTTATATGAAGTGTTCACTTTACGTTTGTCATTATTTCCTTTGCAATTTGGTAGTGAACTTGCTCCGAGTCTTTTCCGCGAAAACTTCATCGTCCTCCATTTCACTTGTTCAAGTTATCCTCTTCATATTTACGCAGGTATTTTTCGTCCTTGTCTTTACTCATTTAGGCATATTTCATACCGTTTGGATATCCTCTGGTTCCTCATTTGCTTTTCCCATTCTTCGGGTCTTCTGAGTTTTCCCTTTTAAGATCAGTTTCTGGGTTTACTTTGTACGTTCGTCCCTTTCGACGTAAGACCTGTAGCTCTTAGGTTCTAGTTTCTCTTCTGATGGATAGACGTAGGCCTTTCCTTAGGGCCGGACCGGCGCTTAATCCCGAGGAAGAGGAGTTTCTCCGCCGTCGCTACCCGAGAGCCTCTTCGGGTTCTTGGGCCGAGCTCCGGAACCGAAAGGTCTGCGCCTCTACTTCGAGGTGGGAATGGTTCTTTTCGGCGAATTGGGCCCCAACCCGTACCAGCTAGAGCTTTGTCACCTTCCTTGATTCGCCCTTCTTTTCGATCACCTTTTCGGGCCGGAGTTGGTTCTTCTGCTGGTCCCCGGGCTCTTACCTCGATGGCCCAACCACCCAACTTCTGCGAGGGTCCATCCCCTGGGAGCTTGGACCCTTATCCCGATGATTATCTCGGTCCCTGCCGGGGGCTGTTTGGCCGAGAGTTCATTCCTCATTGCGCGTGGCGAGGACTCTAGAGCTACCTCGGTTACGGGATCTTGCCGGCACCGGCGCCCTTCGGGCCCCACTTCAGCGTGCCCTTTCGTCCAAGTCGCCATCTGTTTTGCCTTCTAACCTTGTTTTACCAGGTATTTCCCACTCTGCTAATTTCCTTTTATGTTGCATATAGGTTAATGGCTCCAAAATCTTTGCCTTCCAAGAAAAAGGCCGAGGCCGAGACATCGGATTCTTCTAGTCCACCCGAGGCCCTGTGTCGTGGTATCCCTGGGTATCCCACGAGGTCTTGAAGACCCGGTCCATTATGTCGGATACGGACATAGCCCGGTTGGACCTACCGTCATGGAGGGGTGCGTCTACGCTTGCCGGAAGCCGACGAGCCTATTTGTCTTCGAACGGGAAGTAGGCGGTCCAAATTTCTTTCATTTTTACCGGGATTATCTTACACGGGTTGGCGTCCGATTTCCTTTTACCCATTTTCAAATGCTTGCCACGATGCACACCGAGGCTTGCCCCGTCTCAACTTCATCCGAATGGGTGGGCCTATCTTGTAGCGTTCGAGCAATTGTGTCGCTCCTACCCGGTTCCAATCCCCTGCTCGACCAACCTTTTCTTTTACTATTTTGGCCCCTTTACCCCCGGCTCTCCGAAGGAAGGTGACAAGTTGAAAGGGTTGGTGTCTCTCCGCGTTAATCCCGAGGAAGCTTATGAAGCCCTTCTCCGAGTCTTTTAAGCGGTTTAAGAATGCGTTTTTCAAGGTTGTCCCCGTGCACAGTAAGCCGGCTTGGTTTCTAAAGGGGGTCGAGGCTGCCGACGTAGTATGGCGCTTCCCTTTATATTGGGTGGAGAATCATCATAAGGCCAGCCCCTCGTCCTTCCAAATCTCACAGGATGACCTCCTGCCCGAGATGGCCCCTCACGTCCCCAGATTGGACGCCTTCGTGGAACAGTATGGCATCTGAGCGCCTTTTTCATATCCGGGGAGGGATCTAGGCCAATTCCCTCGACTTGTAGGAGTCCTTTTTTGCCATGTTTCTTATTCCTATGTTCTGTATATTGCCGTCGTACTCTGTGCTTATTCTTGATTTCGCTTTACTGTTCTTTTCATTCAAGACATGAAGGCCCTTCCAGTTATTTGAAAAAGGTGAATCCGGCCGCCGCATCTTGAGTAGTCGGTCTCGGAAACGCGGGCCGCCCTGTCCAGACTTCCACGCCCGAGGCGATGCCCCTATTGTGGCTAAGAAGGCCGGGGTCTCCGGGCCGAGGAATCGACTCCATCTTCGCCGGGATCCCCTCGGGCGGGGTTCTGAAATTTCCAAAGGAAGCGGGTTGTCGTCTCGGATGGTGAAGCTACGGCCCCTGCGGGGCCGCGCCGTTCATGCATCGGTTCTTCGGTGTCTTCGACCGTTCCGCCTTCTCCTCCTCCTTTCAACCGGGCCCTTACGTCCTTCTTCCTTGCTTCCTCGGAGTTTCGTATTTGAAAAGGGGTGACCAAGGAGCTGGATGTAGCGTTCCTCCCCCCGGAATTCATGGATAACCGGGCTCTTGTCCCCTCCTAGTCGAGGAAGTGCAAGCCGCGAACGGTACTTGTGTAAATCCATAGGTTTCTGCAGGCCTATGTGATTGTGAGGAAAAGTACATTCGGGCGATGCGAGAAAAACAGACGACTGAAGGCGTCTAGGGCCGAGGTTGAGGCCAACCAAAAGGCACTGGCTGAGGCGGCATCCGTAAAAAGGGCTTTAGCCGATGCTGAGGCCAAGCTGCGCCTTATGGAGGAGGAGTGGGATGCTGTCCGGCTTGAACGGGATTCTGCCAAGGAGGCGTTCATGAAAGCCCAGGAGGATTTGCAACAGGCGCGCGAAGGGGCGGAGAAGTCGGCCTCTGAATGTGTTCGGGCCCAGAAGGCGTTGAAGGACAGTATGGAAGTGGTGAGGACCCTTCAAAAACAGCGCGATGCGTTGTTTGAGAAGGTTAAAACCGTAGAAGAGGCTCTGGCCGCCTCGCAGCGGGAGCGCTTAGAGTCTGACGAACTTCTAAAGCAGACTGCCGCTGATTGCTTTGAGAATGCACTTTGGAGCGGTTCGACTTTTGAATCCGAAGACGGAGCTTAACTTGGACGGCTACGACTTTCGTGCCTTTGTGGAGGACGGAGCGTTAGTTTCGTATCAACCTCCTTCCGCCAATGCGTCCGGATCAGGAGAGGGAGAGTCGGATGCGGAGAGTGAGGCGACCAAGGATGCTCCTGAGGCCGGTCCTTCTAGTTAAGCTTTAATCTTTAATGTTAGTGGGCGTCTGTGCCTTTGTATTTTGTCGATTCCTGGCTTTTGTGCCGTAACTTTGTATGACTTTGTATGACTTATGGGGGAATTTATTTATTCGCCCTTCCGCCATTTTCTTAAATTCCATTTGTTTGAAATTTATTGATCGCATTAAATACAAGTCGTGTACTCGACCAACACCTTGCGGTGTGGGAGAGTGGGACAGGTTGTATGTCGTACCCTCTTGGGGTGTTAACTTAACATGCACCGCCCTCATTCCGGTTTAAATTGCCGGAAAGGATGATAGGAAACGACTTAAGGGCTAGGGGTCACATGTCGACCGAGGTGTCCATTACCTCGGATCGACATTTTGACTTGATCAAGGTCGAGATGGCGGCCGCCCTTCTTAAATCGGGCGAGCGTTGACGCGTCAATTTCGCGAAGGCCACGTATGGCGTTTTCGCCGAGCTCTTACCAATGCACGTCGGAGTACAACGGCCGGTGTCATACATCTAGATGTTTTTGTTTTTCGGCCGGGTATACGTACCTCGAGTCGGGTTTTTGCCGGGCTTAATGGCCTCGGCTTCATGCTTAAGCAAATAATTGTGCACATTGTCGCCTTTCCTTGAGGGATTCCTTCATTAAATAAAGCAGCTCTAGAGAGCGTACAAAAGGTCACAAATTATTCAAGTGCAAAGCAAAGAACAGTTGGAAAGTAATTGCAGAAAACATGAACAAAAGTAAGAAATGACCGAGCCGTAATCTTGGTTTAGCTGTAATAGATTTTTAACTTATCGGCGTTCCATGTCCTTTTAACCGGCTTTCTTGCCAAGGTTTCGAGAACATACGCCCCAGCGTCAAGCTTTTCTTTAACACGATATGGTCCCTCCCGGTTCTTGCCCGTTTTCCATCTCGGGAGTTCTTATTACCTATATCGGCCCTCCGAAGTACCAAGTTACCCCGGTTGAAGGATCGTGGTCGAACCTTGCGATTGTATTTGGCCGCAAGCAACTGCTTGGCGGCAAGTTCCCGGCAATGGTCTGTGACTCGGATCTCATCTATTAGGTCCAGATCTGTCTTTAAGGCGTCGTCATTCGATGTCGGTCCTTCATGTCCGGCCCCGATCTTCCTCCACGATGGCTGCCGATTTCCACCGGAATCATTGCTTCGCATCCATATGTCGGCCGGAAGGGAGTTTCTGGGTAGAGGACCGCACACTCGTCCCCGTATCCCCATAGAACACTTTGTGGAGTTGTTCGGTCCAACTAGAGTCGGCCTTTAACATGCGTTTCTTCAACCCGTCGAGAATAATCTTATTGGCGGACTCGGCTGCCATTAGGCGAGGATGTTCGACGGAGGAGAAGTGTTGTTTGATGTCGAGGTTGGACATTAAGGCCTGGAATCTTTGATCCGTGAACTGGGTTCCATTGTCGCGACGACTTCACGGGTATCCCGAACCGAGCGAAGATATTGTGACGAACGAATTTCATAATCCTGGACGACGTGATTGTAGTTAATGCCTCCGCTTCAATCCATTTGGTGAAGTAGTCAACAGCGACTATGAGCCATTTGAGCTGTCCGGGTGCCGGTTTAAATGGTCCAAGAATATCCATTCCCCATTTATAGAAGGGCCAGGGAGCCGGCATCCCTTTTAACTCTGAAGGCGGCGGCCATAAGATCCCGCCGTGTTTCTGGCAACTGTCACACCGCTTGGCGGCCTCCATGGCGTCATGCATCATGGTGGGCCAATAATAGCCGTATGACGCAATGCCTTCCTTGCCAACGCCTTGCCGCCCATGTGTTGGCCGTTGCATCCCTCATGTATTTCAGTCAGTACATACCTGGACTCGGACTCTCCGAGGCGTCGCATCATTAGGCGTGTACTCCTTTCCGGTATAGCCGATCGTCGACCATGGTGTAGATGGCGGCTTCTCTCATCGGCTTTTTGCTTCGGTAGAGTACGTGGGAATGATCCCTCTTTCCGAGTAATCTTCGATTGGTTTTCTCCGATCCGATCCGGACGAGATAGTCATAATGCACGTGGGCTCGGCCAAATTTTGTTGGATGACGTTCTATGACTCCGGACCTTTGGTACTTGCGAGTTTGGAGAGGATGTCGGCCGGGCATTCTCTTCTCTCGGGATATGAGAGACAATGACCTCTTAATTCCGTCATTACCTCTTTTGCTTTATTCAAGTACTTGGCCAACAAGGGGCCTTTCGCTTGATAGCGCCATCGATCTCGTGCGGCGACGAGTTGTGAGTCGGTGAACACCTTAATCCGCCCGGCTCCGCTTTCTTTTGCTTGAGCCAATCCCGCTAAGAGGCCTCGTATTCGGCTTGATTGTTAGAGGTCGGGAATTCCGGTTGGAGGGAATGTTCGGTAGCGATTCCCTCGGGCTTTCGACAATGACTCCTGCTCCCCTGCCTTTTGGGTTGGAAGACCCGTCAACAAATACCCTCCGAGTTCGTTGTCGGTCATAACCGGCGTCAATTCCACGATGAAGTCCGCCAATGCACGTGATTTGATCGCTTCTTAGTGCCTCAAAAGTGATGTCGAATTCGAGATAATTCAATCGCCCGGCTCGTCATCCGTCCCGACCAAATCCGGTTTGTGCGAATCTGCCGGATCGGGCTGATTGGTCCGGACCACAATCCGATGTCCACGGAAGTATGGGCGAAGTCGCCTTGCCGTGGTCGATAATGCGAATGCCATTTTCTCCGACTTTTGATATCGAGCTCGGCGTTTTGTAACGCTTTGCTCACAAAGTAGATGGGTGTCGTCCGGCCTTGGTTTCTCTTACCAAGGCGGCGCTTCCGCTTCATCCCCTACCGAGAGGTATAGGAACAAGGTCTCCCCCCGCTCCGGCTTTGTTAGTACCGGCGGGGTTGCCAAGCATTTCTTGATTTCTTCAAAGGCCGTCTCGCGGTCCGTATTCCATCCTCCCGGGTTTCTTTCTTCAATAATTTAAAGAAAGGTAGAGCTTTCTCGGTGACCTCGGTAGGAATCTTGTCGGGCCGCCAAGCGACACATCGATTCTTTGTACTTCCTTCTTGGAGTTGGGGGCACATATCTAGCACGGCCTTGCATTTGTCCGGATTGGCCTCAATCCTCGGTTGGTCAACATAAAACCCAAAAATTTGCCGGCGGGCACCCCGAACGCACATTTAGCCGGGTTCAACTTTGATGCGGTATTGTCTTAATTTGTCAAACGTTTGCTCTAGATCCCGGATATCTTTGCTCCGGATGTTTTGACTTCACTATCATGTCGTCTATATATACCTCCACATTACGACCGATTTGATCGTCAAAGACTCGATTCATCATGCGTTGGTATGTAGCTCCTAGGCATTCTTCAATCCAAATGGCATGACGTTGTAGCAATAGTTCGCCTTATCCGTCATGAATACGGTTCTCTCTTGATCGTCGGGGTGCATAGCAATCGATTGTATCCGGAGTAGGCATCCATAAAAAAAGCGGTGGTATCCGGCCGAGTTATCCACTAGCTGGTCAATCTTTGGGCATGGGAAAGGAGTCTTTTGGGCATGCTTTATTCAGATTGGTGTAGTCGGTGCACACCCTCCATTTACCCGGTTGGTTTTAACACCATGACCACATTAGAGAGCCGGTCGTGTATTGTATTTCTCTTATGAATCCGGCGAAGGAGCTCTTCAATGTGACTCTCGAGGGCTTTTACTGTCGTCGAGATATTCCTCCTCTTCGGGCCCTTGGTTTCGACCCCGGCCATATGGCTAACTTGTGACGGCAAAAGTGTGGGTCGATCCGGGTATTTCGGGCGACGTCCGAGGCGAAGACGTCCTGGTTTTGCCTTAAAAATTTGATCGGCCTTGCTTTGATCTCGCGTCCATGTCCCCGCCGATTTTAGTTGTCTTGGAGGGATCCGTCCCGAGGATTAATTCCTCCAACTCTCCTTCCGGCTCGGGGCGTGGGTTTTCTGGCTCACGGAGGTCCAGCTCTACCATGTTGACCGATTGCCGAGGCCGCCCCTCTTTTCTGTCATCAGTCATTACCTCGTTGGTTTGGAGCCGTGGCGGGGATGACGTCTTTTCCTCCTCTACACGGAGGGCTTCGAAGTAACATTGTCGCGACGCTTTCTGGTCACCGGACACTTCAACCACTTGATTCTTATCATTGATCATTTTCAATTTCTGGTGCTTGGTGGATGCCAGCATATCCCAACTGTGTATAGTGGGTCGGCCCAGTATAATGTTATAAGGGAGCGGAAATGCGCCACTACAAACCTTACCCGTCCCGATTTGAAGGCTTCCTTAGTTCCCAAGGTCGGTCGAGGTCGACATATCCTTTTGGGAAGGAACGCTCTCCATTGAACCCGATGAGGGTAGATTTGCATGGCTTTAAGTCTTCGACATCGAGGTGCATCCTGCGGTATGCGTCCCGGCTTATTATGTCGGCCGAACTACTGCGTCGACAAATATCCGTTTGACCGGTAGTTTACGACGATCCGGTGATGACCAATCTGTCTTGGTGGCGGGAATAACCTCCTTGAGCTCCTCGTCGGTGAAGACCAGGGGTGGTTTCGGTTTTGACGACGTGCCCTTGAACCTCGGCACCTCTTTTACCGTTAACACCTCCCTCAGGTATTTCTTGCGCTGACTTATTGTATCTCCACCTCCTCCGAAGCCGCCACTGATCCCAGTGCATTGGAGATCGGCGTCCGGATAGCCCTACGGAGGGCCGGTTCTCGCTTCTTTTCGAATCCGAGCGTTCGTGGGCGGACTCCTACTTCGGCGGCTACCATTCCGCTTGCCCGATTTCCCTTGAGTTTTGATGACGTATTGGCGTAGTTTCCCTTCCCTTACAAATTTTTCAATAGCATCCCCGAGTTCATAGCATTCGTCGGTGGTGTGGCCGGAACGATCGTGGAAGGTGCAAAACTTCCCCCATGCGTATTGGACCGGTTTCGAGAGGCTTAGGTTTGGCCACCTTCCTCATCTCGGTACGAGCGACCTCCTTCCACAAACGGGATCGCGGGACATTCAAGGGTGTAGTTTCCGTACTTCCCCTTATTGTCCGTCCGCTCAGATCTTGGCCGGCTCTCTCTGCCACGTCTGTGAGGTTCCTTGTGTTTGTCGGTCAACTCCCTTGGCGAAGAATTCCTTGCCTTCTCTGGCTCATCTGCATTGGCGATTTCCATTTGCTCGACGTCTAGGTACTTCTTTGCTTCGGTATAGAATTCCGTCAATGAATATACTCGATTCTTACATAGATGTCGGGCCGGGCGAGTCATCGGGTCCGGTCCGTTGACGAGGCAATGTACATGGACTTCTTCGGATAAGGATCGTACTGTATTGCCGTATCTCGAACCGGTCCGATACTTCGCAATGTTTCGCCCTTCTTTTGCTTTACCTTACTCAACGTGAACTGAGATTTCGGTTGTTTTTTGCTGGTGGCAAAGTGCAATTCGAACTTACGCCCGAGGTCTTCAAAGTTTCTGATCGAGTTATTAGGTAACGAACTCAACCATTTGTGAGCGGTCTGTTAACGTGGCCGAGAAGAGTCTTAGTATGACCCGGACCTTCTATTGATCTTACCCACATTAACTTTTCAAATATTTCCGGGTGATGACGTGGATCTTGGGTACCATCATGCGGGGAGATCGGCTAGGTCGAAATTCTTCGGGTAAGGGCCGTGGCCGTTGCTCGAGAGAATGGGGTCCCACCGCCCCGACCAGATATTTCATCCTATCTTGCGCGGCGATCCTCGTGTCTGTGTCGTAGCGATCGCCTCATGTAGTTCATCCGAGTCCTCATCACGGTCTCGGTTTTCCTGATCCCGATCTTCCTGCTGGCGGTCTGCTCGCCTTCGGTCTTCCCCGTCCCGGATCCGTAAAGGTCCTTCCTTGTGCCTCCTGGGGTCGGTTGGCGATCTCGCTCCATTCGGGCGTCCCCCTCACCCGGCCACGGGGCGTCGATTTGCTTCGGGTCTGGTACGCGGACTATCGCTATCCAGGCGTACATACTCTTTCCCCTTAAGGAGGTTTC
Organism: Acacia acuminata; assembly: GCA_019022655.1. Taxonomy (NCBI): domain Eukaryota; kingdom Viridiplantae; phylum Streptophyta; class Magnoliopsida; order Fabales; family Fabaceae; genus Acacia; species Acacia acuminata. The sequence goes on along the minus strand of JAFJYI010000364.1, from coordinate 36,790 downwards.
TCGGGGATCCGCGACGAAAAAGGTTTTCAAGCTTTTCCTCTATCATTAGTTCCAGAGCATGAAAGTCCTCCTGCCTTTGGAGGTGATCTAGCTTTTCCTTGTTTTCGAACCTCTGAATCATCGACTCTTGGGTTCTCCTTAGGATACGGACGTCGGTGTCTAATACACCGAGCGTCCGGGCCGGGATCATCTCGGGGGTCTTTTGGGGGCTCCTCATGCAGGACACGTTAGGGGAAGGAGATGTGCTCTCCGCGTCCGTAACGTGTCCCTCGGGCGTCTTTCCTCGGGGTTGCTCATGAGCGGCGGTTTGCTCGGTCCGCCCGAGGTTGATTTGGTGGTATGATACTTTCCTCATTCGGCCGGTCCGATTCTTTGGTTTTGCTGTGGCTTCGGTGTTAGCCATAAGTGGTCACGGGGATAGAAGTTTAAGGTCCCCACGAGGCGACGGCGCCAATGTTCTAGTGTAGAACACACGAGATGTCCGGCCAAGGGCCGGTAGATTGATCTTGGATGTATCGGTGACACTGGATATCTATGAAGGAGATAACCGGGAGAGCGTGGGATCACGTACACGACAAAGGGGTCTTGTGTGTGCACGGTGGAGACCGTATGTAAATAGTCTAGGTTTAGAGTGAGTGCACCTTGTTACCCGCCCTCGTATTTATAGAGGCGTACGGTGCGATATCGGGGCACGTCATTAATCGAGCCATTAATGGGGCGGATCTTGGATGATACCCCATTAATGACGTGTCATTAATGGGGCGGATATCCGAGATATGCCATTAATGGGACGTGTCATTAATGGGGCGGGTATCTCGGGAAGCCGATATGATAGGGGCGGATTACGCCGGCCGAGATTTCCGGATCTACGCCATGATTGGCGGGTCACGCCTTCTGGCTCTGCTTGGGCCTTGCCCTGGGCTTGGAGGCTTTTGGGCCGGTCCGTAACAATATGCAATTACCTTTATTTTTTTAGCTTCTTCTACTGATATTGTTTCTCCCAGAACACAATCTATAAACTGTGAAGCAATCTATCATCAAAATTTCTCAAGACCTTAACATTGACAGTATAAATACCTCGAGTAAAATCTTGATAATACTTCAGAATTTTGAGTACTTATTTTTTGTTACCAACTTCCCATTTTATTTTATTTTTTTAATTTCTTCGAAATCTTGTTATGGAAAGTGAACACTGCAAACCCATGAAGGTGATCATCCAAAACAGAAACAGGAATGAATGACGGCACACTGCATACACAAAAGGCACCAGAAGCAGATGCCTTGAACATTGCACTTTCCCATATTCTCTCTCTCTAATTCTCACAGCCACGAAGAAGAAAGGAATGATGCGATACCTAAAGCTCCGTGATGGTAAACACTTGTCTTCTACTTTGAATCTCTTCTCCAAAAAAAGTGCTCTCATTCCTTTCCTTTCTTTCCTACCAGTATGTTCCTTCTCCAATTCCTCCCCAAAATCGCTACTTTGTCATTTTATCCCCACAATCACACAAACGCCAGAAACCCCAGCATCATCAACTTCTCTATAAATTCACACACATTTCTATCACCCTAACAAATCATACCCATAATCTTCCTCTTCTTGGGTTCTCAGACCTTATTAGGTCACTGATCAAATGGCCTCTTCTTCTTCTGCTGCTTCAGCCCCTGCTTTGAAGCGAACAAACTCGATTGCAGATAACATGCCTGATGCATTGCGTCAGAGTAGGTACCATATGAAGAGGTGTTTTGCCAAGTACCTTGAAAAGGGAAGAAGGATCATGAAGCTTCACCATTTGATGGAGGAAATGGAGCTAGTCATTGATGATAAGGCCGAGAGGAACCAAGTCTTGGAGGGCAATCTTGGCTACATAATGGGTTCTACACAGGTTTAGTTTTGCTCTTCTTCTTCAATGCATCTTCTGGTTCTTTGTTTTTCTGATGGACATTGAAGAAGATGGTAATGGTGTGTGAAACTTGATGCTTTTGCAGGAAGCTGTTGTTAGCCCACCATATGTTGCCTTTGCAATAAGGCGAAATCCTGGGATTTGGGAATTTGCTCAAGTCAGCTCTGAGAACCTCTCTGTTGTGGAAATCTCCTCCACTGATTACCTCAAATTGAAAGAATCAGTTTATGATGCAAATTGGTATGTCTCATATCCTCCTCTTCTGAATGTTTTAGGAGTCCACTGCTCATGCTTATATGCTTATTTATGTGCTTATACCTCTAATTAGAGGTATAAGCAATTTTTTTATGTATTGTATGTATTTAGATTTAAATCATATGTTGCTTTCTGAGATGTTTTTTGCACCGTCTCAAATTAATTAATTTCCAGTTATTTTTTGCATACGTAAGGTATTATGAAAATTAATTAATTTGAGATACTAGGTGTAAAAAAAATCTCAAAAAGCAACATATGATTTAAATCTAAATAAATAAAATATATATAAAAATTAAAAAAATTGCTTAGTATAAGCACATAAATAAACACATAATCATAAACACCTAATGTGGATTCATGTTTTACTGGGTTTGGCTCATGCTTCGTTATATCCCTATTTGCTGGATCTTTTTAATGATGACACTTTTTAAGTCTTTTCACTGTCCTCAACGTACATTATTTTATTTTTTTGAGCAAAAAAAAAGTACATTATTTTCTCAGACCGTCATTACTATGTGATATTGTCATCTGTGTCTTGAATTGAATCTCACTTTTTTAAATTAATGGTGGAGAAATGAGGTGAAAGGAGCTTTAGGATTACGCTATGCAAGTAGATAAAGTTCTTGTTCTCTGTTTTTCTTTTTTTACCGAAAGAGCATTTGAGTTGGACCACCAAGAAATGAGGAAGGTGAGGAATAATTTTGGACAAAAAGAAAAAAGACGGTAGATATTTAATCAAATCAGATTCTGCTGTACTTTTTGTAATCTTTTGGTTGTCCAATTTTTAACTTAATTTAACATTAAAATTAGGTCGCTTGATTTAATATTAAATTTACTTTCGTTGACTGAATTTTTATTATCTTAAATTTGGCCCCCTGATATTTCTTTTCAGTTTCAATTTTGTTCTTTAAATTTTAATTTGGTCCTTTCATTTTATCCAAAGGTTTATAATCTAACTGATAGTTTTCATTTTATTTCATCGATGAGTTCTATATAACTTTATTATAAAGCAGTTTCATTTGATAGTGTTCGATATTTCATCGATTTAGCTGCCAACTTGGAAGGAAATAAAATCGAGAGATAGAAATATAAAGAAATTAAGAGGCTAAATTCGAACAAAATAAAATTGAGAGATGAAATTAAATTTAAAGCATAGTCGAGTTAAGGAAAAACTTGGAGCCAATAGAAACATAAAGAGTAAAAGAAAAACTCAAGAAAAAGATAATGATAAAAAAATTAAAACTAATTGATATTAACAAAGGAAAATGAAATATTAAATAAATTTTAAAAAATTCATATAGAAATTTAAAAAAAATCCCCATAATATGCATGATAGATTAGACTGTGGGTTTTTGCATTACATGAAGTTTGAGATGAACTATTATATTGTATATAGCTTATATATATTGCGGTTTTCTGCAAATTATATTATAAATATTGATATTGATATGGTTCATGCCTCCCAGTTAATAATCTTTAGGATATCAAAATATTTATTAACTACTCATGCGATAAAGGAATAATAATATTCCTAATAATAATAGTAATAATAATTTATTATAAACCATTCTGGCTTTGCCAGGCAATAATTTCTTCTTTACAATATGTGTGAATTGAAGATCTTGTGTCATGGTCATGTAGCTACTAGCTTTCTGATGGCTAACTTGGACCTATATTGCAGGGTAAATGATGAACATGCTTTTGAAGCAGATTTTGGGGCATTTGACTTCCCCACTCCTCATCTAACCCTTCCTTCTTCAATTGGAAAAGGAATGAGCTTTGCTTCAAAGTTTTTATCGTCAAAGCCAAGTGGGAAAGTGGAAAAAACACAAGCTCTAGTTGACTACTTGTCAACACTAAGTCATGGGGGACAAGTGAGTGCAATAACATGAAATAGAGCCAAACAAACTTTTTCTAACTAGAAAAAGATTTTGCTGTAATATATTTCATTCACGTTCATCATTTTTCTTTTTCTATTCTGAAATGGCAGAAGTTGATGATAAATGACACACTGAACTCAGCTGCAAAGCTTCAATTGGCACTAATAGTGGCAGACGTGTTCCTAGCAGGATTACCTAAGTACACTCCATATCAGAATTTTGAGCTAAGGTAAGCCCTCTCTCTATTTTTCTGTTGAGTAAGCTCACGATATTCTAATACAACAATAACAATAAAGCCTGATCGGGGAAACAACCTCTTTGATTGTGGCGGTAAGGCTACGCTCCAAACCCCACCTGGTGGGAGCCTTGTGCACTGGGCCGCTCGTTGACTGAGCTTAATGGCGTCATTTGATGTTGTAATCGAAGACAAATTTTTTATTCACAGGTTTAAAGAATGGGGTTTTGAGAGAGGTTGGGGTGATACTGCAGAGAGAGTGAAGGAGACAATGAATATTCTGTCTGAAGTACTCCAAGCACCAGACCCGAAGAATCTTGACAAGTTCTTTAGCAGAATTCCCATAATTTTCAATGTGGTGATCTTCTCTGTTCATGGTTATTTTGGACAAGCTGATGTCCTTGGCTTGCCAGACACCGGTGGTCAGGTAAAAATTTATATATTTTTCATGTGTTTGGTTTCAGACTCTTGAATCAAAATATAGTAAGTAGATGTATCTCTTACAATTCAGCATTATATGGTTGAGCATTTCATTTAATTTCCACTACATGTTTAGGTTTTAAGACCAAACAAACTTAATGGGGTTCAATTTGGAACAGGTAGTTTACATCTTGGATCAAGTAAGAGCTCTGGAAGCAGAGTTGCTTCTCAGAATTAAGCAGCAAGGCTTAACTGTGAAGCCTCAAATTCTTGTTGTAAGTTTCACAAGTTGCAAAGGAATTAGTTATCTTAGTACATGAAGCAAACTGTTTACATTATGACCTTGTTCTCTTGACAGGTTACAAGGCTCATACCTGATGCTAGAGGAACCAAATGTGATCAAGAGTTAGAACCAATCATTGAAACCAAACACTCCCACATTCTACGTGTTCCTTTCGTCACAGAAAAAGGAGTACTTCGTCAATGGGTTTCTCGCTTTGACATTTATCCATATCTTGAGAGGTTTACACAGGCAAGTATATCTGTATTTTACATTACCATGTGGATTTTCCTATTGAATAATGACCTTCCCTTCCTGTAACTATTTTTTTGGTCATACTTAATAGGATGCTACAACAAAGATTCTAGAGCACCTTGAAGGGAAACCAGATCTTGTTATTGGAAATTACACTGATGGGAATTTGGTTGCATCTCTTATGGCTAACAAACTTGGGATAACTCTGGTTAATATCTCTTTCTTCTCTGCTTAAAATTGTTGTCCAAATTTTTGTCATATGGACTGACTCTCGGATACTTTGAAACCAGGGAACTATAGCTCATGCTTTAGAGAAGACGAAGTATGAAGATTCAGATGTGAAGTGGAAGGAGCTTGATCCCAAGTATCATTTCTCATGCCAATTCATGGCTGATACAATTGCAATGAATGCAGCAGATTTCATCATCACCAGCACATACCAGGAAATTGCTGGAAAGTATGCTCTTCAATCTTCTAATAGTGTGTTTGAAATAGAAAATCTTAAATACCCAAAAATTTTAAACAAGATACTAATTCCGGTTCTTAATATAAATTCTGCTCAACTAATTTGGGTAGATTAAGGAAATTAGTTATTTGTCAAAATGTGTGTTGGTTGTCAACAAAGGTTGGTTTAGTTGGTAGAGAGATTGACTCATAACCATAGGGTTGTGAATTCAAATCCTATTGATATGAAGACCATATTGGTGGGCTATCTATAAGTACTTATACTTTTTGAGCTCGGATGCATGCCTTGGCTCTTGTGAGCCCCAAGACCCAACTCACGTAAACTTTTTTGCACAAAAAAATGTGTGTTGGTTTCCTTAAAATACCCCTTAAATCATTAGCACTGAAACTACCTCTTGGTGCAAACTCCCTTAACATGTACAATTGATGGGGATAGTTTAAAAAAATTGATAAATATGGAGAACAAAATAGATTAAGGTTTTATATTTAAGACCAAATCCAACCTTTCAAGTAGCTCTGATATTAAGGACCGGAGGTAGTAATTTAAAAAAATGAGTTATTCCAGTGTTTGACACTTGACAGACACTTGCACTAAACATGGAAAGTGATGCTAAAATTACACATGCATACTTGAAACTTGCTAGTACTATGATATTAGTTGCCCCTGCTTCTCTTAGCTCAAGAGGTAGATCTAGATATATGCTAATTTTTAGAAGTTCTTATCTGCAGCAAAGATAGACCTGGACAATATGAAAGCCATGCTGCATTTACACTTCCAGGCCTCTGTAGGGTTGTATCAGGAATAAACGTATTTGATCCCAAATTCAACATTGCTGCACCTGGAGCTGACCAGTCTGTGTATTTCCCTTACACAGAAAAAGACAAAAGATTAACTCAATTTCACCCTGCCATTGAAGAGCTACTTTATGATAAAGTGGATAACAATGAACATATGTAAGTGATTGTTGTTATTCTGCGTATACATTTAAAATTGGGTTAAGGTGCAAATCAACCTTTACTAAACGGTTAACATGGCCGTGGCATTTTTGCCTCATTTTGAAACCTTCTTCTGTACTTTTGCACCCAAGGAAAATTTATGGTGTTAAGTGCATATGGGGAATTACTTTTGGGTAGATTTTCACCTTAACTGATTCAAATGTGAATTGCCATGTCATTTTCCCTTCAAAATGATGAATCTTTACCTGTGAAATTATTTATGGAAACAGTGGATCATTATCAGACAGGAGAAAACCTATAATATTCTCAATGGCAAGGCTTGATGTTGTGAAGAACTTAACTGGGTTAGTTGAGTGGTATGGGAAGAACAAGAGATTGAGAAACTTGGCAAACCTGGTCATAGTTGGAGGCTTCTTTGACCCTTCAAAATCCAAAGACAGGGAAGAAATGGCAGAGATTAAAAAGATGCATGCTTTAATTGATAAGTACCAGCTAAAGGGTCAATTCAGATGGATTGCTGCGCAGACTGACCGGCATCGCAACGGGGAACTCTACCGGCGCATTGCTGACACCAAGGGAGCTTTTGTGCAGCCTGCTTTGTATGAAGCTTTTGGACTTACTGTTATTGAAGCAATGAACTGTGGCTTGCCCACTTTTGCTACAAATCAAGGAGGTCCAGCTGAAATCATTGTTGATGGAATCTCCGGGTTCCATATTGATCCCTTACACGGCGACGAATCAAGCAACAAAATTGCTGATTTCTTTGAGACTTGCAAAGTGGATTCATCTCACTGGACCAAGATTTCATCCGCCGGGTTGAGGCGCATAAATGAATGGTAAAAGACATCGTATTATAGTGTATCTATGCAATAGTCAAAGTCTTGTAGATTTGTAATAAATGGCTTGTTTTGCAGCTACACCTGGGAGATTTATGCAAATAAGCTACTGAACATGGGAAGCATGTACACTTATTGGAGGACAGTGAATAAGGAGCAAAAAGAAGCAAAACAAAGATACATCCATATGTTTTATAACCTTTTGTTCAAGAATTTGGTAAGAAAATAATATATAGTTGATTCTTAAGAAACCCCAAAAACGTTCAGATCAACATTTCCATGTAATATGGTTGACGAGATTCTAAGAAATTTTCTGATATGTCTATGTCACACAGGTAAAGACTGTGCCTCTTCCAAGTGATGAACCTCAAAAACCAGTTACCAAGCAACAGAGTGTTAAACAACAGGGCACAAGGCATGTCAAATCATTATGATAATCTTTTTTTACCATCTTGAGTTTATTACATCGGATCTTTGATTTTCGTTGGAAACTAGTCATTTTTATTGATCCAAGCTTTCTTTTTATTTTTTGATTTTGCTTCTTTCTTTGGCTGCACCAGACGTGTACAATCCACATTGTCAAGGTTAGACTAAAAATACTGATTCAGTTGAGCTCATGAATTTTGAATACAAGGTTTGATAGTTCACTGAAGCAATTTCTTTGTTCTTTTTACAGGTTATTGGGAGCTTGAAGGTCTCAGGAACAAAGCAAAGAAATTGCTTGGGGCATATTGTCACACTGGATTCATACATGTCTTCTTTATTATTATTTTTCAATCATTAAACACACAAGCTTTGTAATTATTGAGATATTGGCAAAAGGGATTTAGTGTTATCAATAAAATGCATTTGAAATTGGAACAGAGCTCTGGAAAAAAAGAAAAAGAAAATGGAACAGAGCAATTATTATCATCACCCCAATGGTCCTGCTACTAAAGATTAAAGCCAAAAAAATACTTGAATGTAAATTAATCCACAATATTTAAATTTAAATTAGTCGATTGTACTAAATATTATACTCCCTTCCGTCCTATTTATAGGACATGTTTACCAAACTTTGGAGAGAGATTAATGATAGGAATTAAATTAGTTAATAATATTCATTTTTTCTAAAACGCCCTTGTTTAAAGTTTAAAATGGCTTCAGGAAAAGATTGTTGAATCCATAGCCTCATGCGCTTATATCTCTTCGACCTCACATGACTTCTCCAAGTCCGACATTACTGACTTCTCTGAACTCTCACACAGCCCGAAGAATATCTGTAAATCCATGAGGTGTGGGCCTTTTTTTCCTAATTAAAAAAAAATGTGTGTTGAGTGTGTTTATCGGCCCCTCACACACGCCCGTGCACAGACGCATATATATATCTATACAAACACTCACACACACACACACATCGTAGACTTTTTCGAGCTATCACAAAAAATTGTAGAATTGAGGTGTATATGATTTAATGAATTGCAAGTATTACTTACTTTATTGAATATATAGATGTATTATTAAATTATCATTTTGTTTAATTATTATTGAGAAAGTATCAATAGGGGTATTTAAGGAAGAAATTGACAAAAATTAGAAAATTGTCCTATAATTAAGACTAAGATCAACTCCAAAATATGGTCCTATAATTAGAACCGGAGAGAGTACTAGTTTTGTTAAAAATAGCCAAATAGAAGACCAACAAATGAACAGTACTAAGATCATTTTGTTGATTTTTCTGTCTCTATAGATGTCCGTGAAAATGTGGCAAGATTGAGATATGATTGAAATTTGGATACTCTCTCTGGTGTTTAATAAGTAATATAGGAATAAGATAATTAATTTGCATCATAAAATATATTTTACACCAAGGACATGAGGTACTCCCTCCGGTCCTAATTATAGGAACACATTTTAAAGTTGATTTTGGTCCTAATTATAAGAACACATTTTAACTTTTGTCAATTTTTTCCTATAATATCCCTATTTATACTTTTTCAATAATAATTAAAGACAATGATAATTTAATAATACACCTATATATTTTATAAAGTAAATAATGTTTACAACTCATTAATCTTATATACACCTCAATTATAATTTTTTTTATAAAATAATTGAACAATTTTTGTTATATTTTTTCCCATATCACCCCTACTATAATACTTTTTTCTACAAGAATTAATTTAACAACACACTTATATTCTATTAAGTGGGAGATTCTACTTTATTTTTTATTTTTATTCCAAGGAGATTTCATTTCTCCCCTCCTAAAAAAAAAAATTCATTTATTGCTTATATAAAATTTGACACCCACTATAATATTAATAAAATTGAACTTGATTGGGCTTACTGTTAAAATTGATTTTCTCTGAATATGACTCCGATTGCGCAGTACCAATTTTTATTATCCATCAGTTTACCTTGAATTTGTACCAATTGCGCGGGGCTCAGATTTAGCTAATTTTATCTTAATGTAATTTTCAATTTTAAGCTGCGGTATTTTTGGCAAAAAATTATAATCAACTAACTTAACTTCTCTTATTAATCTCTCCAAAATCTAATAAATAGTTTTTATAATTAGGATCAGAATGAGTAATATTTTTGGGATTTGGCCTCTCTCCGCTGCCACTATTATCCGCTGTTGTCCACTGCCTTAAAGCGGCCGTGTTTTATTTCGGATGAGTGGCGAATGAGACGCAAAACGAGGGAAGAAAAAAGCAAAGGAGCATTGTAACGTCACCAATGCTTGATTCGCTAACTCTTTAGTTTTGAATCAATTTTTTTGTGTTAAAAAATAAAGGAGAAATCCCTTTCATGCCGAAGGATCAAGAAAATATTAAAAAATTTCTAAGAAAAATTCAAATATCCAAAAAGTATCAAAGAGTTATTAATCCTACAAATGGAGTTGTTAATCCTATATATACGGTGGCGGATCCAGAAATTTATAGGGGGCACCATTGGTGGAGGGATGTGGGGTGCCCCTGAATTTTTTTAAAAGCAAAGCATTAAATGCATTAAAAAAATAAAAGAATATAAAGGAAAAAAGCAAGAATAAGTGTTGTTAGAAGTAGCAAGGATGGACACCATATATTTTAACAACAAAAGTATATTACAATAAAAATAATTACAATGTTATCCTTTGAGGCATTATTTTTCGAAATTCCATCATAATTGTCTCATTATCAATGCTATCAAAGAGGAAGAAATTAGAGAGGGGAAAAAGAGGAAGTAGAGGAAGTATGAGAAAGGGGGAAATAGAGAGGGGGGAAAATAGTGAAAGATTGGAAAAAAAGTTGGGGGTCCGTTTTTGTATAGATAGAAGTTGTTAATCCCACATATAAGAGTTGTTAATCCTATAGAAGGAATTGTTAACGAGACTTTTTTGACATATGATTTTCCCTTGGAATCTCTTTGACATTTTCTTAGTCCCTTGGGACTGAAATGAATTTTTCCAAAATAAAATTTTATTTATGAGATAAATAATAGGGAAAATTCTATAAAAAAATACCACTTGAACTTCAAAATCACAATATGTGATTTCTAAATAAAACGAGTTATCAATTATTTTATTGTTCTTGTTGTCAACAGAATTATGAAGTTCAAGTAGTATTTTTCTGTCATTTTTAAGTAATTTCTATTTTTATAAATTTTATAGTAGGAAAAAAGACAAAAAAAGCTTGAACTTCAAAATCTCAAATCAACGATTCCCAACTAAAATGATTTGTCAATTATTATACTCTTATAGTTAACACATAGCCAATAAAAGACGATTTGAGATTTTGAAGTTTGTGTAATATTTTCTTAAGAGTAAAATTGGACCAAAAAATTTATTTTAAGATGTTAAATGCAATTGAGAAGATACTTTAAGATATTGAATGCAAGGTTGAAATTTTGTCTAAATTGGACAAAAAAATTATTTTAGAATATTAAATGCAACTGAAAAAATACTTTAAGATATTGAATGTAAGGTTGAAATTGCGTTGTTTTCAAAGGTATGATGGTAAACTTGCTTCTAAGAAGTAAGGACAAAATTGGACAAAACTTATTTAATTTTAATGTATATACTCCCTTTGTTTCTTATGACAAGAAACATTTAACCAAATCTTGTGATTCAAAGTTGTGACTAAGAACAATAAAGGTGTCAAACTTGTAACCCTTTTTTTTTTACTAAATTCCCTTATTTATGAAAAGATGGAGAATAAGAAAAGCAGAAGAAAGAGATATGGGGAAGAGAGCCAACGTCTTAATAGCGCAGTGGCATGGGAGCTTGGCTCCCCTCCCCCATGTCCAGGGTTCGAATCCTGCCCCCTCCCCTACGGGTTCACATTAGGTGATATTCTCTTGTGTCTTCTTAGGTGCTATTCTCTCTAATTAGAGGGATTAGGAATTTTATTTTATTTTTTAAATTTTTTTTATATATTCCATTTATTTAGATTAGATTATATGCTGCATTTTGAAATTTTTTTTACACCCAATATCTCAAATTAATAAATTTCCAAGATATTGGGGTTACATGAGAAATATTTATGAATGCGGGGAAAAATTAATTAATTTGAGATATTGGGTACAAAAAAAAAATTTCAAGATGCAGATATAATCTAATCTAAATAAATAGAATATATAAAAAAATTTAAAAATAAAATAAAATTCCTAATCCCTATAATTAGAGGGAATAAGACCTAAAAGCACATAAGGGAATAGCACCTAATGTGAACTCCTCCCGTACCATGTGTATAAAAAAAAGAGATATGGGGAAGAGAGAGAATGTGTAATTTGGACTGGGAAGAGTGTGAGTGAATGCCCTGAATGCAATGATATTAATATAAGTAATTAAATGAAGGTAAAATGAGAAATCAACATAACAAATTTGATTCATTCTCTAAATGTCTCTTATAAATAGAAATAAGATATAGGTGGTATTTGTTGCTTATATAAGGGAAGGAGTAATACAAATGGAAAAGGACAAGAAAATACTGCATGAACTACAGAATTTCAAATGAGTCTTATTACATACTAGAGTATTGGTATTAACTAAAGAGTATAGCAATGAACAACTCATTTTAGTAGGAAATCATTAATTTGGGATTTGAAGTTCAAATGGTATTTTCTTGTCTTTTTTCCTAATATAAAATTTATAAAATAGAAATTACTTATTATTTAGGAAAAAATTGGGGAGAAGGACCAAGGAAGAGAAATATTTATTCATAAGGACCTTAAAAACTGTAATAATTTTAAAGGACCAAAAATTAAAATATAAATTGTTAATTACAAAATTAACCCTAATCAAACTCCATATATTTTCTCTAACCCCATCTCAACTATTTGAAGGTTAGTTATCAATTGATGTTCCCTCATTGGGTGCGTCCTTAAATTAAATTGACTTTTATTTAGATATTGACATATGTGACAGTTTATTTTAGGGATTTATTGTTTAAGAATTTTAAATTTTAGTATTCTTTATTTTTATAATATTCCCGCTTTTTAAAGGTGTTTTTTCCATGAAAAAGTACATATTTTTAAGGGTTAAAGTGTAATTTTAAAAATGAACTATTGGTCCAGGAGCGTCCAACACAATTAACTATTAAGTGGACCAAAAATACCAAATTTTTTTTTACTCGGAGCGTCCCTGTAAGACAACGCTAGTTAGACAAAAGTTAACGTCCGTTATCTAAAGGTGCAGATTAGCCAACAAACTTTTACCCCGGGAGCGCCCAAAGACAAAAAAAGTTTTACTCGAAGCGTCCAACACAAAATTCTAAATCTTACTAAATTAAATAATTTTTTTCTCAATTGTCATTATTGAAAACTACCTGTATAGATATATATGGACAAAAATTACTCATTCTTCAATTTTGTCAAAATTATAATTTGCTAAAATAAACTAAATTTTTAATTAAAAAATGTAATTATATGATTTAAATAAGACTCAAGGTGTTTTATAGTTTAATTTATATGTTAAACAAATATATATATATATATATATATATATATGATTTATTTTTAATGGATATCAATATTGATACTTAATAATATAAATCCGTAACTTGATGATATATTTGTTAATTAAATGATCTATTGATTATTTGTGACTTGTTGACAAAAAAAAAAAAAAAAAAAAAGATAACTTAAGAGGCTTGATGAAGGACAATTTAATAATAGGTTAAAAAACAATTTTAATGGGTTAAGGAGCAACTTGGCCTACGAAAATTTTATTAATATTAAATGAATTTTTTAAATCACATAAATTTCTTCTAAAATAAAAATAAATCATATAATTTTTTTAACATATATAATAAACTATAAAACACTTTAAGTTTTATTTAAATCATATAATTATATTTTTAATTAAAAATTTTGTTTATTTGAGAAAATTATAATTTTCACAAAATTGAAGAATAAGTAATTTTTGTCCATAGATAATACAAGTAGTTTTGAATAATGACAATTGAGGGAAAAATTATTTAATTTAGTAAAATTTAGAATCTTGTGCCGGGCGCTCTTGGGGTAAAAGTTTGTTGGCCAATCTGCACCTTAGATAACTGTTGTTAACTTTTGTCTAATGGCGTTGTCTTTGACGCCCGAGTAAAAAAAAATTTTGTATTTTTTGGTCCACTTAATAGTTAATTGTGTTAGACACTCCCGGGCCAATAGTTCATTGGTAAAATTACACCTTAACCCTATTTTTAAAAGAAATATATCATATGATTTTTTTTTTGTGATTTTTTAAAGTTTTTGAAAATAATCCAAATTGAGAAAGAGGTATATTTCTAATTATTTATAGATTTTAGAAGCTCTTTTAATTTGGGTAACTTATAAGATAATTTGATATGTATGAGAAAAAAATATCATGAAAATATTGAGTTGTATAATTTTTTTATCACATTTATATGGAAATATCATCAAATTTGATTACCAACCGTGAAACAGCAGGGGAGGTTAATTTCATAATTTAAAATTTATACTTTAATTTTTTGTCCTTAAAAATAATTACATTTTTTAATATCCTTATTAATAAATATTCTATTTCCTTCTCCCCATTATTTATCTCATAAATACAATTTTATTTTTTTACACAAAGAATGATCCAAACCCAATGAATTAGCCAATCAGGCATTGGGCTTGACGTCACAATGCTCCTTTGCTTTTTTCATCCCTCATGTTAGAGCTAGTAAAATAGGTTAAGCCCGTTAGACCGGCCTATTTAAACCTTTCTATCACAAAGGTCGACTTGAAAATTTGCCGCTAAAACTACATCCGGACCTAAAAGGCCGGCTTTAATAGGTTGAGGACCGACCAATTAAGGCCCTTTTATTTTTATTTCTTAAAAAATTGTTCATGTAATGTTATAATTTTTATATTATTATTAATATTGCAAATATTTAATTCTTCTCATCTTTTTTATAAAGTATATTTTTAATCTTTCAAGTTTATGTAAGGTATATTTTTAGTTTGTTAACTTAAAAAATATACTTTTTGTCATATAATTCTAACACCGTTAATGTTGTTATCGGAAAACGCTAACACAACAAACTCCAGCGATGACTGTATAATTAAATACCATTAATTTTAAATTTAAAATATGTGTAAATTAAAAAATATCTAAATACCTAATAGAGTAGTCAATATCAAAACATTAATTATATTAAAACACATTTTAATTTAATAATCTAAATAGCTAAACCTTGATTTTATTTGCAGTTATTTGTTAGTTTATTTTAGTTTAATAATTTAAATATAGTATATTAAAAAAATTTAAACTTAAATATGTTTTGTTAGTTGCATTACAGTCATAACTTGAGTTTATTATGTTAATATTTTTTATTAGCAACATTAACAAGTGTTAAAAATATAGGACTAAAAATATAATTCATGTAAAACTTAAAAGATTAAAAGTATACTTTAGCCAATTGAATTTTATAAAATGATTTTATTTATTTGGTTTTCCACAATGGTTTATCCATTTATCTTTAAGAAAAGGGCTAATTTGGACATTAGATAATGATTTTAACTATATGTTTATGAGTTTAAATAACAATGTATCTCAATTTGAAGCAAAATAATAATTAGATTGTAAAATTTGAAAGTGGGTTTTATTTGAATTAAAATGAAGATTGCAATTTGCAAAACTTAAATGAGTATGTAGTATAAATACAAGTCCCCAAAAAAGAGTTAAATTTTGCTCAAATTATTACATTGCAGCTTCACTAATTACCTAGAATAAATTCTTAGGTGTAGATACCTATAAAAATCATTTCTTTCATAAAAAAGATATATAAGTCTACTATCATGTGGCTACAAGTAACAATTTTCATGCGTGATAATGTAAGTATATATGTGTTGACATTTTCATCCACAGTACATTGTTATTTTAACTTTATTTCTTCAAAGTTTAATTTTGATAATATTTATATCTTAAAGCAAGAATTTATTGTTTTAGTTGTAATTCTTTAAAAAGATAAAAAATAGTATTCCCGACCCTAGCCCGATACTATAAGAGTCGGACTTCATAAATTGAGAGTTTTGCGGAAGTAGAGACTAAATAGGTCAAGCTCGTGAAGAGCCAGCCCCTTATTTCCACCTCTACCTCATGTTGTATCTCATTCAAGACGCATCCAAATTAAAACTCAACCGTTTTACGACTGAGATAGGAGCAAATTATAGTGGTAGTGGAGAGAAGTTGAACCCATATTTTTAAGAGGCAAAGTAGATCTTGATAATACATTTAGGATATAAGTAAAACACTTAATAAACTCGTATTCCATCTTATCTATCATATAAGTCACTTTCGACTATTTTGTTTGAACTAAAATATGACAAATAACTCATTAAATTTGTCTCAAATTAATTTTTTTTTCACTCTTACCCCTATTAAAGAATGAGGTAGAAGAATATAAAGAATTGACACAATTTGAATTGAGTATTAATTAAAGGGACATTAAAAAATAGGCATTAATGATTATGCAAGTGACTTATATGAGGGATTGCATTTAGAACACGAGGGGTTTTATTTTTCTAGACCCTTGGTCATCCAAGTTAGTTACTTGTTGGAGTTAGGGTGATAACTGATAAGTCAACTTGATCTTTTTTTTTTTTAATATATTTTTTTAAAATAAAGTTTCAGTTTCCGTTATAAATGTTACTAGAACAAGATGATAAACACTTCCGGTCCTTTCAATATTCAAGTTACCTAATAATTAGATTTGGTTTTAAATATAAGACATCAATCTACCAAGTTTTCCAAATTTATGATTTTGTCTCAAGATATATATCTTGATTGAACACATTAAGGAGTTGATTTTCTAAAAGTAATCATGATGATGAAAGATAAGAGGTTCAGGAAAACTAATATATATTTATTACAAATAGTTAATATAACCAATTTTCTTAATATGCCTTAATTAATCAATTAGCTATTATGTTAAAGATAATAGGTACTCCCTTTGATCATATTTATCGAAGTTCGACAACCAAATTTTACGGTTTAAGAAAGTGGTTAAAGTTAGCTAAAAATAATAAGTAAGTTTGAAATAAACTTTGCTTTCCAAATATGCCCTTATTTATGAGAGGCAAGTAAGAGAGATAAATAAAGTAAACATGAATATTACCAACCTTTTAATTAATGCAATACATATAATTAATGATGGGTAAAATGAAAAAAAAAATCTTTAAATGTTTACATAATTTCTGTCAGACTTTTATAAAAAGCGTAATTCAAATTTTAGGCTTTCATTAAAAAAAAAAAAAAAAAAAAAAAAAAAAAAAAAAAAAAAAAAAAAAAAAAGAGAAGGTAAAAAAGTAAAAAACTGCTGGATTCATTTTCTTTGAGAAATTTAGATTTATACTCTTTCTTGTGCTGACAAAAATAGAAAATTTCTTTCTTGTGATTTGTTACATTCACGTGGCAAAAGTTTCTATATTTTATTTAAAAAAAGAATAAAGAATAATAAGAATTCCCTATCTGGTTAACAGTAACCGTTCTGGTGTCCCTCTATAACAATTAACAAGAAATATTATGGTTGGGACGAAAATAGGGAGGGAGGACCCAAAATTGAAGGTTCAAGCTTGTTGTTCTTTCATATTTTTTGCAAAAATATCAAACTCTGCAACATTTTGTTCGATCCTACCCTCCTTTCTTCTCAAGCGGAGGAATTCTTCGGTATCTCCATGACTTCTTCTTCTTCATCAACCTGCGCCGCTGCAAATGCTGGACCCTCCGCTTCCTCTACCAACAATGGCAAAAAACCTAAATGTGAGTTATTCCTCGCTCCATTTATATCTTTCTCTTCAATGTTTCGATGATCATTGTTGCTTTCATTTACCCATGTCTTTGCTAGACAAACATTGCTTAGATTTTTAACCAAATTCCAGACAAACTGAGTGTTTCATGTAATCGTTTAAATCTTCAATGTCATTGTTGTTTGTTATAGATTCTAAATTTTCACAGCAAGAACTTCCCGCCTGGCAACCAATTATAACGCCGTTATGGGTATGGCTTGCAAATTAACTTCTGTGATATCACTACTAAATCATACTCCCTCCGGTCCTAATTATAAGACAACATTTGAGAGTTCATTTTGGTCCTAATTATAGGGGCAACATTCCAAGTTTTGTCAATTTCTTCCTAAAATATTCCTATTTTATTCTCTCAAATCTGTTTGGTTTTTTTTTTTATTATTATTTTATGTATATGGGTGTGTAGACTCTTCCGGAGAAACTTTTAAATTATTAGATTTTAATTTATTCATCGATCAACTGTCATTAATTTGTCAATATGTATATATATATATATATATATATATAGACACACCCATATATATATACACATATGTACAAGATACATATATATAGACACACACGTATATAAATACACAACACACACAGACACATATATCCTCAGTGTGTGTGTATATGTATATCTTTGTATATATGTGTGTACATATATGTATATCCGTGTGTGTGTTTGTCAATATATATGTGTGTGTGTACCTATATAAACACACACACATGTATATATGTGTGTGTATTCATACATATGTGTATAGATGTGTGTGTGTGTGTGTGTGGGGATGTATATTTATGTGTGTGTGTGTGTGTGTGGATGTATATTTATGTCTGTGTGGATGTATATGTATATGTATATGTGTGTGTAGATGTGTGTGTGTGTGTGTGTGTGTGGATGTATATTTATGTGTGTGTGTGTGGATGTATATTTGTGTGTGTGCGTGTGTGTGTGTGGATGTATATTTATGTCTGTGTGGATGTATATGTATATGTGTGTGTAGATGTGTGTATGTATGTATATCTATATGTATATATAGCAAGTCCATTATTTCAATTAGAAAATGTGTGAAAAGTAAAATTCTAAGTTGGAGAGGTATGTGGTAGGGGTGTTTAATTCACTTTTACTTATATCATTTTAAATTTATAGAAGGGCATTTTAGGAAAATGAGTAAAATTAACTAATTTAACTTCTTTTCTTAATCTCCTCAAAATTGGTTAAATATGTCCTATAATTAGGACCGGAGGGAGTAGTATGCAACTGTTTCAGACTGGTCATGCTATAATAATTGATTAACGAATGATTTATTGTCATTTTACAGGTCATTACACAATTTACAGTTATCGCAGTCATCTTCATCCCTCTTGGTCTTGCCTCATTATTTGCATCAGAGAATGTAATATTTTAGTGATTATGATTATAACCCTGCCAAATATATTCTGAATAAAGAAGAAAGAGAACAACAACTGATATATAAATGAGGGACATCCTTAGGTTTTGATATTGATGCTCCAGAAACCGAATCAGAGTTACTAGTGGCTTCACTGATTCTGGCCAAAACCCTATGGCCCTTCCACAACTCAAAATATACTCTAAACAGCAACAATACAGAAAATAGAGACTAAACATTGAACAAAAGAGAAACAGAACACAAAGAACCTTCTCTGTTTTTCGAGAGGCTAGAGACTCTCCCTTGCTAAGCTCGAGCTCAAAGTTAGTCCTAAAAGAGTCTCCGCAAACCACAAGGACAATATAACCCAAAAAGTAACTTTTACACCTTTCAAACATAGCCCCAAGTCTCTAGACTGAGCTAAGAGCTGACTAGCTCATCATTTTTGGTTCCGTATAATCTGGTGCCTTAGATTAACTCCTTGGACCAGCAGATTCGTTCCCTTATTCTATCCCTTGTGTCTTCTTTAGGTTCCACCCATATGTTTTATAAACACCAGAAGTCTTATCAGATTATATTTTACACCTATTGTCAAATGGAATTTGTGTGTTGAAACTGACAATTCATTTGATCAAGAATTCTTGATCCAGGTGGTGGAAATAAGCTACAGATATGATCAAGAATGCATCCCTCATCAACATCGTGATGATGCAGTCGCTTTTGTTCAAAGCACTACAACGAACAAGACTTGCCTCAGGAAATGGATTGTCAGTATCCTTCCTGTATCACTTCTAACATAGTTTTTTTCTTTTCTTTGTTCATTTACAGAACCTAAGGTGAAAACTGCTACTCAAGATTCTGGTTTCTGATCAACTAATTTTACTAGATGTCTTACAGGTTACAAAAAAAATGAAAGCCCCAATATATGTTTATTACCAGATTGATAATTTCTATCAGAATCATCGCAGGTGAGCGTAGTTCACTAGTATGATCTTGTTTTGGCTTCCTTTAGAGCTCATGTGCATTTGAGATCACCTTGTTTCTTAATTTATCTTTCTAACTAGATCCTTGATTTAAAGCATCAACCTTGATAGATGAAAAAATGCAACTTCCATTATTGAGTATGGCAGAAGTGAGGTGTTATGTTTTAGGTCACATAAATACAACAAGTGCATGCTCACTTTGGTGACTAGTTCTACTATGATATCAGAGTTGATCAAACTTCCATTTTTCTAAAAGTTGAAAAATAAGTGGTATTTACAGAAAAAGTACTCAGCTATTCATTGGAAAACTCTAGTACAATTAATGAAATAGGGGACTCTGAATAACGAAATGCTTTTCCATCTGCATGATATTCACAGATATGTCAAAAGTAAAGATGACAAACAACTAAGTAGTAAGGCAGATGAGAAGGGATCATCCTCTTGTGAACCCGAACTAACTCATGATGGAAAACCAATTGTTCCCTGTGGCCTCATTGCATGGAGTTTGTTTAATGACACCTACAGCCTTTCAGCAAACAACAAGACTTTACTGATTGACAAAAAGAATATAGCATGGAAGAGTGACAAGACCACAAAATTTGGTTTTGATGTGTATCCGAAAAACTTTCAGCAGGGAGACTTGATTGGTGGAGCAAAACTCAATGAGAGCATACCTGTAAGTATATCTAGCATAATTGCAGTGCATAGTTATTGTGATTTTCATTATTTTCTTGAGTTCTGTAAGAAAACATTATTGCTTGTTTTTTAATTTGTTAATAGTGATTTTCTTGGCATGCATCAGCTGGGTGAACAAGAGGATCTCATTGTTTGGATGCGAACAGCACCTTTGTCTTCTTTCAGAAAACTATATGGGAAGATTGAGACTGACCTTGAAGTTAATGATGAGTTAGACATTGTTATTGAGAACAGTTATAATACATACAATTTTGGAGGAAAAAAGAATCTGGTTCTTTCAACAACAACTTGGATTGGTGGGAGAAATGATTTTGTGGGGATGGCATGTCTTGCCATTGGTGGACTGTCCTTGTTGTTTGACTTGGTGTTCATAGTTTTGCATGTGATGAAGCCAAGGTATGGAAATACCATGCTCATCCTTCATCTATTGTTTCTGTTTCTTTTTACTGGTAAAAAAATTTGGCAGAGAAGTCATGATTTTGTTGTAGAATGGACTGTATTGTAAACAAATCTGAAGTTTTAACTTTTCTTTGCTTATATTCGATTTGAAGTTTTCTACATGCTGTTGTCCTTGGAGTTAAAGTATTGGTTAGTCAGATAAGAGAAGAAATTGTTATTCTTAAATGTCCCAGGTTTTTCTCTGTTAATTCTTGCAAGTTGACATTGCATTTGGCTTTTGCGTTATATGCAGGCCTCTTGGGGATCCATGCTACTTGTCCTGGAACAGATGTCCAAAAAAGAATGAGTAGGATAATTTGAATATTTTCATCTATGGAGGAGACTTCACAAAGTTCTATATTCTTATTCATGCAAGTTCTTGATTCACTGAAGGTCTGTTATTATTGATGAAGTATACGCCGTATAATTCTCTTCATTGACATATTTTAAAATATTTGTGGAACATATCGAGTTGGACTGCTTATTTTTGGAAGCAACCAGGAGCCTGAGCCTGAGTGGGTTGGAGGATGCCTTAATGCTGTGTATAGATAAAAATATAGTTAATTATGTAAATTATCATTGACACTCTTCCAACTTGGGTGGGAAGGATTTGAAATTCACACAGGTCTATGCTCAATTGAGCCAAATGTTAATTATGTGTGTTCAATAATGAAAGAAAAGAAGTAAAGGTAAGTTTTTCTATATAAGAGAGTACAAGTAACTTAATCAAAGAAAGTGTGTCAAAGTAAAGTACAAGTACATATTGGGATACTTTAGCCTCCAAGCTACTTATTTGGGAGCAACCTAGGGAATTGGACCTTCTCAGATTAAACCCTTTAATTAGAAACCAAAACAAATAATTAATTTAGGGGGTTAATCAACTGTGATGTGGTTAGCCCACATGGTGCAAAGGGCCAAAGAAATTGTAAGGAAAATCCCTGCCTTCTTCAACACCACACCAAACCCTCTTCCACTTTTGATACCAACAAACCGAACCCTTTCTTTCTCATCCCATGAGGAATATTTCTTCTTCATGCTTATTGCACCAGAGCAATATTTGTCTTTGACATCTTCATTTTCCTGATCTAGTTTCAGGATTTGTGCATGCTCCCCCAAATATGCAGCACAATGCATCAAGAGAATTGCAAATATGAACATAATAGCACTAGTAGCTGTCTTTGAAGGCTTCATTATTTGCTTTCCGATCACATAGTCTTTCAGTTTTGTGAAGTAGGACCCTTGCTTCTCCATTCTCTTTGTATCTGTCTGTGCTATTTCTGCATTTTCTACTGAGAGATTAGTGTTATTTTCCATTACTGGGTTGAGATGGACCTTGAGGGTTTGTGAAGGGACTATCTGATGAAAGAATGTGTCGGCTGCTGGGCGAGTTGCCACAAACATTCCATGGCTGACTTTTACTTCTTCCACAACCTCAAAGCAGCTTGGAGAGCTTGAATAGTCATCCATGGGGGTACCTTCATCTATGAAATTCTCATTTGGTTCATCATAACTGATGAATCCCAATGAAAAGTCACTCATGTTGTTGCTTTGGTGTTGCACAGATTCTGCTGCAAAATAAAAATCCAACTAGATTATTATTGGGAAGAATAGAGAATGATTAATGTATAGCCTTTAATTACATGGGGACAAATTACAATATTTTCTACGTTTTGACAAGTGATGATTATTATTTTATTGGAGAAAAAGCTAAGAATCAAATTCTGAGTTGCAAAACATGTTCTTATCCAATGTTTCAATCATACAATGTAATTGCAAACACTTAAAATGTTCAATCACTGAAGGCAACGCATATGATTTTTAATACCTTGCAACTCATTGTCTTCCTTGTTTATTTGGAAATTTGTAATATCCTCAATAGGAACAATCTTTTGATCTTCCATAAAGCTCTGTGAAATTATACAAATAATCACATTAATTCAGTATTCATGAGGACACCATATATATAACAAGTATTAATCAAAAGAGCTTGTGATATATGTATTCCGGTATAGTTTTTCTGAAGTCCAATTAAGGTGCACAATGAAGAATAAGGTGCAAATGCAAATAGATAAAAAAAGAAAAAGAAAAAAGAAAAGAAAAGAAAGAAGACGGCCTAATGCTCAAAGCTCCTAGTGTGGATGTCTAAGGGGGATAAATATGCATAGCTTTACCCCTGAAGGAAAATAGATTGTTTCAAATATTTGAACCTGTAATGTAATATGGCAACAACCTTACAATTGCATTGAGGCTCATCCTCTAATGAACAATAGCTATTAGCTAATTGATAAGAAAGTTGATACTCCCTCTGGTTAAAGTAGGTAGTATATTCTTATATACGTGTAGATATATAGATACTATGTTACTGTGAATGATAAGGAAAACTAACATACCTTGTCCATATTTTTGCTCGACATTCCAACCCATCTCAAGTTCTCCACCATCCTCTCTGCCTTGAACTCATCATCCAGATCTGAAATCTCTATTGACCTGGCTGTGTTCTGATCCTCCCATGTAGTAGTAGTAGTATCATTATTAATGCCTCTCATCATGGAACTCAAGTCACTCATCACCTGGTGGTTGTAGTTATAGTTCTGATCACCACTTCCTCTTCCTACCATGAAAGTGAAGTCATCATTTTCTTCTTCATGAGGAGCATAGTTTTCGTTGCTGTTGCTTCCGCCCAATGTGGTGTGTGAATAGTTTGTGGGGTGAATAATAAGTTCCTGAGAAGCATGAGCTACTGATAGAATCTCCTGCAAAATATCGGTTTCAGTAGTTCTGCTTCCAATAATGGCCCCAGAATGATGATGATGATGAGGTTGTTGTGGCATCTTCAGTTCAGGAATTCCAACTTGAGGGAAGTCCTCCACCTCCAATGGAGGCATACTGAACCTATTCTGCATCCTTGCACACTCTAAAGCTATGTCTACCTACAAAACACATTATGTATACACATGAGCTGTGAATGGAAATCATTGTAAACACCCACACAAGTATGAGTTTAACGTGGTTTCTAAAATCTTAATCTATACTAACAGGTAACACTTGAGATCGAGCTTAAGTTATCTTTGGTATCTCAAATCATATACTACGTACCTCCGGTTTAGGACTGGAGGAGTACATTAGTATATTAATTCAAAAATACATACATGTATTATAATCATTAGTTTGGAAATTTGTAACATCTCGTAAGAACCCGTGCTATGCTCTTGATATTGTCCGTTTTGAGGCATTTGTGACCTCTCATTATTTCAAAATGCGTCAAGAGGGGGAGGTATCTGCATTTTTCGTTACCCTCCCCAGCTAATGTGGGGCTTCACACTCCACCCTTATGAGCCTAGCGTCCTTGCTAACATCCCATATGGGTAGAGTGTGAAGTCCCACATCGGCTGAGGAAGGAAACAAAAGATGTTTTATAAGGGTTTTCATACTTCTTTCTCAACCTGTTTTAAAATTGTGAGGGGTGATGAGCTTCAAAACAGACAATATCAAGAGCGAGGCGTGAGATCGATGTTACCCAATTCAATGCAATATTAATTAGTAACAATAACAAAACATTATGTCTTGTGACATTTAACTAAGTTATAATGCAAATATAAATTAGAGATAATCATGTTTTCTGGATGGCATGCATGAGATGTTTATAATTAAAATGAAAAGTCATAATTTCTGTGAGAATTTAAACATAATTTCTGAGAGAATTTAAAGTTTTATCAAGAAAAGATTAAATACCCGTGCTTTGCAAAATATAACCAAGCTAAAAATTCAGATATGTGAGAGATACCAATTTTGAATAGCATATAGTGTTTATAATAACATGAAACATCATATGCTTCCAACCGTTTTGGATATCTATACAGTACATATACTACAGTTCAATTAATTATTGTGAGTGTCCTAAATTAAACATGCATAAGATTAAAAATGACACTAACAGTAATAATTAAATATTCATAAATAAAAAAATGTTTTATCCATTACTAGTTTCTCTGTAGATTACAGACCATCTAGATGCAGATAAATAGAGTTATGGGCCTCATCTGATAATTAGGGCTCCAGGGCTCATTTAAACTGCTAATTATTTTCTCTCTCCACCTAGTCGTGTAGGTGACTTGGATAGAGTCCATGCCCAGTTTTATGGTCGGTTTCTCTCACTGACGCCTTTTCATCATCTCTCATTATCTTTATATCATAACTATCTAATTTTGATCCAAACGTAGAAAAAAGATATATAATCTATTTCAAATTAAAGCGTGCGTGTGTGCTAATTTGAAATAAATTATGTGTCTCTCTCTCGAACGTTGAATCAAAATTCACGCGTAATTTGAAATAATTATATATCTTTTTTTCTACGTTTGAATCAAAATTGAATGATTGTAATGTAAAAATAATGAGAGATGATGAGAAAAAGGCGCTGCCAATGAGAGTATCCGCTTCCCATTTTATATGCGCCTGTATAGAGAGTCTAGGCTTCACTAATTGATCGAAATTTAGGGGCATGAAAACTCCTCTGTAAAGTAGGTTTGGTCCCACTTATAATCTCACCGAAGCCCTCAAATTCAAAAATAAAAAGAGGATCCAGGCTTTATGTATATGCATAGAGGCTAAATATACCTTGTATGTAAGTATATTTATATGTAGCATAGAGAATGATGATTTACCTTGGAGGGAGGATAGGACATGGGTGCATAGTTGGCAAATGAAGACGTTGTCGGAAGGCTTAACAAAGAAGGATCATCAGACAAGAAGTGAGACCAACTTGGATTATTATTATTATTATTGACACTGTTGAAGGCTGTCCCATTATTTGGGTGGTGCATGTAGGCTGAATCATGAAGAGGCATCATTAAGTAATTATTTGAGCTGTCCAAGTCTTCGCCTCCTCTTCCCTCACTGTAATTAAGCTCATTATTAATGGTGGATGACGTTTGATCACTACCCATCTGCTGCGGCTGCTGATAACGATACTGATGATGATGATAATTCCCATTATTATGACTGCTCCTTGCATACTCCTCTTCTACCTTTGGACTTATAACCGCGCTCTTCTTGAACACTCGACAGAGAGAATATGCCTCCTGAAATTCATCAGATCAGTAAACTTTTTTGAAGAGATCAATGAAGCTAAATAAATTATTTAATCATAGTATATATTGTGTATCATTGGATTAAAATAAATCTGATATTTAAACGAAACAGTTGATGCAAAACTGGGAAGGAGAAAGAGAGAAAAGGAGAAGATCGAAGGAAAATATTTAATATGTGCAAAGAGGTGGTATTATTATTATTATTACCTGCATGGCAGAAGAAGCAGGTTGACATTCTCGTTCGTGAAGACGATACTCGTGCATGACCCAGCCAGTACGAGAGCCATGAGGGGCTCTTCCTCGATAGTAAACTAGGGTTTTCTTCATGCCCACTGCTCTACTCTGTGAATTCACTTTCCTATCTTTACCTGTCGCCTTCCAGTACCCACATCTCGTAGCTCTGTTTGTTCTTGATCCGTTCGGATATTTCCTGTCTCTTGGACTGAAGAAATACCACTCCAAGTCTTTCCCTGGTAACAGCGATTTCCCTGCAAATATATTATTTGGTTATGAGAAAGTTATTGCATGCCAGTTTTGAATATCTTGGAGACCATGAAATTATATGTTCCTTTTTATTTTCTTTGCTTTTTGACTCGCCAATTCTTTCTTCTCTTGTCTTATTATTACTGGCTAAAGCTGAAGGGACCCACCCCTAAGAAGCTTAAGTACAAAACGACACCACATATTATACACACACGTGAAAGCAAAATATATACTTGACCAATAAAGCAAGTATGTGTTTCATCCTCCAACAAAAGCCAAGGGAAAAGAGAAGCGAGTACTTGTGCTTTCCCTTTTTCAAGGCAATTAATTTTCTTGCCCATTGGCTGATGACTCTACCATGAACCAAATGATTTTTCAGTACCATATATATGTATATATATATTACAAAATGGAAACGTCGTTGAAAAGAGCATGGTAAAATTAAAGCCTCTATAATATCTTCCAGAAAACAACGTATACCTATATATATAACACAACCACAAAATTATGTTCGTACCTGGCAAGTCCCATGGTTCACACTTGTAGAGATCAACTTCAGGGATGATCTCTAACTCAATCTTGAGGCCATTAATCTTTCTTTTCAGATAGTAAGCCACGAGCTCTTCATCTGTTGGATGGAATCTGAATCCTGGTGGAAACGAAACTGGTGCCATCTCTATTTATATATATATCTCGCCTACCTTCGGACCTTCTTTATAATGTTTCTCAGTTATCTGTTGACCTAAACACATATTCAAAGCCTCAATCAATCCCAAGTTATTACTAACAATCATAATTATTATGCAGCAACCATAAGTTAAATCATAATTCATGCATTCATCTATATATATGTATATAGAGAAGGCATATATAGTTGGAGAGAGATGGATATATCAGACCTTAGAGGAAGAAGATCCAAAGGCGGCAGAGAGAGGAGAGAGCTTGAGAATGGCAAAAGAGAAGAGGGAGAGAAAGAGGGGATAAGTTCTGAGGGTTCTTGGGGTTTTGATAAACACGACAGGTATAGAGAGAGAGAGAGAGGAAATAAACAAAACAAAAGCAAAGAGAAGGTTTGTGTCAGCCCCACTTGGCTTTTTGTTACTTTTCATTTGTTTTTTCTTTTGATCAAGATGATGATGAAAGATTCCTCTTTTCTTTGTAATCAAGCTTCCATTGCTTATTCTAATTAATGTAGCCCCCCTCTCTTCTCTTCTGCTCTCAGTTATCCTATGCTTCGTACTAGCTCCTTCCAAAATTCCCACCTCCTCCACGTGGCATCCCCTGAGTGGTTGCATCTCATGCACGTTAGTATTGTGTTCATTCATATATATGTACACAACAAGAATATGGGATCTACGTTTACTTGAGGAAACTCATCAAGAAGACAACCAACTTTGGCGGCTGTTTCTAACCCAAAACAACGACCCCCTTTCACATTTCTCTCTCTCTATTATATATATATATACACACACAAACAATGTTGTCTTATTTATAACTCTCTTTTAACTAA
The DNA here is from genome assembly GCA_019022655.1 of Acacia acuminata. Taxonomy (NCBI): domain Eukaryota; kingdom Viridiplantae; phylum Streptophyta; class Magnoliopsida; order Fabales; family Fabaceae; genus Acacia; species Acacia acuminata. The sequence goes on along the minus strand of JAFJYI010000364.1, from coordinate 8,455 downwards.
ATCAAACATACTTATTAGAGGTAGTTAACTCAATGGTTATAAGTAAATTTCTAATTTTGCCCTCATTTATAAAGATGTATTTTTTAAATTACTTTAAAGTATTTTTATTTTTATTTTTTTCAAACTTATTAATTTGACTAATAAACAATCTCATTTACTATTCTTAAATAACTTATTTAGCTGACTTAGAAATATGATCAAATTTTTTTTTTTAATTAAAAAACTCACAATCTCATTTACTATAAATATGATCAAATTTTTTGGTTAAAAAGGCTTAAATCGAATTGGTATATATATGTGTTTGTGTGTGTATGTATATATATGGATGTCTATATAGTATCATGTTCTCTAGATGCTTTATCTTATTATCTATGGCCTATCATTTTCGTTCGCTTTTGTTACATTGTTTCTTTTCACGTGGATGCTGAATGGTTCAGAATTTGTATGCTCCTACGACAACATATCTTCAAATTTTTACGCACTTTTTGCAGAGATCGAAATTCTTAACGTGTCCGTGTTTTCCTGTTCTTTTTGGAATATATTATTAAGAACTGTTGATTCTCATACATGACGTTCCATTTTTTATGCATGCAACACTGCAGTTTCTATTCCTCATATTGTGACCATCGCCTACATTAATTAGCTCGAAATTAAATCACCGACGTCAATTTTTCATGTCATCAGTTTTTGGTGCTTGTGTATACATGCAGATGCATATGATGGTATTAATTTTTCAGGAGATTGAAAATTAAGTATGATATATAATAATAATAATTATTATTATTATTTATTTCAAAAAATATACATATAGCTTTCCCAATATAGAACTGTTTGGAATTTTTATTGAACAGAATGACTAGATATGTTTTTATATAGTGACACTCTACAAGATTTCGTGCACAGAGAGTATCAGTATTTGAATTCTAGAACTTATTTAACTAATTTGATTAGATTTATGAATATTTGGTAAAATTGATTAATTATATTAAATATGACATGTTTTTCCTAAAATACCCTTATTTAAAAGAAAAATCCAACACCTTGTTGAGAGAGTTTTTTTTTTTTTGGGATAGAAATTAGGGGGTGTCTTCCGCCATCATAAGAGACTACTCCTCCTTTTGCACCGTAGTCGTCCCGAAGGGGCATTGGTGTCTTCCGGCCAAATAACCTTCTCTCATACACACCGCCAGGATCGAACCCCGACTAGGTGTTTAAGAGAACTCAACTACAAAACAACCGAGCCAGGTTGCTTTGGTTGTTAAGAGAGTATTAATAAGATGGGGTTTTTTTTGGGGGGGTAAATATGGGAGGTGTGTTTTACATTTAAATCCAATATCAACTTTCTAATTAAGTCTTACATTAAAGACCAAATGAGTATTATGGTATTAAATATGCTCTAAATATAATAATATATGGGTGGATTAATTGTATGTGTGAGAGGAGAGAGGAACTCGCATATTTTGTAAACAGGTTACAATTAATTAATGAAAAATTAAAATATCTTTATTTCAATCGGAAACTTATTATTATTATTATTATTTTTGCCAACCATGTCCTAATGCGATTGCTCAATATACTAAAATTATAATATTGATTATATGTGATTAAAGTGGAGAAGAAAAAATAATGTAAAATATGGGTGGCTATTGGTTCCAATTCTTGGGGATGTACAAAAACCTGGTGATCTGATCTAGCCTAGTCCAACTTGAGATAGTTTGGTTCAGTCTAATCTAGTCTAAATAAGTACCATAATGAAATTGAACCAGTTAATGGTCGGATTGCACCGGGTTCAAGATCATGTGATCAAAACACCTGGTCTAGTCCGGTGAATTTTTTTAAATAATTTTTAATTTAGATGTTCATATTTATTTAATGTTGTTGGAGTTTTTAAAAGGATTTACGGTTAACTTTTATTATTCTGGGATGATTGATATATGATTGTAGGTATTTTTATTATCTTAATTGTGTTTCTTAGCTTTAATCATTGGCTTCCTATAGAGAAAAATGAAAAATGTTAAGGAATTTAATATCTTACGGTTTAGAGTTTATACTTGGATTAATCTACTAGTTTGATGGACGAAGTCCAGTCCAACCCGACCTTGGTGCCCATTGGACTACACAAGACCAGGGTCGCCGAACACAGTCCATCCATGAAAATAGACTAGACATTGGGTTAGGCTCTAGTTTGGTCCACTCTATCCGTGTGCAACCCTGCAAATTCTTCCAATGTATCAAGAAAAGAATGAAAAAAACTAATTAATATTGTATTTTTTTTATTTTCCTTGACTAAGGGTTTTCCTTTTTCAAGGATTTTCGCTTCTTTATAAGTATGCTTCTCAAATTTGAACTTATATTCTCTTCCTTAAGGTGGGACCGTTTACTATCTCAACCAATATATTCTTGATAATTAATCCTATAAACTATTAGGTTTATAAGGCACATCCATCCATAACTGTGATTATTTAAAAAAAATGAAACTTCAGGATGGAGTATAAGGCAATGGATGATGGGGGAAATGTACAGCTAAGACCAGGGTGGGACCCATGTGGGACCTGCTTTTGCCACGTGAACCAAATAAAGAATCCACGTAGCGTGCATGGGAGAATCGCTTGTACGTTAGAAATCTGATTATTTTGCCTCTTGACCTCCTGTGTGGAGATATCCTATATAATATAATATAGTTTGCTCCTCTTGAGAGAGAGAGAGATATATATATATATATATATATATATCACATATCAACTATCAAGCTTTCCCTTCCATGAATCCAATTTTTGGTTCTTTTCTCCTTTTTGAATCTATTCCTTCTATACTTTTTCAGTTTTTCTTCCTCCGTCATCTTCTCTTTAATTTCATATATACAAGGCACTTAGTCTAATGGGATGGATCAGTTAGACTACAAAGTTGAAATGAGTTTGAATCCCACTTTGTTAGAAAAAGACTCTTGGAGAAAGATATCATAACCGTAAAACCTCAAATCCGGAACATTAAGTTGTTTGGATACCTAATAATAGGATCGGGTAAAAGCATCGAATATCATGTGGCCCAATAAATCAGAATGAGGAGTTTTATAGTCAGAATGAGGAAGAAGAATAAAGCTGTATCTTAACTCAAGTTTCTCTGCCCAAAATCCTTTTCTTTCAATGCCTTTTGGGTTCACTAGTGGGCTCATAAATTTAACATCCATTGTGGCCCACAAGTTTTTTCTTTGTTTTTGGGTCCTTATGATGAACTTAAATAAATCATGATCGCCAATTAATTCGTATTCCAATTACTGAAATTAAATCCCAAGACTGGGATAAAGTACCAAATTAGACTAGTTTACTTAGGTTTAATTCAATAATGATCACATGCACATTTTAATATATTTACATGTGTAGGCCTATATTTTGATTTTTTTTTTTTAGGATTAAAGACAAAAAAATATCTATGAATTTTTATTAAAAATGCGTCCATCAAAATCTTTTTAGATATGCAAAAAGTATCCAAAAATGGGGCTATCGTTGAAAAGGCTAACTCCATTAGTGGGACCCACACCATTTTAAAAAAGTAAAAATGTCCACCTTTAATAATTTTCCTTTGCTGCCCTTCCTCTCCTCCTAAACCTGTATCTCTATCCCTACCTTCTTCTTAGATGGCGACATGCATGCATCCACGGTGGAGCGACGTATCCGTGGCTATTCGAAGGTCTTCTGTTACCTTATGTATTTATATGTATGTACTACCTTTTTGTCTTAATTATAAGCACATTATCGTAGTGTAATTTGCGACGAAAGTGTTTTATAATTAGGATCCTATGAAAGTATTATATAATATTTATTTTGGTAATAATTTGACCACAAATTATCTCTTATCTTTTCTATAATTATACTCTTTTTTTATTAGGATAATGTTTGGTCTTAAGCCCATTAGGTTGTCAGAGGAAAGTTAAATTAGCATTTTTTGAGATCTACCTGCGAAAATGTTAGTATCATCTTATATCCTATCTTTGTTCATCTTCATTTTAAAGACTAAATATATCTTTAAATCACTTTTTTTCAACTCACTCCTTTTATAAAGTTATTTTAAGTATTTTTCTCTTTCTAATGAGTGTAATATTATGTTAATTAGTGAAAATTTTGGGGTTATGATTTTGGAGAGTCTTGAGTTTGTGATAGATTTACTATATATGTAAAGGATGATTACGCTAATTTTAATCGGTTTGGATTTATTATTTGGTTGTCTTATGATTTTATAATGAATTTCTATTTAAAAAATTGATTATGGTAGATTATTTGCTTAATTTGAAATTGAATTAGATCATTTTTTTTAAAATATTTTTGGGTTCATATTATATTTTAACATTTTCTTCAATTATTTTGTTTTGATAAGTAGTGAAATACAATACTAAGTGTTAATTTTGTGGATTTATAGTGTTTATAAAGAATTAATGTTTATGACAAAGATACTAATTAATACCTGACAACATTATATATTCTAGGTCACTAAATTTGTTTTCGATTGAAAATATTTATAAACATAAAATAGAAAGATAATGACTTTAAAAGAAAATAACTTCAAAAGTGATATATTTTTAAGAAAATAATTTCTAAAAGTGATGCACATTGTAATAAATCTCATTCCAAATGTCACAGAATTTTGTTTATCAGCGTTATCTTTGATTTATAATTATCGATTATTATTTATTTATATTTTCAATGCTATACAATATTATTTAATAAATAGTTCAATATGTTTTTTTAATTTTTTTATCTAACTAAAATAATTTCCGGTTCCATCCTCCATCTTTGTGGCTAGACTTGCACTATCTATCCTAACATCAGCTTCCAAATCACCTTAAGCCTCCACTTAATGATTTGAACACCGCGAATAACTTTGGCCCCACTACACACAATCAACACTCGCAGAATGGAATCTTGGTTTAGAGCTCCGTAGGGTTTCAAATTATAGAGGCAATTGACATTTGATAGTCCTTAAGCAGCTAAGACCCAATTTCACTTGAGCTTGCTTCGCAAAAAAGTATGGTAGAAAGTGGTTAAGCCAGCATCTTTAGGTTTTAGTATTTAGCTTTTTTCTTTGATTTTTTTTTTTTTAATTTCCTGTTCTTCAAACATCAATCTTCAAGTCACCGAGCTTCATTTTTATTTTTTTTTCAATGTTTTTAATTTCCTTATTCTTCAATCCTTTATTTTTAATTCCTCCATGTTCTGTAATTTATGGTAACGTTTTGGCAAGTGAAAATGCTATTTTTTGTGGTATGTATTTGCTTGGTATGTAGTGATGTAATTGTTCTTCCATGTATATAAAGAGTGGAACGTAGAAGCAAAGGATGATGAATCAAGAAGGTTGTAAGAGGAGATGTTTGAGTTTTCCGAGTCTGGGCATTTTGGCATTTTTAATATAGTAGATAACGTGTGTTAAGTATTTTAATGGTTATGATATTTTTGCTCCAATTTGTGAAGCTTCATAGGTACTTCTGCACTTTCGAAACATTTAGTTTTAGTCCACTTTTGATAAAAAAACTAGGTATTTTTGCACCTTAATCCATTTTTTACAATGCATAAGATCCTTACTAGGCTACAATCATGTTCGGCGACCACCAAACACTAACGCTGAACACTTCTCTCAATAAGGATTCAAATTTTTAATTTTGCCACATTACTGACTAACTCATTTCACTAAACAAACTAAGCTTATATTATGAATTTTTATTTCAATGCCCTAGATATATAGCTATCAACAAAGTTAAAGAAAAGGTGTATTGTTGTCTTGAAAGTTTTTCAAGCGGGAAAATATAAGTACCCTAAAGAACATTGTAGAACAATCTAATTGGTTAATAACTTAACAGCTCAAGCAATCTAATTTTTATATAAAAAGTCAACATTGGGGGGAAGTTTTCATTCAGTTCATACTAACTATTGATTTAATACATGCTCCCTTTAGAAAGGAACAAAACCAGTCAAGAACATGTTTAAGTTCAACAAGGATAAATAATAATAGTAGCTCTAAGTTTAATACCTAGCCATGATTAAGATTACTTAAAGATGAAAGTTTAAGAAAAGCCTGTTATTTTAGTGAGATGTTCACTTCATTTCACAAAAAAGTGAATGAGATGAGATACTACAGGCAAAGAGGTTTACATTGTCATCATATATAATTTGGGGGATATATGAACTGTTTGGATAGAAAAATTATAATAAGTCTTTGATCATGATTGATATGAGATATTTTTTTTCATTCATTTATTAGAATACTAATAACAATGACCAACAATTTTAAAAAACTAGATGACATTGAATAGGGAAATACTTTGGGCTTGTTGGGTATGAGGGATTCAGAGGGAAAATTTTGATGAGTTTAGTTTTAAAAAAATTTGAAGGGGTTACAAAATTTAATAAAGAGAAAAATGTAAGATAAAAAAGTAAGTAAAATCAATTAAAAACTTTTAAACCCACTTTTCTACATTTTTTTTTTTAAAAAAAAAAACTTCAATTTTTTTCCATCCTATGTTCAACAAGCTTCTGAAGGTTCAAAATCACTTGTAGAAGCATAGGCAAATGTTGAGGTCAATAAACATGTAGTTGCAAAGGCGTCAATGTGAACTTGTAACTTGTTTGAATTGAGAGAAAATAAGAGAGGAGAGGGAAAATTGGGACAATGATGTTTTCCCTTGTTTGGATTAAGGAAAAAATGTGAAAGGAAGGAAAAGTTGGGGAGAAAAATATAAAGATATCCACATGATTTTCTCTCCAACTTGTTCCTCCACGTAAGCGAAATCAATATCTCAAGATATTATATTCCATTTTTACCCTTTCACTTTTTATTAATAATGTTAGATGCTATATTATTTATTTATATTTCCATTATTACATTTAATGCTTTTTTTTTAAAAAAAAAAAAATCCACTTTTCTTAATTTTGAAATTTATTTTTTTATATATATATATATATATATATATTTGGTTTTAAAATATAATAATATCAAAATATATCTTATCAAAATAAATTGATTTTAAATATATGATGACGCTAGTGTTAATATGATGCATTTGATCGGGCATAACCTATCGCACAAGACTCCTACCAGATAGAGGCTAGGGAGGGATATATGATATATTTTTTACATAGACAGGTATTTTAGTCATTCTTATACCTACTCATTTTCTTTTCTCTCCATTCTCTCCTGTCCATCCAAAAATACGGGGTGTAAAAAACATTTTCCCTAATTTCCTCCTCCCATTCTTCCCATTCAAACAGAGCATACTGCTAAGCACACACAGCTTGAAGAACTTGACGGTGTCAAAATTTAGAGAATCCATTTCCATATGTCTCTTGGGATGATCCATTTCCATATTTTTCTTCATCTCTGGATATAGAAGGCAAGTTCCCAAACAACTTCGTCTTCCTTTTTCTATATTTCGTCCTAACTGACAAATGCAAAAAGAAAACTTTCAACATGACTTTTAATCACTTGATTACCTTAACCAGCACAAGCAGCATGCATGCACAACCCTAAAAAATAAAATTATCATCTCTGATGCAATAGACAAGAATAAATTTGGAGTCATCAAGAAAAAGTGATGGATAAGTGAATTTTGTTAATAAATTGCCTGTGGGTGTCTCAGTCCTGCCATTTCATACTAAAATTAAATTAAAGGAACAAGCTTTTTAACTTTAGATTAGAGAAAGACAATGTTCTTGCTTGGTGACTGTACATAGAAAGGGATAATGCCCAAGAATATATACTACCATATGAACAAAGCATATTTGGATACAAAGAAGACTTCTTTGTGTCCTTGCAAAACCTCAGCTAAGACTTCAAGCTGCAGTACTGGAGATGGAAAGAAACCAAGTAAAACATTAGCCCTTCTCCCAGTTTTGGCTTGTCTTTACATATCCTTCAATCCCATACTTCTGATACACTGTCACTTGATTTTTTCTCCCACCATCGCTCCGCTTCCTTCTCAGAAAATTGTTTACGGCTGCATTGCACAGATGCCATCAATGGAGTTTCAGATCACCAAGTAGGTAGGGAGACAAATAAATTATTAAATAGATTATATATAGACATGGCTAATTGAAGAAACTTTGCTGCATATTAACGCCGCCAAATAAGTAAACCTCCAATCCCCAACTGAACAATGAAGAGACATAGAAGAAAAACGAAAATCATGCAGAATCTTAATGAAAGGAATATATCATACCAAAGATATAATGACTAGAAACGTACACATAGAGTTCAAAACTACAAGCCGTAAGAGAAGTGGACATTGATGACATTTTTGAGGTTCTTAGATAAATGTAAGCATGTCAAAGGAAATAATCTTTTTCTAGCATTTAAACTTATTCTGGTCAACCACAACTTTACATGCTGTTGCTAAAGTTTGGAGGCTGTGTGCATCGGTTTATGCCATTAAAAACTTCTTCAATGAGATCCCTGTTGGATTGAGAATAAA